>JAPMOR010026298.1:486712-623218 GCA_026543865.1 Argiope aurantia
TTTTTCACCAGAATTCTTTAAAAAAATTGTATTATGTTTGTAATGATATCTATATAAATTATTATGAGCAATAATTTATTTTAAACTTTATTAGTTGCATGTCTGTAGTTTTGTATTTTATTTATCTAGTTAATCCGTTTTGCCATGTTATTTTGATTTGTTAAAAAAGAGTAATCTTAATTAATTTATTTTTTAATTCTAGAAAAAAAAATGTTTAGAGGATCTGATACTACAGAATTGTTTGAAAATTGCATTAAAGAAGGTTTTTGTGACGAACATCTAAAAGAATTACAGGTAAAAAAAAATTGATAACTACTTTTTCCTTGATTGCTTTAAATAGCTAATTTAATATAGCTATTGATTATGGGCAATCAAAATTTGAAAAATATAAGTTTCAAGATATTTGCATATTATTGCAACCATACACCAAATTATAAATAAGTGACCAAATTCTGCTTCATTGTCAAACACATTCTCTAGGAAGGGGGAATTAGCTTCAGTGTTGTGATATTACATAAACACCATTTCTGAAAGTATATCTTTCATACATCTGTACTTGTATTTAATTTTTTTAAATACTCATCCTTCAAGTGACCAAAAATCTTAAATATCATTTTTTGCTATGCTATGATAAATTTATTCATGCCTTTGTCAGGCATTGCCTTCTTAGGCTTTATTTCAAAAGATTTTATTTGTAATTGATAGGATGAAAAATAACTCCAACATATACAGCTTCCATCTCTGTTTATAAAATTTAAAAAGTTCATGATTAAATGTGTCTTGGATTGTGTACCATATGATAATTCCTAATTTAACATATTTTCTTCTGATATTTTTCTGTATTGTATTGTATTCTGTTTTCTGTTGTATTTTTTTCTGATATTTTTCTCAGTTAATTAAATTGTTATACATACTATGTTGGAGAAAAGATTTGTCTTAAATATTTATTGCTTTCATGCTTACCTTGTGGATCAGTTTGTAAATCTGTCATTGAAACCAATGTATTTCTGAAAGAATAATTTGTGATCGGAAATTCAGTGACGAGTGCTATAATATCTAATTATGGTATGTGAATGAGAATTCGATATTTCAGTAATACAAATTAACCTTTAAGGTAAAGTTGGCCAACCAACCAGAAATCATCAGGGATTTCTCAGAGGTCGTTAAAAATCAGGGATATTTATTGAAAAACTGGAAAAATTTTTATAAATTGGAAATTTTTATCGAACATAATAATTTGCTAATATTTTTTAATAAGTATCATGAAACATCATTGGCAACTAATGTAAATCAAACTTACTGATAATCTATAACAAACTATGGTAAAAAAAGATTTGTCTTCTTCATGAGCACAACAACCACTTGCAGACCTTGGCTGCCTCAACCATGCACACTTTATATCCCCCATAACTCCTTTCCATATCATCCAGCTATCTAGTTGTGGAGGTCTTTCTCTGGCCCGGGATCCCATAAGATTTTTAAAAGTGGCTATTTTGAGGGCTCTGTTTTCAGGGCTTCTCCAGATATGGCTGAGCCATTTTAACCTATTGCTCTGGATAAACAGTGTTATCTGTGGTTGCCTATAGAGTTTGTGTAATTCAAAACTGAAGCTAGTTCTCGAACATATTCAGAAAGCACTGAGTGCCCAAATTCCACTTGCGTAGGGTAGAACAGGTATAATAAGAATCTTATAAATTCTTAGTTTAGTTTTTCGACTGATTAAGTTGGATCTTAGTTGTTTTCCCAGTCCAAAGAAACATTTATTAACCATTTTTATTCTGTTGTTGATTTCTGCTCAGAGTTTGTTATTGTAATTAATCATTGTGCTAAGGTATTTAAAATGATTTTTTTTTAAAAAAAGATATGACTGTTAATACACAGAGGTACACTGTGATTTATATTTGAGGGTGAGAATTTCATAAATTATCGTCGTTAATGGTAAGGCCCATATTTGTGGCAGAAGTTTCCAAAGCTTGGAAGACCATTCTCGCTGCCTTCTTTTTCCTTCAATAATATCTGTATAATCTGCATAGGCCAGCAGTTGAATGGACTATTAGTTCCACTATTAGTTCACTATCTCAGATACATCTCTCCAAGTCAATGTTAAAAAGCAGACAATCAAGGGAATCCCTTTGACACAGGCCTCTCTGTTGCAAAGGGCTCAGATAAATGGTTTTAGATTTTAACCCTGCATCTTACATTATTAAGTGTAACCTTAGTTAAATTAACAAATTTAGTAGAGATTCAAAACTCTTCCACTGCTTCAAATAGCTTATCTCTTTTTATACTGCCATAAGCAGCCTTAAAGTAAAAGATTAACTTCCATGTCTAATTTATTACATATATTATAAATGCATAAAATTTTCACCTAAAGCTTTTGTTTGCTTTTGCTTTTTTTTCAGAACGATAAGTTATTGACTTAAATAGTGAAAATGGTTTTGTATACTATGGGAAAAGGCAGCCTAACTAAATCCCTAAATGTTAGGATTTTAAGCTTTAATGGACCTTTTTTTATTTAAAAAGATACATATGGAATTATTCCACACCATTTTCTTCAAACATCAAATCAATCACTTGTTACGAGAGCGAAAATATGAATTTTTTTATGTTAATATTTAAAACTGGTTCTAAAGTATTGATTTATTATTATAATTCTAAAGCAATTTATTTTAATTAAATGCTTCCCAATAATTATTTTTTCCTTTTTTCTGAGAGATCCTTGTTTTTTTTATTATTAAGTATCGGACATTATCACTAATATTTTCTTTTAACATTTTTTTTTTATTTTTTCATTTTCAATTTCCCCATACATTTAATAAAATGCTTTATAATTTTAAAATCATATTAAACATGGGAAATTAAATTATTTGAAGTAATTAAATTAAATTATTGAAATTATTATAAGTTCACATACCTCTTCTGATTTTTTCAAAAGAGAAAGGCAACATGTTTATTTTCGGTTTAATATTCATAAAGGAATAATAAATTCACAAAATTCATTCATACTATCCTTTTTAAAATTTATATCTCTGAAGAGAAAGAGAAAATTGATAAGGACATATTTTTCACTTTTTTTTCTATTTTGCGGGTTAAGCATTTTGCCAATGTGTAAGCTTATATATATAATTGTGAAGCTAAAAGACAGCACAATTTTGATTTCATTGAAGAATTTTTCTTATTTTGATGTTGAGATTTAATTTTATACTTGTAAATTAATTTTTTTTTCTGTTAGTAAAATTACTATTCATTGCTGATTGGCATGTTGGTAAACAATATGAATAGAAAAGACCCTACCGGAAGGAAACAAATCATTTCATTCTTAAACACTCTATCAAGGGGCATATATTTTTGTACTGCATTTATCGTGAGTAAATTTGACAGTTCTGAGATATGACTGGTTGGCTAAAAGTCATTCTAGATAGGCATGTATTTTCTAGTGTTGGTTAATATGTTTACAAAAAAGGGAAGGATTTTACATAATTGCAGATTTTCTGAAATTCAGTAAGTGAAAATGATGGGGAGGGGTCCCCTGAGAATTAAATTTTATTTTATATTGATTTTAGTAAAAAGAGTAGAGCAATTTTTCAAATAAAGTTAAGAACATATTGTGCAATTATTAAAGATCATAAAATAAAGTAACATCATTCTAAAGATAGTAGAAACATCCAAAAAATTTCTTAAAAAACCTGCAAAGTTAAGTGAAATTCAAACAGAAATGCTTTGACACCCTATTAAAGTTTGAAATGTTCTTCAGTTTGTAGTCACTTTAATTTTGATCATGTTGTGAGATGTCAAATTAATTGTGCCCATTCAAATATTGGACTATTTATGCATTTGAGATATGCATTGTTGTGTAGTTAATGATTTGAATTATTCTAATGAAATTTCAAGAAGTAAATGTATTTAAATTTTTTTTTAAATGATATGTTTTTGAAAAGCATGTGTAGAACAAGATTGTTTGTTGAAACAAAAATTTAATCTTTACTCAAACCAAACTTTTTGTATTAATGTTTAAACTAAGAGAGAAATTTTACCACTGATTTTATATGATAATAGTTGAAGCTTATTTATTTTACTGTATGATTTGATTACATGTTAATAATGTTAATTTATAAATTCAATTTGGTATATTACATTAATTGTCTTTGATAAATCCACCCACATCTCCATGGCTTGAAACTAAGTATGGGTGAAGAATTTAAATAAGTGAAAGAAATATATGGTGGATTTTTTTGTTATTATTATATATTTGGGAATATATTTGTGAGACCAATTGGAATTAGTTCACAACTGCAATAACCATTTCTAAAAGGAAAATGTTAGTATATGAATTAATCAAAAATGCAGCTGAGCAAATTATTTTACTATATTTATAATATGGAGCCAAAAATTCATGTATTTTTTTATTATAAGAATGCCTTGAAAACAATAAACATTAGCAATATGGAGTTTTGCTTGCCATTTTGAGTTGATTCTTGTTCAGTTGTGCTATTCACGTATTCAGTTGTGCCAAAAATTCACATATTTTTTTTAATTATTATTATTATAAGAATGCCTTGAAAACAATAAACAGTATCAACATGGAGTTTTGCTTACCATTAGGAGTTGATTCTTGTTCAGTTGTGTTATTTTCAATTTATAAAAGTCATTATTTCATAAGATATTGAAATAAGAAAAAATAATTTAGATTTCAGTGTTTATTTTGCTGATTTTTTGTCAATAATATTTATCACATGATATTTATTTGTATACAATCTTTAAAAATAAATATTGATTTACAGTTCTTTTTTTAATTTTAACAATTATTTCAATATTTATTTGAATTGCAATTTATAGCAACACTTTGTATTGTCAAAATGAAATTCAAACCAGTTTTATTGTTTCGTCATATTTTTTACCTGTGTGTGTTTTTTACCTGTTTTTTCAAGTTCAAAGTTATTAAAAATTATTGCTTTCTTTTGAGCATTAACAGAAAAGCAGATTTTTTTAATTTTACAACATGCTCAGCAATTCAGTGATATTAGTTTAATTACTATATAATATTTTATTTAATTTTCACAAATATTTAAATCATCCTATTAAATATAAGGTAACTGAATCCATTCCTGTTGAAGGAAAAAACATGTACAGAGAAAAAAGGAGGAAATACTCTCTAAAATGTTTTCTGGTCAGACATAAAACACCAAAAAAAAAAAAAGGAAAAGAAAAGAAAAAGAAATGGTATTTTAGGACATATCAGTTAAAATCCTAATATGAAAGAAATTTTGTGAACTTACGAAGTTTAAAATATTATTAATGTTTAATTTGCCATTATTTTATACCAAGCAACAGCAGTTATATTATATTCTCTTTCACCCCAACTTGGCAGTATTGTAAAAGGCAGAAAATGTGACATTCCGCGCTGGGAAAGAGTTCCCCATCCATTTTGATTTTAAAATAACTAAAATGCGCTGAAATTAATCAAATTATATCATAAATTACAGAAATCGTTTTTTTATCAGCATGTATTTAAAATTATTCTCAAGTTAAAACTGCTTAGCTGTTAAATATTTTGTAGATAAAGCGAACGAATAAAACCAAAAGATTGACATAATGAATTCCACTTTGGCTAGAGCCGGTCTCCAAGGTCAAATATTTGGCGCGCTTCTCTAGTATGCCCCCGCCAGCTTTGCTCCGTTTAGTTCTCAACAGTTATTATCATCACACGTACTTTTTTTGCTCTTGCTTTTTATCAGCTATTTTTTTGATATTTTTAATCACATTCATTTTCAATTGTTGATATTTATTCAAGTCGTCATTTCTAAAATGTCTGAAAAAGTGTTATCACTGACTACGCTCTATACACCTTCAAGACGAGGGAAACCAATAAAAAGTGCAGCACGTAGAAACATATTAAATGTTTATTCTCGACTCTGAGAAAAAAACCCCTCAAGATTCTATAAATCAAATTGTTGACAAAGTTTTGCATCTTGCGGGCGTTTCACAAAGAACAGTTTTCCGTTTGAAAAAAGAAAAAAAGGCATCCAGTCCTTTAAGTACCCCTGGAAAGAAGTGACCAGGCTTAGAAGGTAAACAATCAAGACTTATAAAACATGATGACTTTACCTTATCCTGCATTCGATGAAAAATCCATGCATTTTTTCATAGAAATGAGATCCCAACATTAGATAAAGTTTTAAAAGATGTGAACGATGATAGAGATATCTTTTCGAAAAACATCAGCAGAACAACGCTTTATAGAATATTGAAAGACTTGGGATTTTCTTTTGAAAAACGAAAAAGACAGACGTTACTTCTAGAGAGACAAGATATTATTTTGTGGCGGCGGAATTATTTGAGAAAAATTGCTCATTATAAGAAACAAAACACGCCCATTTATTGTCTTGATGAGACATGGGTAAATGAAGGCCATTCTCAGAGTCAAGTATGGAAGATACAAAAATTAAAAGTAGTTATGAAGCCTCCTCTTCAAATTTAACAGTAGGTTTGTCGGAAGGAAGAAGACTCATTATTACACATATTGGAAGCAAAGAAGGTTTCGTCCGTGATGCAGCTGAGATTTTTATTGGGGAAAAAAGTGGTGACTCTCATGGCGAGATGAATGGTGATCATTTGAAAAATGGCTAGAAAATGTTCATCCTAAATTGAAGAAAAACAGCGTAATTGTAATGGACAATGCTTCTTATCATTCAGTAAAAATGGAGAAAATTCCTACAACTTCGTGGACTAAAAAGTCTATTCAAGAATGGTTATCCCAAAAGCATATTACATGGGATAAAGACATGATTAAAATCGAACTTTTGCAGAAAGTTTCTGAAGTGAAACATTTTTATGATATATATAGAGTAGAAACTATTGCAGAAAAATATGGACATATAATTTTGAGATTGCCACCTTACCACAGCGAGTTAAATCCTATTGAGATGATTTGGAGCCAAATTAAAGGACATGTTGCACGCGAAAATAAGACTTTTAAGCTGAATGATGTAAAGGAGCTCGTAATCCAAGCAATACAAAAAGTAACAATTGACAATTGGAGAAAATGCATTAACCATGTAACAACAAAAGAGAAAGAAATGTGGGAAATTGACGGACTTGTAGAGGAAGTATACGAAAACCAAAATTTAATAATTTCCATGAACACTGATTCAAGTGACAGTGAGGCAGAACTAATGAGTGCTGATGATTTTTTATGTCTCATTTATAATGCATATTATAATTAATATATTTTTAAATGTTCTGAATAACTTTAGTATGTTTTTTTTTATTCTCATAAAATAACTTATTTCTCTTGATATTCTCAATTACTTCAAATTTTAATCTATTTAACAATATTCTGAATATTGAGCATATTTATATATTTGTAAATACTTGAGTTTCTGGATTAAATTAATAATGTTTGATTTTCTAATTTGATTTTCATGAATATATATGAATTCAAAAATTTAAATTTTTTAAATTTCTTTCTTTTGTTAATTTTTAGACTTTACTGAGAAAACCCTAAAATATTTGAGAAAAATCTCATTTTAATGTTACTTTTTATTAAGCACTGCATATTGTTTCATCGCAAATAATGTCATACATTGTTATTAATGCAAGGCTTATTACTCAAAACCATTATTATACTTTGTTTAACAGTTCTAAACTTCAATCTCTGAAAAATCAACTTCTTGATAAAGAATATTCATTTAAGAAATAAAAACTTTAGCCACTCTCACTTATGCATTGCTTTCAATTATATGGGATTTTAATTAGTCATTCAATCGCGTATAAATAAGTATAAACTTAAAATGAAATTATTTTAATAAATCAGTAAAGTTATGTGCCAATAATATTGAACAAAATAATGAAAATAAGGTAAGAATTAATTCTGATTTAAAATGACAGTCTAATAAAGTTAATAAATTATTTGGTGAAAAATTAGGGTGATAAAGTTTCGTAGCGATCTACATTTCTTGTAACTTTGTATTTTAAAGTAACGACTGCGACTTGACAACGACTGTGATTCGGGAAGCGTAGAATATACAAGTTGGGGTGAAACAGAGTATAGCTAGTTAATAAATAAAGGTTAAAATTGAGTATGTGTTAATATAATTTAATGTGATGAATTTATTTTTAGTATTTTTTCTATTAGTAATGCTCCAATCATTACCAAGCCTGTATATTAGTATTGCTCCATTAATGCCAGTTTTCATTACTATGATTTGATGCTATTAGAACAATATGCTCATTATTTACTTCATGTAGTTACTCTGTAATTACTTCATGATATTGTTCAGACTTCGGAGTATCAAATAACATCATGAGGTTATTGTACCGTATCTTGTACTAATAAAGATGAAACGAGTTCTTTACATAACTCTTTTTGTTTGAGACCTCACTAATAAAACAAGTGTAAAGTAGCATATTTTGTTTAAAAAATTAAGTACATTTTTTAAAATATATTTATGGGTTTCAGAATTCATTTATATTTTTCATTTGCAAAATTATTTATTTCCGTTTATGGTGTTGTTGTTTTGCAGGTGCAAGATGAATCACAAAGATATGAATGTAAGTTAAATTTATTATGAATTTTATTTAATTAATTACTTTTCTCATGTTCTTGTATTATTATTTTTTTTAATGTCATGTTGTATTTTCTTCCCCTCAGTACAAAGGAAGACAATGCTGTATATACGTCTGCAAATATTACGACCAATTTTATTTGATAAACCTTTCAGTACTGAGAAAATAAGAACCCTTCTTGAAGAAGCTGGTTATTTCAATATGTAAGTACAGATTGATTATAAATATTTATTAAATCAAATGTTGTAATAAGAATGAATTTTTATTTATAGATTATCAGTAATCTGGCATGAGATCAGTATGTGCTTTCTTTTAGTGTAGCTTTGTCAGTGAAGGGAATGTTCAATTCTAAAAGAACTTGTTGTTTGGGAATGTCAGCGAGTTTGACGTAACGTAAACATTAGGTTGCTACTCTGATTTTATTTTTTAAATGTTCAATATATGTATATAGTTTTTTTTATTATTATTTTGTGTATTATGTGTATTTTTTGCATCCAGAGTTCTGGATACAAAACTCTGGGTATTGATAAATTATGCTGGGTAGGATAAAGATCCAGCAGAACTCTGGATCTTTAAAAATATTCAAGAATTATTGATTAATTATACTAATTTTTAAGCTATTTTTAATTATTAAATGATAAATAAATTTAATTCAATTAATTTACTAAGCGAAATGCATAATTTTATATAAGCAGGATCTTTTTTCTTTATTTAATTTATGCAGTATTTCTAATATTATTTGTTGCATATCTGATGTAATTTTCTTTAGTGGGAAGAATCTTGTCTCTCATGAAGAATTCATTGAACAAGTCCTTACTTTGGATTCTGTTGTGGTGTTTATTCTTATTAAATTAGCTCAAGTATGTCATTTATTTATCTTTAATTAGTCATTTAATGGTTTGGTCAATTCAGTTACATTACATTAAAGCAAAAAGAAAGAAAAATTAATGATAATATAAATTTTTTATTAAACAATTGAACATCTTGAGAATTTTTGAAACAGAATAATTCAGCTGTTTCTAATCCCTCAAGTTGGTCCTTTTTATAAAAGAATTATGAAATAATTTAATGCAAAACTTAATTATGAAATATTTAATATCTGATTTAGTCTTATTTTGAAAGTTATTTTTGTTGTAAATGTATAGTTGACATTTTCCAAAATGAATTCTTAAGATTTTTACCACTAAGCATAAAAATTTAATCATTCCTCTAAAAAATTTTATCACTGAGCATAATTTAATGCAAAAAGGTATAAATAAATAAAAAACATTTAATAAAAACAAACCTTGAAAAAATCTTTGTAGGATTTCATTAAAAATTTTTTTCTTTCATTATCATGATCAATTTTCTGAGCTTATCTTTTGTTTTAACTCTTAAATACTACATTTAATATATACTAAGTATTTTTTAATTTAATTGTACAAGTATGTAATAATTTAAATTGCACAAAATTCATAAAGGTGATTTAAAATTATTTCAATTTGATTTCTATACTCTTTATAAAGTTATAAAAAAATCTTAAGTTTTTATATTTGCCATATTTACAAAGTCAGTTTCTAAAATCAGAAAGTTGATTTTTGAAAACAGAATTATATTATCATTTGGCTACTCATTTATGGAAGAAATATAATGATTTTAATCACTTTAGATTATTCAGCTTGTTTAAATTATTTACTATTAAAAATAATCTAATAGTCAGATAGATTACTTATTTATTTTTAATAGTAAAATAATAGCATGTAGTATAATAAAAAGCTTAGCTAGAGATTTATAAATTATTTTCATATTCCTGTGTGATGTTTGCCTAGTATTTAAAATTGTGAAATTTTTTAAGGTATGCTGTGCTGGAGCTTTATTTCGAACTAGTCATAGAATATCTACAGATAATCCATTATTTAAATTATTAACTCAAAAAACCGTTGAAGCAAAGGATGTTGCATTTTTTGGACCAGTTTTATAGTAAGGCATTTTTTTTCTTTATAATTTCTTTTTATTTACTGATATTTGATTAATTTCAGTTTGTGTTCACTTATTAAATCACTAATTGGTTTCCCTGAATTTGTCTTTTCTTTTCATTACTCCTGATGTCATTTCTCTCAAACCAACTAATCCTCTGATTACAGAAGTTTAATATGTTAAGGCTCAAGTTAATTTAAGAAGCAAACGATTTGAATAAGAATATTAATACGATTTATTTTTGATTTTACAGGGTTGCCGCATCTTCAGAAAAATAGGGAAAATGCAGGGAATTTAAAAATCATCCAGAAAAACTGGAAAATGCTGGGGAATTTGGAAGTTTTTATAAAAATGGAGAAAATATGGGGAATTTTAAGTTTCTTAGTTACTTTTTCCCATCTAAAAAATGCAGACCTCTAAAACTTGCAAGAATAAAAGATTGTAGTCATAACTTCTAAAAACAAAACAATACCATTCGTAATTGTGTAATGCGGAAACTCACCCTTTTTTGCTCGACCATTTTTTTTTTCCCCTGTCTTATTCCAGTTTTAATTTGCGAGACAGCTGTTTTCTATGAGATTCTGTAATTGCAACTAATAAGCGTTTGCAAGATTTCAATAATTGCATGAAAGAATAGAATACACTTATCTGGCAAGATTAGCAACATTCAATCTGTGAAAGTAGCACAGTGTTTTGCCAACCATACTTTAGTTTATTGAAGAGTTTATTGTTTGAGAAACTGTGAACTTATTCAAAGTAAATTAGAGAATTTTTTTTAAAACAATGAGTTGTTCAAACTTGTATTTAGTATGAATTAGACGGATAAAAAAAAATGAATCCTGATTTTGCTGAATAATTTTGAGAAGTCCCATAAAATCCATTTGTTGAATACTACGCACTTTGTAAGAAAATAAATAAACTTAAGTAATATGGGATAACGGGCACATACTAGTCATGCTTAAAGAGGGAAAACATACAAGAACATACAAACAAACCAGTTCAAAAGTGTTATCAGTGTTGTTGGACTTTGTATTTAAAAGGAATGCAGGAAAGGATGGCTATGAAATCCAAAAACATCAAATTTAATGTCCGAAAATAAATAGATTTTGTACCGTTTAGTTCAATAAAAATTTAAAACTGAATGTTTATGGTCATTATAACTTGCCTCACATTTGTCCCTTATTGAATTCAATGATATATTGGAGGTATTTTCACATATGTTCACTAAAAGTGAAATGACTACAAAATGTACATTAGCCCATACAGAAATATCATATATTTTTTGTTACTGCAGAAATTGATGTCCAGTCTTGAATTGGCAAAAATAAATCTTGTTTTGCAATGTTTTTTGTTAAATGATCATTAAATGATTTATATCATGATAAAAAAAACGTATTGTGTTTATTTCATCTGAGTTCTTAATTTTGTGTAACGTAATTAAAGAGCATGACAGGTAATATATCCCCTTTCCCCCTTAATATAAAAATTTTGTTGTGCTAAATTCTAAATAATAAATACGGATTAAAAAATTTTCTGTATGTAAATATAAACTTTCCCCTCGTATGCTATTTCAAATAATGTTAAATTGTTGCTTCCTTTCCTTGCTTTTTCACTCCTTAATACCATATCCCATTATAACTAGCACTAATGTTATTATCACATTTCCTCTTATCTTGAATATGTGTACTTGGAAAAACACGTGGAATTTCTTTTTCAGATTTGAAAGGCAACCCTGATATTGCCTTATTTTATTTTTGAGGAAATATAAAAAGTCAAAGGCATTTTTTATTATCTTTAAATGTTATTGAATTATCATCTTGAAGTAATTTTTTTAATTTTGTGGTTTCAATAGTATTTAAAGATGATTTCTCTCATTTTTAGTGATAATTTTCATGGCTATGATGAAGGACTAATTAAAATTAGCTATGTTGCTGTTTTGCTTTATGGTAAGTTCATGGAATAACTTTAAAAATATTGATTGAACATAAATATTTTCTTAATTTTGTATGATGTTTTCTCTCTCTTAAAAATTTAATTTTTTCTTTTCCCAACTATTTTGTATAAGAATAGTTCTGTTGTATTATTTTGATCTTAGAGTACAATATTTTAAGTTTAGTTATATTAATGTATTGGTTTAAAGCAACACCAGGGCTATTTTGGGACAGAGACTGTAATTTTAAACCACAATCAGATGACAAGGATGACACCTGAGCTGGTACTCCTTCCTCCAAACTTTCATACAACACCAGTGGGAACACATTTCGACTGACAGATTTAACATGCACCACTTATACGACAGTTCTCTGGTGAAATCGGGACTCGAATCTGGAACCCTCCGAGGCTGAGATCATGCCACCACTAGATTTTAAGAGAATGATTGAAATTTTTAGCTTGATACATCTTTACTGCAATGTCTCCTACTTCTAATTTAAAAATAAAATTCTATTTATTTTCAAAAGAGGTTAAATTAAGTTTTACTCATCAGTTGTACAATTTTTTAGTGCAAAAATTTACCAGCTACAGCTGGAGAATCTATTCGACTAATTCCAATTATTAGTCACCAAGAATATTGATATAGTTTTAACTTTGATATTTTAAAAGTAGGTATAAAAGGTAACCTTTTTTTATTTTTGTCTGATTACTTTAAAAGTTCTTACTTAAAATTTCTAAACTTCCCATGCTTTTTAATGTAGTTTCTCATTTTTATCTGTTTCATTTTCTCCGGAAAATTATCATAAATGTTTACTCTCTTTGTAGTGAGAAATGTGGCTATGCATATGAGTTTAAGACATGTTTTAGATCAACAGGATTTAGCTCTTCAAAATTTATCTGTAAGTAAAATAAAACATAATTTTTATTTTATTGGTGCAAAGAAAATTGGTTCTTCTTGTCATATATAATTTTTATTATAAATTTTACCTATTTTTCACTGGTACAAAATATTGCCAATTTAAGAATTTTACATTTCTGTTTAGATTATTTCATCACCTTTAATAAGTGTATTGAGTGTTTTTCATTTGTAGGAGACTTTGTTTGTCATCAAGTATAAATTAGCAACCTTATAATTTGTAATCTGCCACCTCACTAATAAATATATATCTATGTGTGTGTGTGTGTGTGTGTAAGCATAATTCTTTGAAGGCAGTTTCATGGTCGAAGACACTCTGAATTTTTGACTTCATTTTGTTTTATCCCGTGAAGCATGATATATGTACAAGCAGAAGCGACGAGCACATCAGCACAGAATGACACACAAGTGTATTGAGGAAAACCTTAAAAAGAGAGAGATAATATTTTCCCCAGTGCTTATATACTAATAGATTCTGATAGGGATTTCTCTATACGTGTGGACCCAGGTAAAGAAATGATAGGGATCTTTTAAAAGAATGTGCTTGGCTGTGCATTTTTTTTTTTTTGTCCCTTCAATCCCCTTTTTCTATCCTTTTAATTAATTAAATAGAAAAGTAGAATGAGATCAGGAAATAAGAGAATATTTTAGAATAAAGTTAATATGGGCTGAATTAAGTTAAAGCTTTGGAAATTAATTAGAATTAAATTTTAAAATGTCATTACACACACACGCACACACACACACATATATATATATATATATATATATATATATATATATATATATATATATATACATTCTTTTTTGCATTTACAGAAAGAAGGTGCACAGTGGAATGATGTTGGTTCTGATGCTTTCAAACGAAGAAGTTGGGAGGAAGCAGTTGATGCCTTTACCAAAGCTATAGAGTTTAAGTAATGTTTTTTACTGAATAAAAAGGGAATATAAATTTTTGTTTGGAATGCTTATCTTGTCACATCTTGCCTTTATTTTACTTAGTTTTTAAAAAAAATATATCTTTGTAATAATACACTGAAGAGCCAGAAAAACTGGTATAGCAGGTTGTATAGAGATATTCAACCAATCAGCGTAATACGATGCAGTCAACAGTGCGTATATAAGACAACAGTTATTGCAGTGGTAGGTTATCAACAGTGGTAGGTTATCAAGATTTAATTGATTTTCAATGGGGACTAATCATCGTCACATGAGAGATGGGTCACAGCATTTCCGAAGTAGTGATGAAATTTGGAATTTCGAGCATGATCAATTCAAAAGTGTGCTGCGAATATCAAGTTTCTGGTAAAACTTCAAATTTCCGACAGCGGTGTGGCTTGAAAAAGACATTGACAGAATGGGATCAATGATGACTGAAAAGAACCATTACACGAGATAGACATTCAGCACTTCCTCAAATTGCTGTGGATTTAAATACAAGCCCATGAACAAGTGTCGGCATATGCACTGTGCAATGTACCCTAATTGATATGAACTTTAACAGCCTCATATCATCTCGTGTACCATTGTTGACTCAGTGGCACAAAGCTCTGCAGTTTGCCTAGGCTAGCCAACATTGTCATTGTACTTTTAATGATTGGAAAAGTGTTGTCTGGTCTAACAAGTTATGTTTCCAACTGTATCAGGCGCTTGGCCATGTCCAAGTGTGGAGAAAACCCCATAAATCCATGGATCCCTCATGCTTACAAGGAACCATTCAAGCTGCTGGAGGCTCTGTGATGATACGGGATGTGTAGTTGGCATGAAATGGGACCATTTATATGTCTAGACTCGACCATGACAGCTCAGGGAGGCATTAACATCTTTTCTGACCACCTGTATCCATTCATGTCCTGTGTGTATTCTGACGGATGTAGACATTTCCAACAGGATAATGCATCACCCCACAGGTCTACAGTAGCTACTAAATGGCTTGAGGAATACTCTGAATTTTGTTCCCTCTCTTAGCCACCTAATTCCCCTGACATAAACATTATTGAGCACATCTGTTTTTTTTTTTTTTTTTTTTTTTTTTTTTGCAATATGTTGTCCTTAAGAGGTCACCACCTTGCATTCCCATGACTCTGTGGACTGCCCTGCAGGAATCATGGTGTGAACTGTCTACAGAGTATCTTCACAATTAGTTGAATCATCCATACCACCCTTATTGCATCACTTCTGCTTGTGTGGGGGCTCTACATGATATTAGATTGGTGTATCAGTTTTTCTGGCATTTCAGTGTATTTCTTGTTTTGCATTTAGTAAAATATAATAAAAACAATCCTTTAAAACAATTTTTCCTTTCTTTCTCTCTTTTCTTATTTTTATGAATGCATTAAAAAGTCAAAATTTTATTTTATTAATTCTTATTTTTATTCATTTAATTTATTATAAATGCTATGAAGTTTTGAAATTAACTTTTTTCTCAAATTCTTTATCAAATGCTGCTACTTATAGGGAATCTAAATTAAATTTAACCAATGAACTGATTATTAAATGTGGAAAATTTTAAAATTTTTAGTCATCAACTACACAGAAGAGTGCAAAATGTCAGCACTTTAGTACATTAGGAAATTAACAAAAAGAATTAATTGCTGAATTTTATCTTAACAATCATAAAACAAATTTAATGAAAATATTTAAAAATATCATTTGTTTATTCAGACTCTTTTTTTTTTTTCTTTTCCAGTCCATACTGTGTCTCATTACTCATGAATCGAGCTCATTCATATATGGAGCTTAACAAGTTCAATGATGCTGCTTTGGATTGTTACATGGCACTAATGATCAAACCGACGCATTATGTTGTATGTTTTATTTTATAAATCAAAATTCTATTGATATGTAAAAGCATTATCTGTTATAATAATTTTTCAATTCAAGACAAGTAAAATAAATGTTCAAGTTTATTTGATTGATGATAACAATTTAGTTGGCATCCATCAATTGAATAATGGTTTTTGTCATTTTTGTTTTTACTACTATGATCAATAAGTTTCTGGGATGCTTCATCTAAAATACATCTACAAATTTTTATCAAGGCATTTTTACAACTTGCATAATTATTGACAATAGTCAAATATTTATGCAGTTATTTTATTGTCTAAAAGTAAATTCGATTTTAATGCTATGAAAATTTTTACTCTGATGTAGCAAATATTATTGGGAAAAAAACATGCATTATTTTATATCTGCAATGAAATTTCTTCCACATAGGCATTTGAAAATTGTTGCAGAAAATTTTTAATAAGTTGTAAAATTGATTCTAGATAATCTGCGGTCTAGTAGCCTATATGTTTAATGATCCTATGTAACCCATATTTTCGAAAGTTTAGGGAACATGTAGATATTTAATGAAGTCCAAATAAAATAAAACAAGGAAGGAAAAAAAAAGGCATACAAATATAGCATTTGTATATTATGGCTGTAACGCAATAACAAAAAAAAAGTCGCAATTTGCAACGCAACGCCTTTTTTATTTGGAAACTGGATTGTAACTAAAAATGAATAAAGCAATAAAATTCCAGAGGAATAGAAATGATATTGTGTGCAGACGTGGTTATATAGCTTGTGGAGATACTAGCAAGTGGTATTCACAAGTTAGGTGTTCATAAGATCAGAGTATTGGCCATCATTTGACAAGAAGAGACATTATTGGACAAGTTCAATATCATTTAATTCCTGTCAAGCAATTTAAAAGTTCATTTAGGATTGCAACATGTCACTTCTCAAGTTGCACCAAAAACTAAATTTATTTGTAAAACAACAATATACTGAAATACCAGAAAGACGTTTTCCTAAAATGATTTCTTTTTAAAGTGCATTATTATCACTTATGGAATTTTTATACATACTGTTGATACAGAAATGGTACCAATATGAAATGAATGGTGCTTGGAAAATGAAACAAGATTGAAAATTCACATTAAAGTCTCTCTAAAACCCTAGATAATGCTGACTGTTTTCTTTGATTGTCATGGTATTATACATTATAATATCCTTATAACTTTGAATGAAAATTATTTTTTGATTGTTTTATACTATTGTTTGAGCAATTCAACAAATACAGCTTGAAATATAGTAAGAAAATTGATGGTTTTGCTCCATGCTTTCTCATAGTACAATTATTTTTTTGTTAGCTTTTAATCAAACATGTAATAAATGCCCCTCAAGCTGCATATTCATCTGATATGGTATTTTTATTTATTTCTTCCATTGCTAAAAGCGCCTTTTTGTGATCCCCGTTTAAAGTTCATTAAATTAAATTACCTGTGTACACTGAAGGAGAGTCCTAAAAATGACTTTAAGGCATGGTTTTGTAATTGGGAAAAAACAGTGGCAAAAGTGCATTGCAGTCGGAAGAGATTACTTTGAAGGAGATGCTATTAGTGGATACCTATTATTTTATACCACTACTCCCAATACTTCTTGATTATAGTTGTACATTGATTTATTGTGAAAATTGCAGTTGATATGGGAACAAATAATGCTAACTTAAAATATCTTTAAATTAAATATTTTATGGTATTTACTACATATTATAGGAAATTGTACATGTAGTTAATTATGCAAAATCTGTCAGTTATTTGCATTTACTGTAAAATACTTTTACAAAACAATGTCAGGAAGCTTCTTAATATTTAGTGTTTTCGAATTATAAAATAATATTGGGAAATGTTTGTGTAAATCACATAACAGTGCATTTTAGGGATATATTCCATTGTAATTATTATTTATTCACATTACGAATGGTGATGATATACTTGGACAAGTAGAAATGTGCATTTTGTAACTTTAAAATATATATTAATATTAGTTTTTTTTTTAACCAGAAATATTACTGTCTAAAAATGATTTTTACTTCACCTTAAAAAAAATTCTAATAACCTTTTCTATAATACTATTATTATTATTTTTATTTATTTTTTTGAAAAATGGCTCTTTTTTTAATTAATTTTTTAAATATTTTAATTGGTTTTTACAAGTATTTCATTATTAAAATGAAAGGTTTTTTTTTTTTTTTTTTTGCTACAACTATTTAATTCCATATGGAGTTATATGTCTGTCAAAATTTGTTATAAATTATCTTGCTTTGAAGAAAGACCTAGTTACAAAAAATATTTAGTTGAAATGTCTAAGAATCATTAATTACAGTAACCGAACTAGTTGACAAGATGTATTTAATGAATGCAACATTATAATTTTGCCATAATTTGGATTCTTTTTCTTGTCATTATTGAAAATGTCATTAAGACAAAATATTTATGAGTTTATTTAATTGAAAATTAGTCATTTGTTTAAATGTTCAATATATTTAAAATTCTTTTCTGCATTATTATTGTTTTTGAAAGAGTATCTTAATTTCCTTTTGATCAGATTAGTATTTGCAGATTTTTTGGGATATTTTGCTTTAAGTTTCATTTTAAAAATGTCTAATTGAATTGAAAAAATGGTACAATAAAATGATTGTTCAACAATTTTAGGCATATTGCAAATGGACAACATCTCTCTACATCCTATCACAGTTTTCAGAATGTGTGAGAATAGCTGAGTATGGTTTAAAGATGTGCAAGGAAACTGGTGATGCTGTCAAATATAGAACACTTGAAAAAATTAAAATTGAAGCAAGCAATGCCTGTAAGTGAAAACTGAATTATTAAATGTTCTTTCAACTATATTAATGGAACAGACTTAAATATTTTACCATATAATGCTACATTTCTCTGTGGTAAATATGGTTACCAAAATTATTACATAATATACTGTATTAGGATCATAATTATTCTGTTTTAATTTGAAAATTTTACTTTCATCTTTAAAACAATATCATCTAACAAAATATTTTAATTAAAATTCATCGAAAACTTTGCAATTTTTTCCATCTTTAACTATTTTTTCCTTGTTTCCCCCTCTGTAAATTTATAATTGTTTAATTGGAATTGAGTATATTGCTGTAGATCTTAATATGAAATGGAAGAATTAATTTTGCAAATTAAAATAGAAGAATTGTAGCTTAAAACTTTTGTTTTGGTTAGGAAGTCGAGCAGTAATGTTTGCATTTTTATTTTGATGAGTTTGGTTAAATCCTTAAGTATTATTGTGTGTAGCACTTAACACTAACATATTGTTAATTGCAATCAAATTAACTCAAGCATAAAAGTAGTCTCATATGTTTTTAAGCTATTATTATTCTTTCGCATTTGGAATCTGGATGAGAAAGATAAAGGCTTCTTGTTTCTTAAATACATTTGCTACATCAAATATGCTAATGCTCACTGCAAAAGTAAAAGGCAGCATAGCATTATACTCTTTGTTTCCAAATAAATATGTGTTTAAAAGTATTCCATCAAACTATGACAAATGTGTTGAACTTGTTCAGTTTAATTATTATTAAAATTTGTAATGCCTTTCGACATAGAAGGCAAATTATTAATTTATTTCTGTATAATTTAAATCTGTACAGCAATAAATATTTATTTGAATTGCATCTGATTTTAAAATTGAAGATTTTTAATTGAGAGATACTGATATACTTGTATATTAATATTTCTGTATGTGCCTTATGTGGGTGGTACATTTTTATCATTTGTCTTTCTGTGTATTTATTTCATATGTTAATATTTAAAAATTTATTGAGTTCTATGTCTTTCTATTTTTAGTGGAGAAAAAAAAAGCTGTATCGAAAAAGTAAGTTTTTTTTTTATTTTTTTATTATTATTATTATTATTATTCTCCAAATAACTTAACATCAAAATTTGAAGATTTTTTTTATATTGATATCTTAAGAATCAAAATACCTTTATATCATTTTTAAAGTTTGGAGCTTATGGTTAATAAATGTTTTAATTTCTTCAGGACAGATGCTCATGGACATAAATACTGCCACATGATTAGATCTGGCAAGCTTTTCATAAAAATTTAAAATCTGATAATCAATATATTTTCAAATCATGATTTTAAAAATTAATTGAAATACTTGATATTTAATACTAAAAAAAAAGGTTTTTATATTATTTTATTATGATCAATAGAAAGTAACACCAAATTATTGATGCAATATAAAAACATAAGAAAAAAAGTTTTATATTTAAAATTTTAAAATACTTACTTCCAAGATAATGTTTCAAAGCTGTATAAAAAAAAATATTTCAAAATGCAAATTAGTGTAAAGACCCACGTTAAATAATTTACATTCATATATAGTGTCTTGTATTTTATCTTGCTTCAGACACGCTCTGCACAATATATGTTTTTAATCATCTGTTTTACCGAAAAGAATTTAATGTTTTGTTATTATCATCATCGAAAAATCCATAAATTGATGATTAATAAATTTACATACCCACCACCACCTCAGAAAGATAAATGATCTTGTAGCTATGACTACATAAATGAAACTGATATTAATAAAACTCTGACTAGAATAAAATCCTACCTCAAATAATATTATAAATTATAAAAACTACTTCAAAATAAATGTGTTTTTTCTTTACATTAATATTTATATAATTTTGTTTACATTTTTAAAAATCCAATGATTTACAGACACTTGCCCAAGCCCAATTTGATGATAGAACTACTAATCTATGGACTAATAAAGAAGTGTGGATTAGTATAGTGATCTAATAGAGAGTATTTCATTTCCAAAGCCTGAGGCACTTGTGCATTAATAGGTGTAATGATATTCTTCTATTGTGATGAAAGAATGCAGCATTCAGAAGTATGGATAATCTGACACAAAATATGTATCATTATTATGTATCAAACATGTATATCATGTATCTCTTTAATAAGAGATTCAAGAACAACTGTTAGATTTTTCTTTCTCAAATATTGGAAATGTCCTGGTATTAATACATATTAGATTTTTAAAGTCATTAAACAATGTTCAAAAGTTTTTAGTGTTTGACTGTGGTTATGATCTTTTTTGTGAATTTAATTAATCTTTTTATTAATAAATTAATGAATTTCATTTTTTTTATATAAAAATGTTCAACATTTTTTTCCCTTCTTTTTAGGGAGGAATTAAATGTTCCAGAAAAGGTGAGTTTAGTTTTTTTAAGTTGTATAACAGTTTTTATGTTGTTGTTAATATTATTAATTTGTCACAATACTCAAAATTGATACTTGTAATTAAAAGAATATTTGGAAGCATACTTAGACAATTTCTTTAAAAAAAATAATCAGAAATATAATGCTTTTGAAATTTTCCTTCTCTACCTCTATTTGTGATTATCTATTTGTGTTCTAGCAAATTTTCAATTTCCATTAAAAATATGCTTATGCAAATCAAGTTCTTGTTACTTCTGATAATCAGAAATATTTTGAAAATATTAAGCTGGATTGTTGTATGTGATTTTATCATCATCTGGCCTATATTCCAAACATATGAATACTAATAGTCGTTGTTGGCTTTAAAATTGTATTAACAAATTGCATTTTCCATGAAGTGCTTGCCTCTTGAATTATGCTTTTCCCATTATATGTAATAAAAGTATTTTAAATTAAATCTGTCTTAAAATAATTTTTAAATATGCAGGAATTGTTTCATTTCCCCTCACTTATTATACCTATTATTTATTATTACTGTAAAAATATTTTTTCTGTTAAACTTTGGATATATATGTTATTTTTATACTTCTATATAATGAATTTTTTTAGCCTATGGTAAGTATTTTTTATGCATGTTTGCTATTTATTTCATTATTTTTCTTTTCTTGAACTTTATTCTGTGCTTATACTTTCTGCTTCGTTTTATATTTATTAATAATTTGAATTTCAAGTTTTGCCATTTTTCACAGACTTTCGTTAATTGATTTTAATATACATTAGCTATCGTGAATAATTTCTTAAACATTTATAGGATCTCCCAGAATTAATAGAGGCATCCGATTCTGAAATTGAATGTCAGGTATTAATTCATTCTTTGCATTTCTCTTTAGAATGATTATGACTGGATCATTGTACATGAAAGATTGATTTTTGAATTTGAATATATATTTGAAAAAATTAAGAATCAAAAGTTTCATATTAACAAATATTTTGATCTATGTTATTTGTATTTATATTATTTTAATTTTGATCTAAACATAGTACATAATTAAAAATCCTCAATGTTGGTAAAATTTTCTTATAAACTAGAATAAGAATTTGTGATTTTTTTTTATATAAATAAGTTGTATTAATTTCTTGTAAATAAAATTATTGTAATGTGTTGTAAGATTTTACTTGATTAATATCTGTTATAATAAAAGTATTTTTTAAAACTGTTTGATTATAGCTCATAATTGAAAAAAAAAAAAGAATAACAAGCTCAGAAGTTACTATACATGGAGAAGCCAATTTCGCAAAATAGCATTTCAATATAAAACACTAAAATAATGTGCTTTTATTAAATGTTGTTGATTTCTTAGACTTTTTTGGGGGGGGTGGGGGGTAGTGTCAGTTAAAAAAATTTTATTCTGAATATAAGAAATCATAATGTTAATAAAAGATTTGTTTTGAAACCTTTTTATCTTTTTAATAAAAATGAAATAAATTGAAAAGAGTAATGTAATTGGTTTTCCAAACAATCAGTTACAATGGTTTATATATATTAAAAACATTCTGTTGTTGAAAATTCAAGAAAATAATAAACAGTTAAAGCACTTCAATATAAATTATGTAAAGTTAAAAATATTTCATTTTAAATGTTAGTAAACTAATGAAATTATATTAAAATTAATGTTAATTTAAAACCATATTATAATCAGGGTTTTTAAATTTTCACACTTTCTCTAGTAACTCTTAAAATCTAATATTGCCTAATTTTTTTTAATTCTAAGTCATATTAATTTTAGTACAAAACTTTAAGGTAACAAGTTTTGTTATTAAAATCCAGTATTTTTTTTA
The DNA here is from genome assembly GCA_026543865.1 of Argiope aurantia. Classification (NCBI taxonomy): domain Eukaryota; kingdom Metazoa; phylum Arthropoda; class Arachnida; order Araneae; family Araneidae; genus Argiope; species Argiope aurantia. The sequence continues at coordinate 509,973 of JAPMOR010026298.1, forward strand.
TTTTATTATTTTTTTGGAAATATGAATTCTTAGGAAATATGAATTCTTATATTCTATTGATAAAGTGCATTGATTTTTGGATTACTTTGTCTTCTTTCTTAATCTGCTTTGTCTCATTATCTTAAGTCCTTTTAGTTAATCATACATGTCAACTGTGCAAATAATAATAACAATTTTATTTTCAGGATGTTCCTGAACTCATGGATCCTTCAAATTCTGATGAAAGCGATTCTGAAGTAATTTTTCTTTTATTTGAATGTTTGCTTGTTTTCTTTTGTGATTTGTATTTATGTTATAATCATTTCTGCAGTCTGAGTGGGCAAATTCTAAAGGAAAGTGCCAGTCATCTGCATCTTCAGTAAGTGATGCCATTAAGTGAATTTAATTATTGCAAATTAACATTATTAATCTAAAATATATTAATTATTGCAATTATAATGGTACTAAAAATTATAAACTTATAGGTGGATCATTTAGTGAATGCTGAGAAAAATAAGGTAGAAGGATCTACATCTAAAACTTCCAGAGTTAGAAGTTCTTCTGTTTCAGATTCTTATGATGAAAAGGTAATAAACATATATATTTAATTTGTTTAAAATTAATGTTTAATTCTATATATTTTTTATTTTTGCTTCAAGAGTAAAATTCCAAGTCTTAAAATTTTAGATGAATCCTCAAATAAATCATGAAAAAAATAAATCAGGACAGTCGGCATCTAAAGCATCTAGAGTTAGAAATTCTTCAGTTTCAGATGCTTGTGATCAGAAGGTAATGAAATCATTTGTCTAATTTTTATTTTTAAATGTTAAAGACAAATTTAACACAATACATTTTTTTTAATGTCATATGTTGAATTGTTCAGTACAAATATGGTAGTTAGAGAATTGTTTCTTCTCTTAATTCGATTATTCAAATTTACACATTTTTTATTTGCGATTTTAAAATATTCATTAAAGTTGCAATAACTTAATACTTCCAAGAGGTTTTTATTTTTTTTATGTAGCTTTAGCCATTTTGGCAGCCATCTGATTGTTTAAAATTGTTTATTTTTAAAAATTTCAATGAAATCTGTTACATGTAACTTGGTTATAATTGCTACCTCAGCAATCTATTAAATTTCAATTATTAATAAATTTTTAAATGTTTTAAAATTTATATCATTTTGATATGTGTATAATCTGTCAAGTGGTTAAATTTCATTAACATGCTATCAGAATCAAAGCCTTAAAAAGAATATAAAGATAATATATACAGAATATCAGAATCATTTTCTTACCGTTGCAGTTTAATGTATATTACCAAATATGTTTCAAAATATATGTAATATCCCACTTTTTCTTCTTTTACCTTTTTGCCTTTACTGATTTAGTAAAAAAAAAAACTATATTGCTATGCAAAAGCACAATTTTTACATTAAATTTTTTTATACTGGCAGAAAGAACAGCAGGGTGGACATACTCTTCAAAAAATTTCCATCATTTTTTTTTCCCTGAAATTTAAAACCTTTAACTAAAGTTATTACAATTTTTTTTAAAAAAAATTCTTAATAATTTTGTTAAAAACGTGCTTTAAAAAGAAACTAACTCAAAATAGGAAAAATGAGCTGAATCGTCAACTTATTTTCATATTCCAGAATATCAACAAAGGGGTTAAAAAACAGTGGAATACTATATATAATCACAAGGAAAAGTAAAAGTTTTAAATTTAACAATTGTCCAATTGAGCATCAAACAACACACTTCCATTTTTAGTGTTACCAAATATTGCTGGAAAATTATGTGAAAGTATTCAGTTTAATTCTTACATATATTATTTAAAATTTCCATAACACTGGGGAAACACAGAGCATTTAAAAATTACTTATAAAACAGGGGGGAGGGATAACAGTAATTTTAAATTTCTTGTTTGTTTATTTTTTATTTATTTATTTATTATTATTTTTTCTTCTGAAAAATGCTGATCCTTTTAAACATTGCAAGATTAAAAGATAATCACTAAAGCTTTAAAAATTAAAGACCGTCATTTGCATCTATCAAATTTGTCTGTCATCCCTTTTCTACTCTCTCCCTTATTCTTTCTGCATAGATTAGTTCAATGTTCATGGCTGAGAAAAGTATTTAATATTAGAATAATGACTACAGCTACTTGAATACTAATGAAACTACTGAAACTGAAAAGGAAGATTTTTTAGAAGAGTGTTTTATATTTGTGAATAATATTACAAAAAAAAAGATGAATGCTTGTCCAAAAACTTTGCTATTTTAAAAGCTACATTTTGTTTGTATGATATATATATATATATATTCATAATCATACTAGTGACTAAAATTAAAATTATGAAAATCATTTTTTAAAAAATTTATGGTTTTTAATATAAATTATTTTTAGGATAATATATCAAATTATATATCAATAAAAAATGTATTTATTTTAGAATTTAATATGCTATTTTTTCATATCATTTTAAAGCATTTACAAAGAAAGAAAACATAGAAATTCTAAAATATGCAAAAACTTTTGAAATGTCAGTTAATGTTTAGTGGGGAAGATTACTCAAGTTTAACTGCAACATAAGATGCCTTTTGACAAATTGTATCAATTTTTATTTTGCATTTGTTATATTGTCAAACTGAATTAAACTGTTTAAAAATTAGATTTTTTCTTATATTATTTCCGCCTGATATGTTTTCTAATTGGTTCAATTCATTTTCAATGGAAGTAAAATCTGAGCTAATCCTAAGTTTATCTAACAGTGAAATACTTCTTAAAATCTCACTTTTTATATGTGTTTCAATAAATTCAATAAATAACATGAATCATGAACTCAAGAACCTTATTCATCTATTTTTAACCATTTATATTTCAATTATATGCTCAAATTTGGCCAACGTCTTTAGAAGTGATACAATTCTAGATTTTAACACTTATTGGATATTTCATGATAAATCTTATGCTATAAGAATATAAATACTTTTTATAAAATGTTTGAGCAAGCATTTTACAATCTCGTCTTTTCAAGTAGTATTTGCCCTATTATTCGACTACCTAGTTCACATGAGTTTTAAGCCTATTCAATCCTTTTAAATGTTTATGAAATAAAAATAAATTCAGTGGTAATCTGAAGTTTTAAAACAACTCCTGTAATTTACATTGACAGTCTTTCGACTCAATATCACATTGATTTATGTTATCTTAGATCAAATATTCATAGGGTTTTTTATTTTTTAATGCAGAGATTTGTTTCTTTCTGTAACTGAGGCTTATATGGTTCAATTTGTCTCTTCCAAAACAAATTTTTCTGCTATATTGCACTACCTCTTCATAATTTTAAAAATGCAATATTTTGTTGTTCCCACTAAATTTCCTTCTTATTTCTTACTAATTAGCTCAATTAATATTTGCATCCTATTCTGTATATCATATTAATCAAGTCTGTGCCATTTCTTTAATTTAATTATATCTTATTATCTTGGTGAATAAATTATTAATGAAAGAAATCTTTAAAAATATTAATGCAAAAAAGTTGAAAACAATGATTTTATGAAAAATATAGGGGTAAAAAATTGTAAAAGACCTTATTAAAAACATGCATTTATAATTTCTAGTACATCTGAAAATGGATTTTTAAAAAAAACTTGCTAAATTCTAACTCTGTAAAGAAGAGAAATAATATGTATAAAAGAGCATAAAAGCACTATACAGCTTTACAACAATCGCATGAAAAAAAAGTCTTTTTTTTTTTTTCAACATTGATACATGAGATTATTAATAATCAAGCAAGAAAACAGAAATAGATCTATATTGACTGTTTAAAGACATGTATCTATAAGTTGCATAAAAAAATCAAATTATATTCTTAAACAACTTTTTACTACAATTTTAAAAAGAATACAGATAATTTAATTTTGAGAATTGCATTAATTTTTTTATTAATGCAATCTTCCAACAATACATAAATTCATAGTATTTTCCCAAAAATGTTGCATTCTATGATATCTCAAACCTTGAAAATGCACTTTTCTAAAAAGGTTTCCATAATCTTGCTGCTAGTGTAATTAATCATTAATCTGTTTTTTCTCATTAATTATTTTTTTTCAAGGATAATTCTGAAGAAAGAATAAAGATGTTACAAATGTCCTTAAAAGATGCATCCAATACACTTTTAGATGGATGCGAGATAATGGCTATGCGGCGTTTTCGGAATGCATTGGATGAAATTAAAGCTGCTCCTGAGGTTCAGTTTTATTTACTTCTTTGTTTTGATGTACAGTTATACAGAATGTGTATTAATACATGTGTTTTTTTTCTTTAATTAAAAAAATAACATTTTGTTTCTGTAAATTTTAATATTAATTATAATTGTTCAATCAGTGCATGACAATTCCATTAATGACGAAGCAGGAGTTGAAACTTTCATAGGTTTTATTTTCACATATATATGGACACGGACATTTCTAAACTACCACACACACACACACACATAACACCAAGACGAGAGAGAAAATATACATGTCGGTGTCTCGAATATATCTGGTTAGGGGAACAGAATTTTCCCTTTTCTCCACCGGAGGGAATCAAAACTCTAACAATAATTAAACAGAAAACTCTATACTTGTGAAGTTTCAAGATTTGAAATCAAATTAATACTATATTGGAAAAGATATGATTCGTAATATCGTCTTAAGTTTTTATGAAAATCATTTTTATTATTCATTGTATATCTGCATTTACTTTTTTTAAAAATGTACTTAAAAGTCCTTTGTTCTGAAAAATACCTAGTATTGTAATTTTTCCATTAGACTTCAAGTCTTTATGCTTTTAGCTGCTCATTTGTTCTGAAAAACTGAATACATTGTAAATAAACATTAATTTCTTATATTTGATTTTATATATATTATTTATTTGTTTGACTTTTTAAAAAATAAGAGTTGCAAAAGTATATAAAACTGTGCTGTTTATAAGATTTCCATAATTAGAGCATAATAATATGAAAAATAGATTATTCTCATCTGAATCTATTTTTTCATAGATAAAAATTTTATTTTCAGTTTTATGGGAAGTGGGAAGGATTTTTTTTTTTTTTTCAAATTTAAATAGTCCTCAATAATTAATCCTCAAAATAAAATGTTATCTAATTAATAATTGGAATAAATTTACTGTACAAGGGTTTAAAAGTTAATGCTCTCTTGTCAGAACTCTCTTATTTGCAAGTGTATTCAAACTGGACAACTTAATTAATTTTTAATATTGTTTTAAATTGACTAAAGCTTTTGTATGAAAGTCGCAGGCTAGTTTATTATCATTTAACTCTCTTTTTTAAAAAATAATAAATTTTTATTTCTCCATCAGTTAAACCTTAAAAATCTTAGGCACTTTAATAAATATTCTGTATTAACTTATTTATGAAGCTCAAATCTTTAAAAGAGTATCATTTTATAGTCACATCGTTATATAATATTGAAAACAGCTAAATTTTAAACATATATTTCAGATTAGAAAAGTTTTTAATTACGTTAAAAACACCTGGATTAAAATATCTGTAAACTAAAGCTGCTGCTTCTTCTCTTTCTCTCCTTTTTTTTTTTAGCAGAAAGTTATTTATTTAAAAAAATTTCATATGAATATATTAAAATATATTATTTCATAGATATATATGCATATATTTTTTAAAATATAGTTAGATGTATAGGAAATAAAGATTTCTTTTGAATTTCTTGCATTACCTAAAAATTAATACAAAGGAAATAAATACTTCCAAATGGCTACATCTTTATATCTCAAAAAATAAAAAAACTCATTTTTCTTTACATTCTGGCTGATGAGTGATATATGTCAATTGAAATCTGTTCGCTTTTAGAAATATTGGCTTGTTAAACAAAATAAAAAAAAAGAAAACAATTATGTAATGTAATCCATTTAGCCAAAGAAATTAAGCATCCGTAGTTCTGCTGGATTAAGGTTACTGAGGCCCAGATAGAAAACTATAATTAATGGCATATTTTTTCCCAAAAATATTTTAATTATGCATTTAAATGAGTGCATTTTTGTTTCCTTTTTAAACTTTAGCTATCATTTGAGTCATTTTATTCTTTTTCCATAATTTAACTATAAAATTCTTGTTTTATGCATCATGATTAACTTTTTTATATCTTTATTTTACACTTTTTTAAATTGATGGATCTTTAAAAAATAGTTGTGCGTTTTGTAAATTTTTTGCTGCATTTTTGTTTTTAATATTCTTTTTAATTGCATATCTGCATGTTTAATACATATGTTACCATTACCCAATAATGATTCCATTTAACATTAGACATTAACACTAGTAATTTTTTTCCCTCCATTAGATTCATAAATATGAAGAATGTGATATTATCTGTATAAAATATGCTTATGCATTTGCATGTTACCAATCTGGCGGTTATGATGTAAGTATCTTGGATGATTAAGAGGACAATTTTATTCACTTTGTACTAATGTAAAAAAAAAATTTAATTGTTTACTTTTTACAGGATTTGCAAAAGGCTATCATTGTATTTCAAGAAATCATTGAGGAACATAAAAACGTTACTTTTCCTGCTGCTTATTATACTATTGGACAGACATTTCTTAAATTAAACAGGTAAAGAACCCATTTTGAAATGAATGCTTAAAGTTGGAGAACATTTTTACTTGATTAAGATTGAGAAATTTAATAAAATTGATGTTTATATTTTGTGTTATGTATTGATTTATTGTTTGAAATAGATGGAGTTTTATTGGCCATTTCTTCTAACAAGATTAACAAAAAGAGGCAATTCCATTAAAAACATATAATTTTGTTTAATTGGAAGATATTAAGCAATTTTCTATGCAAAATTATATCAAATCACAATAAAGATAATCTTTTATCAGTTTTTTACTCCTCTAAAAAGATTTTCACTGTAACCATTCTGTAGAAGGCAATGTCTGAGGTAACTGCATTTTACTCATCAACTGATGATGTGCAAACACTTCTTGATAAAAAGTGCAATTTTGACATTGATTTCTTCTTTACCCATGGTCATCTATTCTTCTTTCAATCCTTTTGTATAAAATGGATCATCCTTTTTCTTCTCTTTACTGTTCACCACAGTTTTCAGCCCATATTTGCAATTCGGAGAGGTTTTCATCCCAGATTGCTAGCTAAGGTGTTGTTCTCGTCATCTGACCACAGTTCAAAATTACAATGTCCGTCCCAAAATAGCCCTAGTGTTGCTTTAAAATGGGACATTAATACAACTAAGCTAAAATCAAAACCCAGATTGGCAGTGTAAGAGAAGTTAGTAGATTTTTTTTTTTTTTCCTCATGAAGTTGATCCAGAAACTTTGTGACTGGGGCTGCTTGTTCTTAAAATGTTTTATATCCTTCATTTTTTTTGTCATATTAACATGCAAAATTTGAACTTTTAACAAAAATTAATAATTAAATTTATTAATTAATGCCAGTTCTAAAAATAAAAACTCATTTCATTCTGTAGTTATATGAAATATTTTATCTGTGTTTTCTTCCTACAGAATGTGTGATGCAGAATTTATTCCATGTTTTTGTTTCTTATACAGATTTAAACAGGCTCTTCAATATTTCAAAATGTTGGATGATACTTTACAGAAAGGGGTTCATTCCCAAGTTTATGTATGGCCTGGAGTTACAGCTACCATAAATGAGACCAAGCTTGATTATTTGAGGGTATGATAAATTTTAATATTATTATTATTTTAATATTAATTCTATACTTTTAAAGATGTTTGATACATTTAATAATAATTTATAATTTAAAAAAAGCTATTTTTTAGAAATATTTTTAAAGAATTTAGTTTAAAAAGTTAACTTCTAATTTTTTAATTTTTTTATATTATTTAACAGTGCAATAATTTACCTTTCTACCAATTAAAAAATCAATTTTAAAGCCAAAGCTGCATTATTTTCTATCAGGGAGCTTAAAAAAGAAAAGTGGTGTTCACTTAGTGTGTTATTATCTGTATTATCAAAATAAAAATCGTCTTATTCTGAAGGGGGGGGAAACGCTTTGGATCTTTGATAATCCTTTGAAAATCAAATTCTTAGACTAGAAATTTATCTTCCAAAATCATCGAATAAGCATGGTGTTTTAATTGAAAGTTGTGTACATTTCTGGTATTTTTTCCATGTCAAATCTATTTGTAACATCAAAAAAGGGTGTGACCATAGGAAATTTCAAATTTGTACAATTTTGAATATGTGGATACCCTCCCCTCCCTCTCCCCCCACCTACAAAAATTTTTAGGTGTGGCTTTTAGAATGCATTACTACCTTTAAAATGGTAATTTTAGTTTTCACGTAAGATTACAAAATAAATATGGGTGGCTTCCTGTTTTTATTTTTCTGCGATTTTATTTAATATTTCCTCACCATATATAATTCTTTCAGAATAGAATTCATTTTTTTTAAATTTGTGTTTTTAAAAAATATATACTCAAAAATATATTTATGTTGGTTTAATCTTATAAATTTCTTTTAAAGAATCTTTTTTTTTTCTTCTATTATTTATGTCTCTGTATTGTTTGCTTTATTTAATGTTATTGAAATAATCATGAATTTTTTTTTAGATATCAACTATCTGTAAAAGAAGGCCTATTTATAAGACTTTTAATTCAAATTATGTTATAGCATTAAGAAAAAAATTGATAAAATTTATTAATATTATAGTTTTCCTAGCATTTTCCATTCATTTATAATGCACAATAAACTTATACTAATAACAACTGATAATAAATGGGTTTTTTTTAAATTTATTTATTTGTTTGCAATTTATTTTAAAGGAGAGGTTACCTGCTTTGATAAAAGAATGTGAAAGCCCTCCTCCTCCTGATGCAATTTGTCGATATGAAGGCTGTGCTCTTCAACCTTCTATTTATTACACTGATCCAGATTTCAAAGGCTTTTTCACCATTAACTGTTCAGAACAATGTAATCTCCAATACCACCCCCACTGCTGGAAAAATATAAAAATGGCTAAGAACTGCACTGATAAGGTAGGTTTTTTTCATAATTTTAAAACCAAAGGTAGATATTGGCATTGAATCCATTAGAGCAAATATATGTGGTGTGTGTTTAAAACCCGATTTGAAAAAGCAGTCATTTAGTTCTTTAATGATTTTTATTCGTCATAAACTCAAGGAGATTGTCCAATTTTAATTCTTTTTGTCAAGATGCTTTTGCCCCAGCTCTGATAAGAGCAATGCAGACAACCAACTCAAAAAATGAAAAAAAAAAAAAAAAAAATTTTTTTTTTGAGCTTATATTGTTTTTAGAAAGGAATTTGTTGACTAGCCATTTTGATTCTGTTAGTAAATATATAGCCCAAACAACTTGGAAATTAAATTTACAGTGAAGCCAGAGTTCAAGTTATTAGGAAAAAAAACAGCTCATTTGAAATGGTTATGTATATATAGAATGAAAAAGCATATTGAATATATAGTGGAACCTTGCTTAACAAGCATAAATTGTTTCTGAATTTCAGTCATAATATGAAACAGTTTCTTCCATAGGAATTGATGTAAAGCAGGGCAATAAATTCCATTCGAAGGTGGGGGGGACTCAAATTTATAAGTATATAATTTTTTATTTATAATGCATGTTTATTTTTACAAGAAAAATTAGAAATAGTGGGCCACAAACCAAAAAGATTAATTGAAAGGAAGTAATTGGACAAAATCATATGTAATAATGCACAGCAGTGACATCTATGTTTACAAATATGAGACTTGTTATTGTATATGTGTTAATTTTTTTTTTAAATTTTAACTATCTTTTAAGCTTGTAGGTTTTTGAATTTATATGTAATTTTGCTTTAAAAAATGCATAATTTTCATGTAATAATATGTATGATAATCTTAAAATGTTGCACTTTTTTATTTATTTATTTTAATAGATGTAATTAGGTATTTGTATTTAAAAATAATCTGTGAAATTATCATTATTTATTAAATTATGACTGACAGAAAAAAAAGAGGGTGCTTGGCTAATATATTATGTAAGACACATTTTCAAAATAAAACATGTAAAAACATGAGCAATTAGAAACACAAATTCTGGTAAAATCCATTTATTGACATTCACAAAGTATAAACAGTTAAGAATAATTTTTCTATATATATATCTCTTTTTATAGTATTTAGATAAATTAGGTACATAAATTTTTATAGATATTTTAATGAGTGGTGCATTAATATTTTGTTTGCAATTTTTTGATAGTCTTTAATAATTTCTTTTAATAATAAGGAATTGCATTATTGATTAAAGTAGTTATTGACTCAGAAATATTGACTATTTGAAATTATTTTATATTACTTGGTAGATTTTCATATTAGTAAAGTGAGTTGAGAAAATAAAGCCACTGAAAAATGTTTAGGAGAATATAAGAAACTGTAGCTTTATTGTTCCAAAGGGATACAGAAATTCTGTTTCTCCTTGTTATTTCATCACACACATTTAGTGATTTGATTATCAATGCAATATTTTTAGAAAAACTTGCAGTGCATTTTTGTCTTCAGTTAAGTTTTTATGCTCTGAAAATGTTATTACAAAATGTAATTAATAATTACTTTTTACTTATCAATGTATGAATATCATTAAAATTTTAAGAAGTTAGCTAATACATTTTAATTCTTATTAAATTTCTCAACTCAGGGGATTACAGTGTTTCTAATATTCTGAAAATTGGACAATAAATACTTCAGGTGATACACTTGCCATTCACTGAAGTGCTAAAAGTCATGGGATAGCATTATACTGATATATGGGTAGCAGTACAATCACATCAGAAATGTATAAATGAGCAATGCATTATCCAGATTTTCATTTGTCCTGAAGTAATTCATTGAAACGTTTTCTGATGTGATTATGGTCACTCAAAAATAGTTAACAGATTTGAACATGAAGTGATGATAGCTGGAATTAGATATGCAGAGCATTCCATTTTGGAAATTGTTTGGGAATTCAACATTCCTTGATCCACTATGTTAAAGAGTGTACCAAGAATTTATAATTTTAGGCATTATCTTCCACCATGGACAATGCAGTAGCTGATAGCATCCATTTAATGATTGAGACCAGTGACATGTGTAAATTAGTCAGTATTAATAGACAAACAGCACTGTCTCAGGTTTTGCCAGTAATAAATGCGAGACATTATAATAGCCATATCCAAAATCATCTGCGATTGGTTTGAAGAAAATTCAAATAATTCTAATTAATGGTTAAGGCACCTACAAATCCCATTCTACATTGGACATGATCAAAAGGATAAACTCAAGCTCAAAATCCAACATTGGTAGCACTTTTATAGTTATGGGTAGTTTTAGAAACTTCTTCATGAGCACAACAGCCCTTTGCAGCCTCAACCATGTGCACTTTCCAGCACTTTCTCTCCTCTGCAACTCTTTTCTAGTTCTTTATCCTCGGAACACTCAGGTCTCTTTTTACATCATCCAGCAATCTAATTGGAGGTCTTTCTCTGACCCATAGGATTTTTAAAAGTGGATATTTTGAGGGCGCTGTTTTCAGGGCTTCTCCAGATATGGCCGAGCCATCTTAACCTACTGCTCCGGATTACCAGTGTTATCTGTTGTTGCCTATGGGGTTTGTATAATTCAAAATTGAATCAAGTTCACTAACATTTTCTCTCTAGTACTGGGCCAAAGATAGTTCTAAGGATCTTTCTCTCGAACATGTTCAGAGAATGCTGAACATGCTGAGAGTCCAAGTTTCATTTGCATAGAGTAGAACAGACATAATCAGTCTTATAAATTAGCCGAAGAAACATCAGGACTAAATATTTCTTTGCGAAATTTCTGATGATTTGTTGAGTTAATATCAATTGTGTTGTTGCTGCATTTCACTAGGCAAAAGAAAATCTCACACAATATTAGGAGGTATCCCATGATTTTTAGCACTTCATTATTAAAGCAAAATTTTGCCAGTAAATGGTACTCTGAATATGAAATTTGTGAAAATGTAAATAAAGCAGTTTGTATTTACAATACAAGTATTCAGAAAAGATTAGAGGATTGGAAAAGTTTAAAAAATCAATGGACCTTATTTTTGAAGGGACGGTTTATATGGTGATTCAAATATGTTCCATTATTCAACATTAGAACTATTACATATAGACAAGTTTTGTAATCACTGGACTTAACAATTGTAGTGTAATGCATGCCATAAATTCTAATCTAGAGATTGGCATCTGCTTTTAAGGAGCCACTCTTGCTTTTGCTCTGACAAATGCGATTTTTGCACCTTGGAAAGTATCTGATCTCAAGAATATGCAAGTTGCATATGCCTCTTTACAGGCATCAACAAAAACTTTCATTTGAATGGTATCTTTAATTTCAAAACAACGCGGAATCTGCAAGTTTATCAATTTCACTCCATCACTTTAGAAAGGGTTTCACAATATTATTAGGCAAAGGTGAATCCCAAGATAATTTTAATTTCCATGTATTCTGCTACAGTATTTTAGATGGTAGAGTAGCAAAACATAAAATTCCAAGTGAATAAAAAAAATTCTCTACCGGACCGTATCGTTATATTACTCTCAGTTTTTAAATTTTTGACACAAACATTGTACTTTAGAACATCTTTACCTAAATCTTATAACATTCCCAGAATTTTAGTTATTCCTGTACTCTTAGATATATATCTGCATTCGATATTACTTTCTCATTTTCGTAAATAAAAACTGCCATGTGACAAAATTTTTCTTGATCTGAAAATAAAGTCTTGTTGACTAATATCCCCACCCCCGCCACACAATTATCAACATAAAATAAAAGTTTTAATTTATCGACAATTTTAGAGTCATCTGCGGGCATATTTTCGAGCAAATGTGAAAGTGCTGCTGCTAATAAGAAAGGACTCGGAAGACACACCAAAAAACTACTCGACAATGCCGATACACAATTAGCTCGCTTTCTGTAGGGTAAAAATATTCAAAAAAATCTATGCTCATGCGCAATTCCCAGCTGAAAGAAAACCTTTTTCAATATCGGCAAAAATACTGATCGGATAATTTCGAAACTTATCAATGATATCTGGTATCTGTTCAATTAAATTTGAACCTTTATACCATAAATCATTAAGAATTTTTTCCAGTTTCACGAGCCAATGCACCAAAAACTGTCTTTATTCTAGTAGTAATACTAGTGGTTTTCACAACCGTTTGATGGAGCAGAAAATGAGATGTTTCGGTTTCAAAGTCTACCTTTTCAATTATTTTTAATTCTTCCCTTCCTTAAACACACAGCCTTATAACCCAAGTTAATTCTTTATTGGAAGGCAACTCAATAACATCTGATTTGAAAGACTACCGTTCGACAGAATTTTCATATTTTTAAGTTCCTCAATGACTTTCGGTTGAGGATTTTTTATTTAACATCTGAATTGAATCACAGATTCCAATGCTTTCGAGACTCCACAACTTATTGATAACGAACGAATTTCTAAGGTATAAAGAAATAACATCTAAAACTTTACCACTGTTTGTACAAACCGCATTAACGACTTCTTGTTTCACAGTCAAAATATATCCTAAACATGTCTTTAACAAAAGCAAACTCGTTTTCTATCTGGTAAATTCATCTAAAAACAAATTGCCAGCAATATCCACTCCTATCAATAAACCACTTTCGCAGTCATGAGTTTTTAGATCTGACAAAATTATACCCTTTTTATTTAACTCATTAATCACAGTAGGATTACTAATTTTTGGCACTGTGCCACAAATCCTCTTCTGCAAGGCCTTTGATAGGAAAACTGTGCGAGTCATCCAATGAACTAATATGCAATTCATATACATCATAAATCTGACTCAGCTTTTCTCCACCCCACCCCCAAATAACATAAGTTGCATTTTTATCTTATTATTTGATTTAATGCCCAACTTCTCATTGTTTTTAAATGTAAGAATACTGAGATCCGCTATCAATCAAAGCTTTCAGTGTTAAATATTCGCAATTAATCATTAGAAATACATTATTTTTACTACAACTGTTAGGCACTGAGTTAGTTTCAATTAGATCACACCTATTTTTTTAGGATGGTCATACATTAAATAATGATGTGGCGTGGCAATATATAAGTAAGAATTTTAACTTTACAAAATTTTGAAAAGTGTGAAACAGAGAAACAACAAAAATATGCACAATTTTTCAAAATTCAATCTTTCTTTTCATCAAGAGATATATTTCTAGCCTCTAAACTTTCCTTGGAAGGATGCTTCCTTATTACAAAAAAAGCAGAGTAAATTTCGCTTACCTTTCATGATCCTACTATGAGTGTTTACCAGTGTCGCAGCGGTGCGGTAATTATCCAATTTATTCATGGCCTCTTTTTTTTCCTATAGTTTGGAAGGAGGACAGAAACCACTTCGCGCTAATTCTACCTATTCTTCTTCTTTGAGAAAATGCATTAATTTCTCCAATTAGCGGTTTTCAACATGAGATTCAAATTCTTTTATGTTTCGTTCCCAAGCTATCAATATTTCTTCAGGCAGACACGACTCCACTAAAGGATTTAAGAAATCGCCATATTTTCCTTGGGTACGTTCAAGACTCTCCAATGCTCATATCTTGGTCTCTAACTCATCGTACAAAGCAGGTAGATCCGTTTTCCCTTTCGAACCCTTTTTTTCATAACCATCAATAACAAATCCCTTAACGTATATTTGCACTAATAAATCGTCACGTCCGAATCTCTCTTGAAGCTGCGAGATCGCTTTTGGCTAATTTTCCGCTGTAGCAGGGAAACTCCACCACGCGAACCGCTTTCGATTTAGACACAACGGCTTGCAAAAGATAATGCATTTTATCCTCATTAGGAATACTAACGTCATCGTGTATTTTCCGAAATTGTCTCCAGAATGCTAATTAATCCTAATGAACGCTACTTCAGCATCTCCGTTTAACTTTTTTAAGCTCTATCTTCAAAAGCCTTTACTTTCTCTTTTCAGAAAATTCTTTCGTAGATGTATCTTTCAAAGATAATTGCTCAATAGATCTAAATATCTGTCTGTATTTTTCAGCAGACAGAAAATATTCTTGATATGCCCTTCGGCGTCTTAATCTTTCAAAATAAGATCAGTTATTTCTGCATGGCACTGTGCAAGTTGAGGTTCGTTAATGTTCATAGCCGAGTAACATATCCACTAGACAAAAGTGTACACTCGTGTCCGAAAGTTGTTATCTGACTTATGAAGTTACCACCACAATACTCCCCCACCAGTGAGTCGGTGGAGTTTGTCGTGCCAGTATGGCTAGCGACGAACGAGATTATCGCGCCAAGCGTTATGGCGGGCGACAGAGAGCGTGTGTGAGTGGTTGCTGCCGGTAGATGTAGCCACGATAGCTGAACGAAGGATGCGGATGTTCAGAACCAGGGTTACCAATGTGCAAGCTGAGGTTCGAACTCGCAACGTTAGGGTTCATAGCCGAGTAAAATAGCCACTAGACAAAAGTGTACACTCGTGTCCGGAAGTTGTTATCTGACTTATGAAGTTACCACCACAACACTTTTCCGGGCGTTTTAATTTATCGCCAATTTGCGATTTCGAAACCAAAAGTTCATTGATATTAGGAGCTTCTTTATTAAGCTCGTCTTTAATCACAAATCGTAAATGACGTACGGAGCGATTTTCGTTGTGTTTTAAGAGGTGTCATATCCATTTTTCAGGCTTAAAATATCAACTTACCGCCAAAACAGGCCCCACGTTAGGCGCGCCAGAAATTATATAGCGTAACTCTATGCTAAACACTATTTCAAATAATGCTGGCTGACATCTACCCGATGTTTGTTTTGGCTGAATGAATTTAACAATTACTGAATAAACAAGGATGTGACATATAAAACACTGAATTACAACACACACACAATACAACTTTACATCAAGAAGGTTCTTAGTGCATCGAAAGAAAAGTGAAAACAGAACAGTTCTGATTGACTCACTAGGGGATGCCATTCGGAACAGCAACATTGTTGTATTTAGGATATTCCTGCAAAATATTGCACCTCCCCAGATGAGTTGAACTATTCTACGTTTGGTATGGCAAACTCTTAGACAAGTAAGTAATGATCAGCTGCTTTCTTGCAACAGCTTGTCCTGCTCACTAACTTGATGTAAATTATTGTTATGGAACTTTTTATAAGACTAGATTTATCACAAAAATTTAGTCTGCGTTTTATATTTATATTTATTTATGAAAATTTAGTCTACTTTTTATATTTATATATATTTTTAGTTTGTTTATTGAATTTTTATATTTACCCTCTAAATTAGTAAAGTCTCATTTGAAATCCTTATGTTGCTAGAAATTTTGGGTGGATCCTAGCACAGTCCACCTCTTTGCGTCTTTTTGAATTCTCGCCAAACGAGTGGCGATAACGTCGCTAATGTGGCAACCTAGACGGATTTTTTTTTTATTTATTTTTATTTTATTATTATTTATTATTTTATTTTATTATTATTTCTGGCCTTTTAGTATCGTTTTTAATTGAAAAATAACAAATATTCAATTAGTAGTCAGCTTGGCGAGATTTCAAATAAGTCGCCAAGAGGTGGGCCCATCTAGGATTTTACTGAAATTTTTACAAATGAAATTATTGCAGGAGGTAGCTCTAGCTCCAGTGGACACTCCCATTTCGTCACTGTGTATTTTGTATATAATAAAGCCAAAACTTAATTTATGTATTTATATTAGTCATTTTATTTATAATACTTTATATTTTCCTTTTTATATAGCTGTTTTTGGAGCAGCGATGCTTTACTCCAGACTGTGAAGGATTAATAATCAAGATACAAAATATTAGTAAAGAAGGAGATCTAGCAAAAGAGGTGAATTTTTCTGTTACTTCCGAAGATAAAAAAAATTGCTTGAAAAGAAAATGCATATTATTACTGTTATATTAAAAAATTTTGAATATTTGTATTCATTTTTTACTTTTTTATCCATAATTTAGGAATTTATATTTCATAATGATTTACAATATTTCTGTGAATAATTAAGATTATGTTTTTTTTTTTTTTAATTCTTATTAGGAGGTACTGACATATATATTTATTTCATATATTAGCCTATCCTAAGATATTAAAACTTGAAAAAGAGTGCAAAAAGAAAACTTCATATTAATTACTTCATCTTGGATAGAAAGTTAACATAAATAATATAGTAAAATTGAACATGAATATTCTTTTATGATCATGATGTTTAAAAAAAGTACAAAAATATATGAACAGCTATAGTATCTTCATATTTGTAACACATTCAAATAAAATCTTGGGAGAATTGAAAGTCTTAGTTGTATATTGCCAAAGATTTAGCAATTAGCTTGTTTGCCCAGATTGATTTTTAAAAAAAATATTATCATGCCAAAAGGCTGAAAAAATTGAATTTAATTTTCTCAATCTACCTGAATAGTAAAGTATGTATTTCATGAAATAAAAGTTGATGTGAAAGTCCTTTGGATTTATGATCCAAATAAATAAATTTTATTTCATTTTATCATTTGTAAAAACATTCAATTGAATATTTTATTAGACAAATTTAAATTTTGTTATAACATTAAAAGCATCATTAGTGTATCAAAATAAATTTATAAGTTAAAATAAAGAAAAAAAATTTGCAGAAATTAAATAGATATCATTAAGGTAGTTTTTTCAGATAGTGCAAAAACTGTTTGTGAGAATTCTTTTGGAAAAAATGGTCATTAATTTTATTGCAATCGTTAAGCCTATTTTCACGCTCGATTAATCTTTCTGCTTAATGCCTGTTTCTTGATTTCTATTACATTTTCTTTCCTATGATTCAGTGGAAGTTTTGGGTGAATGGCAGTCGATCTCCAAATAATTTCTAAAGATATTTAGCAACTGTATTATTTTATGAGGCATTGAATTAAATGCAGTTGTAAAAATATTCTTAGGAGCAATCTAAAATGTTTGGCTAAAGATTTGTTTACATTTAACTATTGCCATTCCACAATAAATAATATGAGCAAATTTTGCTATATATGTTAGGGGTACGTGACAGTATATATATGTGTGATATAATATCTACTTTCATCTGTCAAATTTTTTCCTTGTGTAATTTGATATATATAATACACAATAATAGTTTAATGCAAAACATCAAATATATCCTGTGGCTCATTTTGTTGATGAGTTTTGTGTCACAGTTTTAAAAATGCAATAGCATTGTTGTTGTTTTTTCCCCCTCTGATATGCAAGTTTTGTTTTGTTTTTGTTTCAGTTTGTGTATGATGATGGGAAAAAATGTATGAAACAGAAAAAATCAAAGTAAGTTAATTATTTTATTTTTAAAACTTTAAAGAAAGCTTATATAACTATATTTTTTGTTGCATTATTTATAATGCAATGTCTTTAGTTAAAATTTTAAAAATCTGAAAAAGCAATATTTTTGTTTCATTTATGCCTTAATTAATGTAATTTTTTCCCCCATTGTCATTAGATTAGAAAAGAAACTTGAAATAAAAGAAGAAAAGCGAAGGAAGCGTAAAGACAGCACTTCTAGAACTGACTCTACTTCTGAAGTTCCAGAAGAAATTGCTAATGGAAAATTTAATGAGCCTGAAATGGCTAGTTCTAATAATGAGTTAGAAATCCATGCAAGGACTGAAACAAAAGATAATAATGGAAGCATAAATGGATCTAATACTTCTCAACTTCCTGGTATGTTTTTCTCTTAATATAACATTTTTCTTTGTTTTAAAAATTCAGCTACTTGTAATACCTGTATATTCTTCTTTTTTAATTAATAATGAACTCCAAAAAATTTATTAAGAATAATTCTTATTCTGCTTTAAAAATAATTTATATTAGTCCAATATTTATTTTACATTTTGATTTTACAGTAGTGTTAAAAATATTAATTAAATATTTTAACTCTCTTATTTCATAAATATATTTCAAGGAATACAGCAAAAACATGTCATTTGAATAAGTTTTCAGCTGAGAAAATTTGTATCTTTTTTTTTAAGTACTTAAAAAAAATAATATTCATTCAATAGTTTATGACAATTTGGGGAAAAAAATACTTTTTTTCTTTAAAAAATAATAAGCGGTGTATATTTATTTTGAGAGTTGAAAGAATTTTAATGTTTATTAAATATTACATTTTAGTCTTCTTCGTTCAAAACCATTGGCATTGCTTGATAATAATGAATTGCATTAAAGTATATTTTAAGCTGTTCCTTCATTTATGGTTTCATCTACCATATTAAGATAAGTGACATTTTTATTAAAGTAAGTAAATATACAAATAAAAGTTTTTAAATAACATTCATGTTTTGTAGAGGGAGAGACAATTAGAAAGCTCAAAAAGGGTGGGGGGAAATGCATTAAAAGTTTCTGAAAGTCTATGCTAAAATTTGTTAATAATAAAGGCATTAATAATGTGTTATTTATTCAATGCGTAATATTCTTCGAAGATAGTCTAGTTGTGACTTTTTTTAAATAAGAATTTTTTTATTGATTCAAATCTAAACTAATTATACTGTAACCATATTTTTATTTTCATATATCAATTTCAATTACCTTCATGTACATATAATTTTAAAACTTTTTCATGATTAGACAAATTGAATTCATTGAGTAATTTATTTGCTTTCATTGTCTTTCAGTCAATGCAGAACCTCATATTGTACTAAAAAAAGACAAATTTATCCAGGTGAGTAAAATTTTTACATTAAATGTTTTCAGAACTGTTTTTTTTTATTATTATTATTTAATGATGTTATATGCAAAATTGTTTATGCATTTCATATGAATCTGTTGTTTCTTATTCATTCTTATAATTTTAGGAAACATCTAACAAAATTCCAACTAAAGTAAAGGACCATAAGAAAGTTAAAAGCAACACATTCACTATTGATGAATTTTTGCAACATACTGATGCACCCTTAAGCAGGTAAATATATTACAAAATAATAACTTTAAGCTATTTTTGCAAATGAAAATATATTGAGTGTATAATTGTCTCTAATTTTTGTTTTAATTTCAAATCAAAAAATCTCAGATGGTCCTTGAAAATTCTAATATTAAATCTACAGTATATCTTGCATTTATATATGTATGTATACTTAAATTGTGAGATATAATTTACTATTCCTAAATTTTCATTTCTTATTGTTTAATTTATTTCTTTATGGAAACTCTGAATTATGAACATATAAGGTGCTCGCTATAATTATGGCCCAATAATCAATTTCTAAATTATCAGACACATACATCTAATTCAAAAAATGTTTTAAATCATCTAAAGAATTATTTTGATGCCACTTGAAATAATAAATAAAACTGATACTAAACAACTAAAGACATAACTGAAATTAATGAAAACATGAAATCTTAGATCTTAATATTTTAAACCAACAGCAGTTGCAACAAGCAAATACTATTCCTTGATTCATGAAACTTCCTCGAAGCTGCTGTTGAAATTGGCAAAAATCTAAAATAATGTACCTAAGCTTCATAACTTGATTAGTTTTGGTTGCGGGTGAGGGGAACTTTTTTAAACATCAGACAAAAATATTTTATTAAATATCACTAATATGACCTGGAGTCTTTATAAAAATTTAGACTTTGCTGTAGTTAGAAATTTTCATTATTAATTGATTTAAGTGGCATAAAACATAATTATACCATTTCAAGCACTTTTCTAACGATATGTGCATGCCTTTGTCTAATAATTTAGAAATTAGTTCTTGTGCCACAATTAGTGTAAGCATCCTACATAGAATATGTTTATAAAAACTGCCCATTGCTTTTGTGTGCTAATTAAAATAATTGCAAATTTGTAAATATGAGTGATGGTAAGATTTCATTTACATTTGTTGTTTTAGTCCCCCACTTCCCTGTTTGAATTATATTTATTTATTTAAGTTAAAATATATTGATTGTTTTTTCATAATTGATATTTATAAATGATTTCATTTAAAGTGAAAATAAAGAATCTTTCTATGCATTTTTTATCCATTTAAATATAGAATTCCTGAATTAGTCTTCTAACTCTTCAACTATTGGTCCAGCAGATTTTAATCTAATTAATCATCAAATAAAATTTCCTTTTTTACATTTATTGAAATCGTAAGAGCAACAGTGGTTCTGAAAATTTTGTAAAAATCCAAAAGTAAAATCTAATTTTCTAATCTTTTTTATGGATTCTTTCCACCAAATATACTTCAGAAATCGCAAATATTTTAAAATATATCCAAACTTATATCAAAACATATATTATCCAGAAAAATCACTGAAAAAATTGATACCAAATATCTAACATTTGTGAACTAGTTTGTTAGTAATTGTAAGAATGTCACATATTTTAAATGGTATTTTAATAATTACTTTTGAACTACTCTATAATTTGAAATAATCACTTTAAAGCTGTGAGTGATTATAGAAAAGTAAAGACTTTTTTATAAAGTCATTAATTCTTTTTCATATGACCTGATGCAAGTTTCAATTTTAAAACCTGTTTTTAATTTCTTGATTAACCTTTCCTCATTTATTTTGAACGTCTCAGTGATTTTCTTTTTTAAAAAAAAACGACTTGATCAGAATAAATTAATGTCGGTTAATTTGTTGTAACATGCAATTTTTTTTTCCCTGGTAATGACAACAAAGGCTAAACACACTAAGACAGAATAATCAAAGTATAACAGATGGGGTCTGGTTGAAAAGTAGTACGAAGTTAGTATATAATTACAAGAAAATTTTTCTTTATATATACATTCTTGTTCAAAAGTTAAACATAATTGTTAAAAATGTGAATAATGCAGGAGATCTAAGTCAGAATGGTAAGAAACATAATATGCGAGTATAAAATCAGGAAACAAAGCAAAAGTACAATAATCATAACATTTGTTGTCTAAAGAAACGTAGAGAAAATAGGTATAAAAAGGTTTACAATTTTAAGACAAATAAATGAAACCTAAATTTGAAGCTGCAGTTTAATAAGGTGTGGTCACCTTTGACAGCTAGGTATGCTGCATAACAGATTCCTATATTTACTGTAACATTGGGGATGAGTTGTGGACTCAAAGAGTTACAAGTCTCAAGGATCTCTTTGCAATTCTGGAATAGTATGTAATTAATGGTTGTGAAAAGGCTATAAGTTCACTCCTGTGTATATTAGTATATATTGGATAGAATTCAAATCAAGTCAATAATATTTTCCATATTTTTCATCTCAAAGAAATTGTCAATCAAGCTTGCATAGTCATGAAGCATATTATGATGGATAAATATAGAATTGGTGTCAAAAGCACCTCGGAATAAGTGAACCTAACACTCAGAAATTCATCTCTAAACTAGTTCTCGTACACAACTAACTCGCTTATGTTGCACAATTCTTGCGAGTTCTCGGTCTTGTCAAACAGTTGTGAATCTTGTCTGGTCTGGTACTGGTTTTCAATTCCTGCACTTTGAAATTGCTTCCTCAGTTTTAAAATCAACACTGATGCACATTCTAAATTTAAATTTCTTTGGTTTATGGGCATCTGGATTCGAGCATTTCAACAATTCTTCCTTCTACAAGCGCCTGTCTATTTGTCATCTTTGTGCCATCATGCATTTTACTCAATCTTTAAGAATGTTTCTTTTCAATCTTAACAAGGTTCCAATAAATTCTGCAAAACCTTCCTGAACTAGATATGCTTATAAAACCATTTTATCCATGTGCTGATGTACACAGGTGTTTTGTGCATGAAAACACCAGCTGGAATCTTTTGCAAAAGATGTTTCACCATAAGTTATTTTGAACTAAATCAATAATATTTGCTCGCATTTTTTTGCATTTCATAAATTATACTTAACTTTTGGGCAATAATGTATATAACTTCCTAAATAGGGGTTTCCATATTATCTTTTTTTTTTTCCTTACATACATATTTAGCATACATTGAAAGTTTGTATCCATCATGTCAAATTTTCGTCAATTCTTTATGAATACTTCACAAATGTTTGGGCATTTAGAAAAAAAAAATTTTTTTTGATATTTTGTAATATAATATTTAATTCTATTGTATATATGATTACATTATGAAGTAGCAGATACGAAAATTTTAGAATAGTCTTAATATTGCTAGAATCAAATATATCCTTCAAGTATGATCACTTGTAAATTAGTATAACATTTCAAGTACCTTTCTTTAATTCTTAAACAAAACTTTTTCAATCTTAGAAAAGGTAAACATTTAATAAGGAATCATGTGATTGTCTATTTTGATAATATAAACAGCATTGCTGTAGTAATTTAATATTTCCCCAATAAATTTTAATTTCAAAAACAAAATTATGAAATTTTTATGATAAAATTTTTTTATCATTTTAGATCAACAAAATAGGTGATTATAAATAATATGTATCTATTATAAGGTGGTGATAAACCTGAAATAATCATTGGTGGGGTTTAAAATAAGGATCTAAAAGAAGAAAGAAGTTGTCTGAACTGTTTCTAGAATAATTTTTTTGTTCTTAAATCATATGAAAATGATTTACCCAAAACTGATAGATTACTTTAAAAACCTATACTCATTCATAAGATTTAATATTCTGAAAAAAAAAATGTAAAATTTTTTTGCCTTTGGAATCTTCAGAAAATGTAAAAAACTTTTATGAGCGAATAATTTCAAGCATATTACAGATCAAGCTATTACTTTACTACATATATGAGTTTTCAGATAAATGATAAATTTGGTTGAATTGTGTAAATCAATTTTTAGAACATTAAATCTGTGTACACTTTTTACAGATCATTTATAAAGCATTTATTTATGTAATGAATTCTAAATAAAATAAAAATATTTGTTTTTATTAAGTGTGCATGGCTTTAAAATTTCATGCATTAAACTTTAAAATTGCAAATTTTTCCTTTAATACCTCTAAATATTATGCAATTATTTTAAATTAAAAGAAAATTATAACATTCATTTATGAAAGAGTTAAAAAAAAACTATTTATGTTTCTGATATTTGCAATTTTGTTGCTGTCATGTAATAAATTATATTCTTGAATTACTGTCTAAGAAATATCTGTTGATAAAAAGATAGATTCCATGTTGTATAATTCAGCTCAATTTTTTTTTCTAGTAATGCCCAACAACCTGTAACTTCTTTTACAACTGATAATACCCAGCCCCATTCATCTCCTGGACATATTTCAGCCAGTTTGTTTGAAAGAACTAAAATGCAAGAAACTGGACTGGATGACTTTCCTGATGTTGACTTCCCGAAACCACTTATTAACGTATCTGAATGTCTCAAAAAAAATATTTATTCGTAAGTTCTATTTATCAAAATTCATTTTTAATAGCTGTTTTCTGTATTAAGAATTTTAAAAACTTATGCATCTAACTGCAAAAAAAATTATATTACCTGTGTGGATAAAGATGCAAATCCTTAGTGGTGACATTTTTAAAATATTTCCTCTATAAAAATTTTGTGAGCCCATTCTGATTTGGAAAGTTATCAAATACCTATAATTTGAAAATAAGTAGTTAAATATAGTGATAAATAAGTAATTATTTACTGATAATTAATGCTATATTTATTTATGGAACTGGAAATTGATTTGCTACATTTCCTTGGCTGGAAATTAATTTGAAATAATTATTTGATCTTTAATGAGATTTTTTAGTGGAATTTTTGCTTTTGAAATTAAACAAATATTTAAAGAAAATAAAGTTGTGATAGTTTTTACAACTCATAGTTTGAGAAGTAGTACATGTTGTATTGCATTGTGAAAGTTAAAATCTTGTTATTAATTCATTTCATTTCAATCAACACTTATATTATATTATTTTATTTTAATCAGATTTAATTTTTATATTTTTTCTTAGCTATTTCAGAGAAATATTAGGCAAATGTGGACCACTGCGTGTAGATGATCCTGCTCTTATGAAAAAAATCAAAAGCTTCCCTGAAGAGGCAAGAATAATTGCTGATTGTGGTGGAATAGGAAAGTTTCTGCAACAAAACGTTGAATTTGCTTTTGTTAAAGACACTTATATATGCTTGGTAGAACAATTACCTTTAGCTTATAGAAAAATTAATGATGCAGTCCCTATCTCTGATAGTGATTTAAAGCTGTCAGAAAATTATGAAAGTTTTGATGCAGCTGATAAAAGCTGCAGTGAAATTTTTCGCTTTTCTGGTCTGAATCCTGATGCTCGAGAGTACAAGCCTGGAACATCTGTACAACACCATTCTAGTGATGGTGTTGTTGATATGAAATCTGAAATGGGAAAATTAGGCAGCAGACAGCCTTTAAAAAAAGACCTAGAAAATACTTTAAAAAATGATCTCAATGCAGACATTGAATGTTCACAACAATTGAACACTGAAGGAGAAATTTTATCTCGAAGATCATCCTTTTCTTCTACAAATTCTTCTTGTCATCATTTAATTCATGCTGATTCTCATTCTGGAAATAAAGTTACTGAACTAGTTGATACGCTCAAAGATCTTTTTAAAGTATATTTTAGTGAAGGAATGAACGATTATAGACCTTTCATTGATCTTAAGTTAAAGCCATATACTATCAAGTGTGTTCCAAAAAGACATACCAGAAGTATTCAGACTGAAGAGGTAAGCAAAAGAGTTTTTAATTTATTTTCCTGTTCCCTTTTCTTATTAACACAGGGTTGCTATGCCACCGGGAGAACCTGGAAAAACACAAGGAATTTAAGAATTAACATTAAAAAACGGAAAAATACATGAAAATTTATTTTTAGTTATTTTTTCTCATCTAAAAACACTAATCTCTAATGATTGCAAGAATAAAAGATTTTGGTCATTGCTTTCTAATATGAAACAATACTATTTATGACTGTATAATGCAGAAGCTTGCACTTTTACTGCTCTTTCCCTCCTTTTTTTTTTATGTAGATCAGTCCAGTTTCAATTTGTGAGACAGTTGTTCTTTTTCTATAAGAATCTCAAATTGCAGCTAATGAGCATGCGCAAGATTTCCACATAGAAAACTGTAAATGTGTAAAAGATTAGGATACATTTCTCTAGTGGGAATAGCAACATTTATTCTATGGACACATAGTGGCAGTATTTAGTCAATCAAACGTGGTAATTAAGAAAATTTATTAAACAATGAGGTGAATCTGTATTAAATATGAATTAGATGGATAAAAAAAATCAATCCTGATTTTACTGAAAGGGTTCAAGAAATCCTGTAAAATCCATTTGTTGTGTGCTGGCTCTCTTTGTAAGAAAATAATAAGCCTAAGTAATATGGGAAAATAGGCACTTATTAGTTATGCCAAATAAAGGGAAACAAAATTGCATGTCAGTTCAAAAAATTCATAATTGATATTAGACTTTGTATCTAAAGGAATGAATGAGAAAGTAATATGTCAAATCCAAAAACGTCCAAAAATTCTCATAATCCACAAAGATTAATTATTCTAAGGATTCTTATTTCAATCAGTAAGACTGCAAATTCTCGAAATAGAAGGTGCCATCTACTTAGGTGGTAAATAAAAATAGTTATAGGGTTTTGATTACTTCTGCCCAGATTATGATTTTTTATTTTATCATATTTTAATCATCCAAAAAATTTCAGTCTTCAGATTTGTATGAATTACTTCATTGGAGTCTTGAGTCTGAGAAAAAATTTGGATTTGTACAGTCTATCAGAAATGTATGTGGACACTGTTCTTGATTCATGAACTAATTATTATCATGTAAAACTAAATGCATGTCATTACAGAAATATAATCTCTGTAAATGTCTGAAATATTTTTCAAATAGTAAAACATATTTACATATCCAAATTTTCCAGATTTGGAAAGCTCAAATAAATATGCCAATTTGCAATTTTAGGTAAACAATTGAATGACAAAAACAAGAAAAAAAGCTGAAATTTTAATTCCTAATGTTAAATAAGAATTCCTTCTTTCCTCCCTTCACAGTATATTTCAAGTTATAAAGGACCTTTAATAATAATTCTTACTCTGCAATAAAATACTTAATAAAAAATTTTGACTTCTTAAGAGTAGTTGAGTGTGTTTTATATTTTTAATTTTGAAGTTAAAATTTTTTTAATGTTCAGACCTTTGAAGGAGCAAATCCATAAACAGCTCTGTTTCAAATTTTTTCAATTATTGTTAAATAGTTTTTAAGGTATATACCATGTGGCATATTTCTGTTGAAACATGCAATTTTTGGAATCAAATTTTATCATTCTTGACTGATTGATTTTCTTTTGTGTAATAATCCTACATATTATATTTCTGTCTAATTTCTAATATTTCAATTATTTTTTGAGTAAATTCTCATTTTATTGTTGAATTACCCATACTTATTTTTTTCTTCATGTTTATCTTTAATCTCAATTCATTAAGTTTGGCTTTTTTACCTAAACTCGTGTCATGTCTGATTGTAGTAATCAAAAAAAATTTCAAATTTGCTTTTTTTTTTTTGTCAGCATTGATTAACAATAGTATTTTGTGATTGGAATAAAGCAATCACTAAAATGGAATGAAAATATATGCCTATCTTTTTGTGTTATGTTAGATTAAGATATATTTTTAAAATAAATGTAAAGGCAAGGGAGAAAAAATTGATGCATGCTAGATTGTCCTCCTTTTACATTTCAAACGAAGTTTTGTTTGGAACAAATGGGAGTTGATTGTATTTTTAGAAATTATTTACAAGTTAGGAAATGAGCATTTGTCCTTATTTTTCAGCTGCTTCGAAAAATCTTGAATCAATTTCCTTGCAGGATGCATAGCATCATTAAAGTAATTAGAAACTGCTTATTTTGCTGGTCCTTATGCAAGTCTTAAAAGTGCTTATTTTTTTGTTCAAATTTCTTCCTGCCTTACTGTCAAAAAAAAAATTTTATGCTATAGAACCATGTTAGATCTTCCTGGCTAAGGTTTTATCTCATTTTAGGGGAAAACTGACAGATTGGGGGAAATATATTCTTTTTGTTTACTCGATTCTTCTTTCGCCTCCATTTGTGTATTTATATAGGAATGAAATCCTTTCTTATCTGAAATAATTTTATAATTTAATGAAAAAATGTGCAAGTTATTTTTTAACAGTAACTTCAGCTCATCATTGTTTTTCTACACATGTTAGTTACTATTTGCTAATTACATTTCTGTGTCGTTTAGAAAATCACCATTAGTAAATTATTTATATCTATTTATTTCAAGTAATTTTTGCACAAATCCTTAAAACCTGTTTAGTATATGCTGGAAAATATATATTTAATTCATTATCAAATTTCAAGAATGAATACAATTAATGATTCAAGGCTTCCAAAAATAAAAGTGAAACAAACTATTTGAAAGTGGTTTGAAGGTCGTTTGTTATTCTTATTAATGTCAATAAAATTATTTTACTTTCTTGTTTTTAAAGAGAATTGGGATCACCGGAAAATTTGAGCTCAAGCTTTTGCCCTATCATCACAACTTAACCTCTGAAAAACACATTTTTGGATTTCTATGAGCACAAAAACTCAAAGCCCCTTGAACTACAATTTCTTAATTCCAAATTTCCAGATTTTTATCAAATTTCAAATGAAATACAAAATTTTCTTGTATGTTTGCTTTTTCCCAGTGCAAGTGAACATGGTAACATGAAAATGCTTAGAGCTTCATTTGGTAAAAATTTTCACACTGTTTTAGCATTTAAAGATCCTATCAAATTTTGAATGAAATCCATCAATGATTTGCCCAACTTTATATCCACATATATGTAAACGCTTAAAAACGCATCAGCTTGGATAAATGAAATTTAGCAAGATATCTTGTTCCTAAAATGGGAGCTCAATCATGAAATTTGAATTCATTTGACTAATCAAAATAAATCCAAAATGCTTTTTTTTAATTATTATTATTATATTTTATTGCAAAGCACAAGGTGCTCATATGTGGAATTTAGAAAGAAAGAAGAAATTGAGTACTTGTGGCCTTTGCAACCTTGACCAAAATCCTTAATTTTTAGAAGGGAGAAATAATAACACTATCATTAAGGAATATGCAAGAAAGTTTCAAGAAACTACTGCTACTGCTGTCTTACTAAATGATAACTTACTTTTGCCTTATTATACATCTGATATACATAAATTAGTAAAACAACAATTGTGTTTTTAAAAATTTTTAAATAAACTTTCTTGGTTGAAATTATTTCTTCAATAAATTGCCAATGTCAGTATGATTTTTCTAAGAGTATATCTTGTTCTGCAATTGATAATGTAAGTATAGGCATAAGAAGGGACAACTTATTGCAATATTTACATTCCACAAAAGAAATAACAGGTAAAATTTATGCTTTTTAAGCATGATTGTGTGTAGCTTACTTTATAAATGTTGGAATGCATAATAAATAAATCTTCAGTAAATTTTGCATCAATAAGAAGTGTTATTTTGGCAGAGAACAGGTAAGTGTAAAAGGAAGAAATATGTTCTATGCTATATCTTCATCGGAAAGGATAAAAAGATGCTGCTCTAATAGAGTTTATAAATTTCCTATTAAAATTCTCATTACTTGATTTTAGTAATTTTCGTGCCAAGAAAATAAGATTGGATGAGATTTTTTTTTCAATCCTTTATTAAAAAATAATTAATTAAAAATCCTTTAATTAAAATTTTAAAAATATGTTTCACAATATTTAGTCTATGACCAAATTATGCAAACTGGCAGAAGTCACTCAGTAAACATTTCTAAGGAATTGAGAATGCTAGCAACATCGGTCCATTCAAAATATCATCTATTTGAGGGGTTCAACAGAGGACAAAAGAAGTAGTTGCCAGTGACATGACTGTGTTCTTGATATCTTTATGGAACAGGAAATTTTTCTTAGGAAAGACAGTTTTTGAAACGGAATGTAAAACAAATGCTATTGTTCGACAAACCAGACACTTTTCATTTTTAACAAAATCTAAGCTATTAATGCGAGAGTGAAGTGTAAGGGTTCAAAATAATATCTAAAAAGAGACAAAACTTTTATTTATATATTTAATAAAATTAACTTGATTTTTATATTCTATAGTTGTTTGCGTATGTTTTGAATCTTTATATCCTTTATATCTTTTATATCCTTTTAATCCCTCTTATACTATTAACTGTAGTATAATTAAATAATTTAAGACATAAAATGAAAGTCTTTTAATATGTATTTTCCAAAAGAAACTTCTATAAAAAGGTATTTTAAATAACTTAGTTTCAATGTTGTTAAAAATATTCAGTAATTATTGGTGGTATTTTATGTTTATGTTTGTATAGAATTGAACACTTATTTAGTCAATGCCCAACTGAATTTATTACAGCAAACTCATAGTTGTAGAATCAAAAATACTGCAGTATGATTGGTTCTTTTCTTTTCTTTTTTTTTTTTCCAATCTAAAAGTACTTATAAAATGCTCATTTTTTTTTAAGATAAAATTTGTCTATGCACCCTTTTTTAATATTAATTTATAAACTTCTTTAGAATTTTTGATGCTATTTATGTTAATTGAACGCCATAAGATTGTTAGCTATTATTTATTTTTGTAATTAAATATGTAAATAAAAGCATGTATTGGGAGTGCTTATTTAGACATATTTCACCATTTCTAATTGAAAATTTTTAAAATAAAAAAAAGGGACATTGGTAATTTTGTTCCAAGAAAAATCATACTAAAAACTAAAGAAAATTTTTTTAATTAAATGAAGTTTTAGTAAAAGAATGTATTAGCTAAATTTTATAAATTACTGAATAATCTCTAAATCTTCACACACACCCCTTTGTATATCTCCATCTGCTTTCAGCAAACCTATTAAAATTTTTGATTTCTCATTAAAAAGAATCATTTAAATTGAACTAAAAAAAATTGAAGAGATGAGGCTGCAATTGGAGAATTTGAAAAAAAATTATGTAAATATAAATATGTAGATGGCAATTTGTGTAGCTTGCATATTTTTTCGAAGTTTAATAATATATTTTCCTTGAATTTAGCTTTAATAAAGTATGAGTGATAAGATATATTCTTATACTTCTTTGATGAACTTTTTCTCTGTATATGTAAACAATATATTGAGCAAGCTAGTTATAATAATTCATAATTTTGAATGAAGTTTAGCGTTCAATCTTTTCGTGAAAAATAAATTATCCATAGTGCATTTTTGAGCCATTTAATTTATAGAAAGAGGTATTATTCTATTTTTTTAATTGTTTGATGATACTAAACCTAAAATATGCAATATTCTAAAAGTATGCAAGGCAATAAGGAAAGAACTTTCCCAGTTTTTCTATTTCATTAATGCATATTTCTTCCTGATTAAAATTCTTATTTTTTTTTTTTTTTTTTTCATAGACAGAAAAAGTTTCTAGAGGAACAATGAAAACAGATGATGAAATACAGGAATTGAGAGATATGACAAGTCAGTTAATTCAAGACAGGAAAATTTTTGAACAAGAGTATAATGCTGCACTTGAGTATGCTGCTAAGTTTCAAAATGAGTCTAATTTAGAGATTGCTAATCTAAGAAAACAACTGGAAGACAAATTGGCTGCATTAGAAGTAAGCTCTCTTTTCCTAATAGTTTTATGCATGCTTATTAATATCCTAAAAGGTTCTTTCACTTTTTGTTTTTTTAACAAAATTTTATAAAACTTTGATTGGATTTTTTTTTCTTTTCTTTATGTTTATTAACAATTAATTTTTAGTATTTATTTATTCTATATTCATCATCATCATCATCATCTTACAAATTTTGTTTATTTATTCAGATCTTTTTTAAGTTTTATCAGATTTTTTGTAAGGATATTGGAATATTATAAGCCATTTTAAATAAAACAAATTGCTGATTAAAAATAAGGACAATATTAATGTTCATTTAGTAATGTTGAGTCAATTTTTTATTTCCATTTTCTTATTTCCATGGTTTCTAGAAATTCTTAAATGCTAAATGATTTTTGCAGATTTTATGTCGGTTCAGTTACCATTGTTTATTGTTGAATTTTTGTACAAATCACAATAAAATATATTATTTATTTGAAACAGAATTTTATTAGATGTAATTTATATATCATTATATTCTGACTTTAAGAAGTATTTCATTATTTATCACTTTTATTCTTCTTGTAAGTAAATGCATAATGTATAGAGAATTTTTTGATAATTCCTGGCAAATAACTGCATTACAGAACTAAACAAGTAATGAAACAATTTGTTATGCAAGATATTTTTACAGCTCTTATTAACTGGTAATAAATAATAATCTATTATAAATAACAGTGAATTCATAAACAGTTTGTATGCTTGGTTCAAATTACTTGGTTGATTTTCTTCAAATTTTCTCACATATATTTGAAGCATTAGGAAAAATCTAGTTGAAGTTTCATGACAATTAATTAAATAGTTAACTGTTAACACTAACACTGTTTACTAATTAAGAACTGTTCCTATGTGTAGAAAAGATTCATTTATCTTTAGAATTGTCATTCCTATTGAATTAAAATGTTATATAATATTTAACATTTTATCTTTGTGCCTCAGTTGTCAATTACAATGTTTTATTAAATTTGGATCAATAAATCATTATAATGATTTATAATTTCCACAAATAAAAAAAATTATTATAGTGAGGAAAATTAGCTTTCATCAGTTTTTATAAACATTTATTAGAAATTAATTTTTTGAGAAACTATAAAATCAAAAAAAAAAATTGATGTGCAACTGATACTCCTATTTTAATTAAAAATGCTATAATTATATTTTTACTTTCTCACTCAAGACATTTATATCAAATGTTGAAGCATAATGAAGGTTTTCTAATAAGTCATTTTTTATATTTAAAAAAAAAACTGTTTCCATAGAAAAGGCATTGAGATGAAAACAAAATTATAATATTACATAATTTTAACTAAAATTTAATTTTATTGATCAGACAAATATTAGACTTAAAAAATTTCATCTGGAAAAGTATTAGTTTGTTCAATGGTTGAGGATAAAACTCATTCTATATAGTCATGCTTGCTAGGAGACTTTCTTTCAGCAAACCCATTTGTGGTAATAATTCATATACTTCTTTACTTTTATTAAAGAATATGCAAGAAAGTTTTGTGGAGACCATTCACCCTGGTTTAAAAGGTACTTTTATAATTTAGTATTCTGTACTTTTTGCAAGAAACAGCTTTGTTTTTTCTCACAACACATTTAATTAGGTCTGCATTCTTAGCTCTGGATTGACTGAGTAATATATTTTCAAACTGTTGCTAACTTGATTTTTTTCCTGTTTTAAAAACAGTACTATTAGCTATAAAATAATGTTTTTTAATATTTTATGAGCAGTATTATTCTTGAGCCATGCAACTTATAATTGTGGAAAAATTAAATGATTTTGTATATTCCTAGTATTTTCCTGTCCCTTACTGATCAATTTTTCAAAATTCTGCTTTAGTACAAATAAAGTTTGCAAGATTTTTCTGCAACCTGCTACCTTTCTAAATTTTCTGGTTGTTTATTTCTTGGTTTAAAAAAAATTAAAATCTGGCTTGCGAGTTTCTGTTAGAAAGTTTTATTTATGAATTTGCATTTTTTTTTCTAAAAGAAATTTTATAAAATAAAAATTTATAAAGAAACTCTGCTTATTTATAGCATATTTTTTAAAACTTTTTTTAAATTTTTGAAAAAGGACAGAGAAAAAGAATTTAATAACAAAGAGGGAAAATTGGAAGATGAAATTAAGAAACTTTCAGAAGCTCTGAAGAAAGTCAAAGTTGAAAATGTAGCACAAAAGAAAGAGATGGAAAAACTGGCAGCAGCCAAGGACAGGTATTTTATTATTATTGTACTAAATTGTAATATGTTTAAAAAATTTCCCATAAAACTTGCAGTTGATAGGTTGTACATACAGCATTTCATATTTTTAATAGAGTGAACTAAACTTCTGTTACTAAAAATACGATTGATTGCAGCATTTGATTTCTTCTTCATTCAAAAATTTCACAGTATCTTTTTCTAAATAACTACCACATCTTTCTTTTTTAATTTTGAGAAACTGATGTTTAATCTTATATAATAATTTAACAATCATTCTTTGTTGCCTAATCCTTCGTCATGCTGTGATTTTGCATGATTTTGGTGCTATCAGGTTATGACTTCAAAAAAGTTTATTTCATTATTTAGGTTTATTGATTCATCATTTATTTTTGTTTTATGCTTTATGTAAATATATCTATCATATCATAATTCTTAGATAAATCTGTTTATCTGATTCAGTATTAAAATTTCAGTGATAATTGAAATATTTGAAATGAAATTTATGAAAAGTTCAGAAATTTCTGTATGTGATTTCTTTGCTTCAATCACAATCTTCAGTCAGTTTCAATGGGAAAAATTCAACCCTTTTCCACCTATCCCCAAAAAAATTATTCTTATTTTCTTGATTTTTTTTTAAATGTTTAGATAGAATATTTCAGAAATATCTGCTTTCCTACTAGCCTCAAGTTTGTAATTGGATATTTTTTTAAATGCGAGATTGAATGTATTCATACATTAACTATGAAATAATTTTTAAGCTAAATAATTTGTTATTTACTTTATTAGCTTGGTAATAAAGTAAATTGTTATAACTTGAAAGCCTGTTGTAAAGTTTGACTTAATATTTCATATTTATTATTAATATTTTCATTTTCCATTTGTAAAGTTTTTGCCTCAGGTGAACTTAAATTTGGTTTATATGCTTTATAATTATATCGAAAAATAATAAAATGTACCAGCCATCAAGAAAGGTTATACAAAAGCAAGCGCAAAAAAAATTATTGCTAAAAACTGTAATAATAGAA
The DNA here is from genome assembly GCA_026543865.1 of Argiope aurantia. Taxonomy (NCBI): domain Eukaryota; kingdom Metazoa; phylum Arthropoda; class Arachnida; order Araneae; family Araneidae; genus Argiope; species Argiope aurantia. Next base: position 544,829 of record JAPMOR010026298.1, read on the forward strand.
ATTTTTGTTGGTGATGTTATATGTGGAGAGAAAATTTGATGTTCTTAACAATTATAGAACTCGTATTATGTATAAATTAATTCTTTGTACCTCATTCAATGAGTTGAATCACTGTACGTGATATATATCATCGGGTCTTTTAATAAATTTTGGAAAATGTTGAATGTTAAGAACCAAAAGGAAAAATTGAAAAGAAACAATAGCCATTTAATTTATTATTTACATTATTACATTTTACTTTATTTTTAAAAACATTGTTGGCAAAGAAATGATAGATTCCTTTTTCCCTCCTAAAATAATGAGGTGCTAGAATTATTATAGAAAATTAAATTTTGAAGTATCTTATGGGAGTTAGTTTAGTTATATTGACATTCCTTTTCTTTAAGTAAACACAATTGTTATTTTAAAGCACCTGTGGAGAGTATTTGACTGTCAAGATATTTAAATATACTATACAGTATAATCAGTGAATTTCCAGGAAATCTAATTTTAAACCAGCTGCTTCTACATGGAAACAAATTTCCCATGATATAATCTTGTGCCTTTGGTTAATTAAGAACAACAAAAGGATATGCAATTTTATTATCCCAGTGGATTTTAGAACTGAAAACATCTAAGGGATGGTATGTATTAAAAAAAATTTTAAGAGTTGTGTGTTCATTGTGATACAGTTTTCTATCCAATTTGAATAATCTTTCTGTTTTTAACAGTTAAAGGGTTATTTGTAAATAAATTTTCTTTTACCATTTCGTTTCTACAGCATATATCTTGCTGATTCAAATCAAATCAAAATTACTCTAGTTATCATGTTTACAAGATAGCATGAACTCAAACATATATATTATAAGCATAAATCTTTTAAAAAGCAGTTAATTTAATTTTCTGGAAGAACTATGATTGGGGAAAGTGTGCAGTAATTTTTTAGAAGTAATGTCAAGAAAGCAATCATACTAAGTAGTATTTCTATAAGTAATCTACTTAAAAAGCATTGTGAAGAAGAAAAAAATCTGCAATCAATTTTATTATTAGGCATCTGATCAACTTTTCAAATTGCAAAGTGTTGATTTTAAGATAATTCTTGTGCATCATTATTAATTTTAAATCTTAGCAGAATGATTTACATATTCATATTTTCGTTTTTCCTTTCCTTTAATTCAATTCATCATTAATCCAGCTTACTTCTTGATCGTGCTCATCTGGAAGAAAGAGTTTTTTCATTACAGCAAGAAGAACAAAAATTGAGGTAATCATTATGTAATACCCTTGTTTTTTTACTACAAAATAATTTTGAAAATTTTACTAACTTCATTTATTTTTTAATCTCCATATGAAAACGCTTCTTTCATTTCTGTACTTTTTAGGAAAAAAGGGTCAATTACTATTTTACCTATTTTAAATAAAAACTCATTTAATAACTTTAAGGATACTAAAATATTTTACTGGAGTGGTTTTTATTTAATGTACTTTTGCAATAAAAAAAATGTTTCCTTTTTATTTCATTTTTTTTATTGTTTTGAAAAGAAAAGTATCAAATTTTCAAAATCGTCAGATTTGAAAATAGTCCTTCTGCCAAATTACAAATTTGAAAATTCTTCATTATTTTAAATTACTTGAATTCATTAATAATTATCTTGAAACTCTTATTATTAAACTCCATGTTAAGATTTCAATAAATTATCACTTATTCGAACTCAACAATCATATCGTTTTGAAGTTTAATTTTCTGGGAGGGGGGACATGTATTTTCAATTTTTTGAGCTTCTGGTGAGGAAATATTTAAACGTAATATAAATAAATTATAATATTTTTATAATATACATGCAGCTTTTACAAATACAATAGTCTTCTGTCCACCATATACTCTGACATTGGTCTGATTTTGAAAGCCATATACAAGCAATCTTAGTTAGCTCTCGAAACATATTCAACATTATATGTAATGGCTGCTTATTGTTTGTAGAGCTTAAATTCTCATTGCAAATGAGTCTAAAAGCAGCTTCTGTCTAAATCTACTATTAACACTTGTACCATATAATTCATGCATATTTGTTTGTTAGATAATTTATTGGATTGCACTAATTGCCTGCTTTTTCAAGAATTGTGGGTTAGAATATATTTTAGCACTTGGAGGCTTGAATTAAAAATGTAATAAAAATTAAATAAACTATTGTAGCAAATAATGGGGGGGGGTCCCAAAATTGAATTCAGTTTATTGCTGAAAAGTTTTCATTTCAACCTTTTTTTTTAATTTTAAAATGTTCTGCTGAAAAATTCAAGCATAAAAACAATTTTTTTTTTCTTTCTAAAAAAATTATAAGGTTTAGGTAATCTCAAGTAAGCATAAAAATTGCAGAACTGAAGCAAGAAATATTAAAATCTAAATATATATATATTTTTAAATGTGTAGAAAGTGCAAATACATTTATATCATTAAAGGACCTATCTGTCTTTATAATTTTTAATTTCATCGTTGTATTTATGCTTTTAATATCCTAGAAATTTTTTATTTATATTCACAGGGAAGATGTAAATGAAGATGAAAAGCTAAAAAGTAGTATCAAAAAGCTTGAGTTGGAAAAAACAGAAGCTGAGAAAAGAGCACAATCTGCTGAAGTAAGAATATTATGTCTGAAAAATTTTAAAATATTTAATATTTTATGCATTTTATAAGAAACAATATTTTAGTTGAATAGTTATATTTTCATCTTGATACATTTTTAAATAATTAATATTAATCTAAATTGTATATTTGTGTTAATATTTAATCTTTATTTCTTAGACAGAATTTGCTTTCTTCTACAAAGCTATTTACTGAAAACTTCTATAATTAAATTTAAAAGTTGGATAGCAATAAATTTTAATTCATCTGTAATACCAGACATTCTATAAATGCTTGAAATATGTCAAAATGTCTTCTTTAAAGGATTTTATTTTCAGTAGCTTTCAATTAATAGCAGAATCTTTTGTAATTAAATTTAAAAAATTGATTTATGCTCTTGAACGTTTATACATATTTGATTCAACCAAAATCAGCTGTGTTCAAATTAATGATACTGCTTTATTTATATGTTTTGCATGTTTTTTATTATGTTGCATATATTGTGCAAAAAAATGTGCTGTATTGTATAACAAAAAAATAGAAAACTTTTTTCCTTATCAAGGTAAAGTACTAAAATTCAGGCAAATAATCATATGTGTGAAGGGAGCATAGTAATTAAATTTTCCTTTCATAAAATTGTAATCAGTTTATCAATGTTGTTTCAAAATAATTACTTCTAATGCATGCTTCCATACATTTCTTAGTTGTTGAATATTTTTATAATATCTTTGTGGTAGTTAATTATCATTTGCAACTGCTTAGAATTGATTTTGATAAATAAAAAATGTTCTTAATATAATAAATTCTAAAATTGAATTGAATTAATTTTTACTTTTTTTAATTTTATCAAAATGAAATCACTTTTCTTTTTATCCTAGATACATGGATTCATTACATGTAATTATTTTTCAAAAATACAGAAGAGGTGTAGGATAACACCCAAAAAATAATTATATTACTTATGAAATTATCATTTATCATCATCAGATATGCTGCAAAAACACATTTATGTGCAATTTTTGCTAGTAGAACTTGTATAATGAAATTTCAAAGCAGCCATTTTATAGATATGGGTAGTTGAAATCATTCATCCAAAGGATTTTTGTGATGTGGCATTGGGTAAATAAATGCATACTAGAATCTATCCTGTGTAATAAAATAGTTGAATATTAATTCTATAATTCATATTGTGAATTGCATTTCTTAGAAAATCAGCTTTGAAGATGCAACTTAGAGCTATATAATTACTACAGATGAGCACTATTTATAACTAACTGCAAGATAGCAGAAAACTATTACACCACAGAGTTCAGATCTTTTCTTGTAACACTCATTAGAATGTTAGTATCCAGATCACTTATGCTAAAAAAAATCATGATGGATTATTATATGTCCAGTCTTGTTTATTCCTTCATTCATGTCACCAAGATGTAATGTTTAATTAGGTATTCCTGTGTGCCATTTAAAATGCAAATCTGTATTCTATTGGCGAGTCCTGATTTTGTTTGCAGTTAAAAAGAATAGTCATCTGTTGTGCATTGGGAATTTGCTATTATCTCTGTCATATGCATGAAAGAGTCAGAATTTTTGTATCTAGTATGTGTATGGTGAATCAGTAATTCTTGTTAATTCAAGCAATTTAATTTTACATTTCAGCTGCTGTTGCTACAGTTAAAAAAGTGTGAATTTTTGAAGCGAATTGAAATCAAGAAAGAAGAAGCTGCTAAAAAGATCAAGGAAGTGCAAGATGGAATAGCAGTGTAAGATAACATTATGTTAAATAATATTAACTAAATCAATTTTTAATTTTTTTTGCTTGCCCTCCTCCTCCTATTATCACATTGATACTAACAATTTCCTTTTCACGTGGTATCTTACTTACTATACATTTTAAGCCATTAGTGATTGAAGCCTTGTCAATCTGTTAAGATAGTTTTCAAATTCTCATTTTAATCTTGTGTTTTAGAATATGACTAATTCAAGCAATTCAATTATTTATTTATTCCCCCTCCCATCTCAGAACCTTTTGAATTGCTTTTTAACATAATGTTACAATAAATTTTACCTGTTTCTTACCTGGAATTTTTTTCTTGTATTCTTTTGTACCTTGTATCCTTAGTGATTGGAGTGGATCATTTTTAAGATTTGTAATTCACTGAAGAATTTTACTGTTTCTTAGTATATGCATTCAAAAAACTAACATTTAGGAAAAAGAACTTCATGCATGTTAGATCTTAATAATGTTCAGTAAAATTATTATACTCTTAATTACCGTGATTGTTATACTGCTTTATTGCATAATTGTATTAAAAATACTTTGTAATGTTCATTATTCAGATTACTTATTTATTTATATAATGATAAAGTTTGTTGAACATTTAAATAAAAGTCTTACTGTTATTTCTAATTTTAGAATGATTACTTCCTTTATTAAGTTTTTTTGCTAAATTGAATATTTACTATTGTACTATCAATTTCAATTCAATCTTAAAACTTGAAAAATAAAAAGTCACATATATGCTTATTTAGCTATGATTTTTTTTTTTTAGTAAATGACTTTTTACTATTTTTTTCAATTTTTTAATGTCTGATCTTTTATCTTTTTTAAAAAATCTTGTTATTCAATTTGATTTGTTTTTCATGTGTATGAAGATGAAGATTTGTTCACTATTTTTCAGTTTACAGTTTATTAATTCAGATTATTGTTATTTTTGAAATAACATATGCTTATTTGTTCTGAATGACTTTACACTGTTGTTATATTTACAGAACTTAATCCTCAGTTTGACATTAATTAAATTATGATTTCATGACCATAGCTCTATTTAGTTGTGAATATGGGAAGCAATAGATCACAAGATAAATAAGTAGAAAATAATTAAAAACAAAAAAAATTCTGCTGTTAATACATTGATAAAAATGTGCTTTTAAAATGTTTTACCCCAATTTGTAAATGAATTTATTTTGTTTAAACTTGCTTGTTGAATAATATTTTAATCAGAGTTGACTTCCAGTTGTTGCATCTGGAGTTTAAGATTATTTACTTAGTAAATTTAAGAATATGAAGGAAATTTCTTGTCTGATAATTATTATATGTATTTATCTAATTTATGCTAAGCATGTTAATTTTTGTTTCCTTGATAATTATTTATTTATTATATTTCTTTAACATTTTAGGATGTCTGGAAGTCTCAATTCTCTTTACATCAAAAGTATAGATGAATTGTTGACACAAATACGTAATTATATAGCTTTGCTGGAAGATATTAAAACAAAATTTATTGTAAGTAAAATTTTAAAATGTATAGAAAGTTAAATTATTTTTTAGATGTCATATTCATTTATAATATTAATGCTTTAATTTGAATATTTTAGTGTATCTGATTCATTCTATACATTTTTTTCTATTACAATGTTTGATAAGAATTTAGTCTGAGATCATAAAATTTAAATAGTAATAATTCAGATTTTTTTTTAAAAAATGTTTTTATATATTAATAAATATATTTGTTGAAGAAAATACTTTGTATGATTTTCTGGAAAATGAAGAATTTTCCTCATTGTCCATATACGAGCAAAACATCTAAGTTTTGCAAGACTAAATTTTCTTTTTATATAAATTATTTTCTTGAATAATAAGTGCTTAAAGTATCCTTTGATTTTGTTTTCTAGGCAACTATTGATGAGCAGATAAATGATGTAACTAATGGCATTCCAATATCGAAATTGAAACCTCTTGAAGTTCAAGAATTACCTGATATACCAATTTGGAATGTCCAGCAGATGGCTTCTGTATGTATACATCTGATTTCAGATTTTAATATTCTATAATGACTAACTTTTCAGGCAAAAGTCTATAAATACTTTAATATTTAAATACTTACTCTAAGCATTTCTAAAATATTATTTCATTGTATATAAAATGGCTTTTCTAATATTAATATTTGGTGTAATCTCTGGTTTGGTAAAATATTGATATTCTAAAATTATTTTTCAGTAAGAGTATTCTGTGCAATATAAACACTCTTTTTTTAATATGCCATTTCACGTATAGTATCCTGGCTCATATGAAATATTATGCTGGATTAAATATGATCATTATCAAATGTGTAATTGAATTTTCACCAAAAGGAAAAATGATAAGTAATTAGCTGAAAAGATTTCCCATTGTCAATTACTACATGGAAAGCCATCTATTAATTCTATTCATATTGATTTTATTTTTCTGCCTTTCATTTTATATTAAATATATGGGGAAAATCCTATTAAATAGATAAGGAATTGAGTTGAATACTTCCAAGTTCATTTTTCTTAGTAAGTTTCTTGTTAATAGCAAATAAATGTTCTGTTTATGAATAAACATTAATCAGAAAGGCTAAGAATTGAAATAAAAAAATACATTTATTTATTTTTTTACTAATCTTAAAAGATTAAATCTGTTCTCATTTATATGTAATTTAAGAATTCAACTGCAATATATTGTTAATGCAAGTATGAATCAAAATTTAATAGTATGAAAATTAGACCACATTTTCAGAATGTTAATACATTGAAAATATTGCTTCTATTGAATAACTAATACTGTTATAATAATTTTTGACTAAAAAATCTTTGCTGAAATATGAAAATATTGTAAAAAGGATGTTCTAACTTTTGATAATTGGTAACTTAATATAAAATTACTTTTTACTTTTTTGTATATGAGGTATAGAAAAAATATTATAATTATCTAAAATTTTGAACTTGAGATTTTGATGAATCTTCATATTTCAGACTTCTCTGAGTTTGAAAAACATGCATTTAGTATTATATCTGTCTACTTGTGAGTATGATAACTCAAAAATATTTTTTAAGCATGATAGATGAAATTTGTTTTACGGATTTTATACAAAATTTGTAGATTTCTATTAAATTTTGAATAAAATCCTTTCAGAGGAAGCCTGACTGTTTGAATACAATGCAACACACATACAAATGAAATCTGCTATCATAAATTTTAAGTCATGTGGTGTCAATCCAACAGAAAAACAACATGTCGCACACGATTCATATTTTGCAATCAACAACATTTAGAAGAGCGATGTTTTTTCAACATCTAAAATATAGATTCTTAGTAAATTTCTGAACTAAGTAATTCAATATGTAATCTAGTGACTACAACTATAGCTCTATGTAAAATTTTCTTTTCGGTTGGTCATAGAAAAGGCATCCATATGCATGCGATAAATTCAGTAAAAATGCTGGATTTTTGCCTGTCTTTTAAGTATTTTTTGCCATTGCCATTGCAAGGAGTTTTACCCCAGGTACACGATTTTATGCAGGGATAAGAAAAGATGTCACAGAGACCACCCTCACTGTTTGGGATAGCAATATTTAATATTTTTGTATCACCAATTTGAAGAAGAGAAATCCAAAAGTTTTTCTTGAGAGAAATAAAGAATGTAGTATGACTTATTATCATGTGAGAACATGATGTTGCTGTGCTTTGAAACTCCAAAATGTATGGGCCCAAAATTAACAATTTATCAATTTTTTTTTTTAGGGTTATTAAAAAATGATAAATGTTGTCACATTTGGCGACTTATGGCCAACAAAAAGTTACAATTTGAGCAAATGTCCACCATGTACTTGATTCTCCTCTCTAGCCAATAAAGGGCAGAATCGCAAGAAGTTATCGTCTGAAAAAGCACAGAGAAGAAAATGAGAAGGAGGGATGGGAAAATATTAAAAATTCTGACATCAAGAGAAAAAAAAATTTAGAACTCGATTGTTTTTGAAATAGTCAAAAATAATCGTTTTTCTGTCGGGTTGGTGTGATTGACTGCCCACATGACTTAAAATAATGTTCTCACGTAATAACTTGAAATTTGGGTTAGCAGATTTTAATTTTTTAGTTTTTATTTATTGTTTTTTAAACAAAATTTTTGTATGAGATTCATATCAATGATTTGCTTATAGATATTCATCCCTTATCTACAAATATCAGTGAGTGATTATTTGTAAGTACATGTAAGGTGTATTTCATTTTATTGGCCCTTGGTCCCTTCTTTAAGCAATTGATATGGTTGTGCTGTTATAGCTTAATATATTCTATTTAAAAATATAATTTTTTTCTCCGAATGTTTTTTTTTTTTTTTTTGATAAATAATGTAACCATATTTTCAACAGATGTTTACTTCTCAGTCCATGTGGGGAGCTCCTCAGAAGGGAAATTCTGTTTATAACACTGGATCATTCAATCCATTTTCGTTTGCTTCATTCAATCCCTTATCTCTGACGAGCAAAGTTCCCGGTTCACAACAAACTAACCAAGAACCAAAGCAGCAAGTCCCTTTGCAAAATGGTCCTCGCAGCGCATGCAATGATTCAGTTAGTCAACCTAGCATTGCATCTGTTCCTCCTATTACAAAAGCACCCCCTGGCTTGCAAAGTACTATAACATCATCATTCCATGCACCTGCTACTTCCATGTTGAACTTAAATTCATCTTTGAAACAATCTACTGTAAATGAAGAAACAAAGTTGAAAGGTGCTAGTAACAGCAATGTTGCTTCTGCAGCAACTAGTGCATGCTCAAGTGATGGAAAAGTTCAGTTTGCTTATGCTGCAGCTGCTCCTCTTCCAAATGGTAATAGAACTTTAAAAAATATTTTATTAACTATAAAAGTATATATCAATATATAATTTTTTATTTAATTATACAGTTTAGTCATTATCTAATGGCATATTTTTAATTCATATTAATAATTTTTAATAGGTGTTTACTTCTGTTTAACACATCTTTATATAGAATTACAACAATTTTACTAAAATTGAAAAATATTTTTCAAAATCTTAGCTTTTTAAAATGAGCTAATGAGCCAACAATATTTTGCAAGACTTTCAGATTTTACAGAAAAATTAAACTGTTGAAAGATTTTATCTATTTCAAAGAATAATCCAGCTGTAAATTGGAAAAAAAAAAATTTGAACTTTATTAATAAAAGTGAATAATTTTAACCTGCATAGGATTTAAATCCTCCTTTTATCTGATGTGTACTATTAGTTCTAAAGTTCACTAGTGAGAAGACAGATTATACTTTAAACTTTTAGGAAATGGGAAATTTTCTAAAAAACTTTTTAGAACCAAGTGTTTAGAAAAAGCAGCTACTGTTGAGGGAGTAACTGGAATGACTGACAATTTGGCATTGTGTGTCAAAAAAGACAAATTTTTTTACACCATTTACATGCATCTTTATACATGCAACATTGTATGTACAAAGATCCTATATGTCAAGGGTTTTTTTCTTATCATTGACCAAAACTTTCCAATCATTTTTTGTAATCTTCTACATAGATTGCCCATTTTTCATCACAGGATATAAAAAGTGAAACTGTTTGAAAACGTTCAGTGTCATTAAAATTGAGCTCTTGGAGACTTAAAAAATGTAAATAGCATTTCTTTGATTTTTCTTATAAAGATTTGTATATTGATATCAGAAAAGCAAATACTGGAATTTGGGGGAACAAAATTTTCAAAAGTCTTATATATCAACAATTTTATTCGAAAAACAGCCTACAGATATGAAATATGAATGTCAGGACTGAGCATATACCTTCATTCATAAAATTTTGAACAATTTACTTCTTAACTATGTACTTTCCTGCAGTGTGAGTGTGCATATCCAAGGAGAACAGTCCTGCTATCGCAAGATAAAACTCATTCTTTCTGTTATGAACTGCAAGCGTCTACAAGAAAAAGAATGGGATTCTGTTTTAATTGAGTTAAACAACTTATTAAATATTGTGGCCTGCAAATGCAATAGAATTTGCAGAGTTTAAAGTATACAAAAATCGAATAGTCAAGTTTTTTTCAAAATATTAAAAGGGTTGAAAATCTTATCAGAAATTGTGGGAACTAATTTTTCTTAAATAAATATATTGGAATTGAAATACAAGAAATGTGTATTGAGCTGATGACATTTGGTTTCAGCTGAATTGAAAGAAATGCGGTGGAATAGGGAATTTTTAATTCATTAAATAATTTGTTGATGCAGTAAATGTTCACTCTAAATAAGTCAAGAAAATAGACAAGTGAAGATTAAAATTTCAAAATGGAGGAAAACTTGAGAAAAGGAAACACTTTCTCATGTTATAACTAAACGATTAAAAACCAAGATCAAATAAACTAAATGATTTAAAACCAAAAGGGCAAAAGGCGACTTTAAATTGCAGAAAATGGCAAGCTAGTTGAAAAGTTAGAAGATAATAAGAGATTTTCAATGCATAGCTAATAAATTTTGGAATTGATGCTTTAGCAGCACAATTTAAAATATAAATACTTTAATGACAAACTGTTTCCAGTGTTTTTTTTATTATTTATTATTATTAAAATACTTTAATGAGACACTGTTTCCAGTTTTTTTTTTATTATTGAATGTAAATAAAGTTTTCTTTTATTTATTAATTGTTATGGAATTAATATTTAATTTTTTTTAAATTTTATTTCAACTAAATTGTGAATGTGTTTGTGGAAATCAGCACCCTTTAATAATCAGTATTAGATTACCACATAGTAGGTGCAGCATGGTAGCTTGTAGTAAGGCACATGCATTATGATCTTGAAACCTACTTATGAACTATAAGTTTTAGCTGAGGATGAGCAGATCATATCTGTTAGTGCTCTTCTCTTAAGCATGTAGAAGTAGTAAGGGAGAAAGTAATCATGCATTTGAAAATTAATAGTGATTTTTTTTTTCTAATTTATTACTTGCTTTTCTATATCTAAAGTGTGCAATTTTATGATCCTTGAATTTTCTTTAAAAAAAAATCTTTAATAGGCATCTTATTAGTAGAAATAAGTTAATTGGATGATTTGCTTATTTCATAGAAATAAGGTTATTGATGATTACTTGGTAAATTATGATTGCAAATTTTTTCTGTTTTGTTTCTTCCAAGATGTATCTCTGGGATTAACAAAAAATAACTTGCACATAAAGTTGCAATGTCAGTAGTTTTAAAACTTTATCATAGAGTTGGCAAAATATCTTTTTCAGTTCTACAAAGTTTATTTCTTAATCTTTAATTTTTGGTGAGGAAATATTACAGTTGAAATATTATTAAATTGGATGGTAATAGAATAATTGACTTTAATTGCTTAGAATGTATTAAAATTTGTCTTGGTATTTTATTTTCTATTGCAGCTAAAATGCCATCCGAAAAGAAAATATCTACATCAGCATTGGAGTTAGATGTAAGTTCTAGTTATTATGTATTTCTCATTTGAAATGACTCATTTCTATGAAATATTACAGTATTTTTATATTATGAATTACTGTATTATTATATTAAGAATTTTTTTTTATTTTTTTTTAGTATAAGGTTAAAAATAATCGGCCTGCGGAATATCCACCACCTCTGTCAGTTAACATTCCAGTAAGTTTCAATGCTTTGCTATATATTTTTAAATATATACTAAATTGAATGTATTTTTTGTGTGAAAAAATTAGTGTTAAATAAAGATTGTGTATTTTTTTAAAAGCCTAAAACCACCAGCGTTGAGCCAAAAAAAGGTGCAGATAAAGATGCAAAAAAAAGTTTTGAGAAACTTCTAAGTAAGCTTCAGGAAAAATTTCCAAACTATTCACAGTAAGTAATACATTTTGGTTATAGTTCTTAATACTTTAGAATTTGGCAAAGCCAAAACTAATCTCATTCAAGGTTAACTAAAAGCAAATTTCATTGAACTCCTATAAATATTTATTGAAATAAAAATTCTTTTTAATGTAAAAACTTTCTCTAATGTAATATAAAAAAAGGTTTAGTATTTGTGAAACAATATATTAATAAATAATGAGAAAGTTTTTATAATAAATAGAAAAGAAAAAATAATAACCTTCTTTCAGTTTTAAGGGAAACGGGCTTAGATAAGTTTATAAGATTTCAAATCTAACTGAAAAAAATACAAATTGCATTCATTTCTTTCATTTCATAACTAATGTCTATAAAATCTGGTAAAATGTATCTGTTGAATTTAACAATATTAAATTAAATTACAAAAATTGGAATGAAGTTAATCTTTATTGATTCACCTTTGCTGACTGAACATACCAATTTAATTTTGGAATTTCATGTGGACAGTTTTTGCAAAAGAATTAAAGTCATTTTATTTTATTTGATTACAACTTTTTTCTAGTTTATATTTAATCAAGTCTAAAATTATTATCTTGGTTTGAAAGAAAAATAACTTTGTAGCAGCATCATTTATTTTTGTAATTCATGCTGATAATTCTTTTTGTGTTTATTTGTAAAGCATTTCAGAGGGGGAAAATAATTAAAAGTTTTTAGTGGGATATTTTATTCATTTAAAATTGATTTCTTCCTTTCCTTTGCAGTACCGAGCTTATAAATTGCGTGAAAGAATTTAGAACTAAACGAAAGTCAGGTCTTTCTGGTTTGTCATTGGACAACATAATTAATTCTGTTTCTGAAATAATTGAAGCTAGAATGAAGAATGCCCCAAGTCATTTGAATGCTAAGGTAATGTGATGTTTAGTTAAATAATATATTTTCTTTAAGAAAATAACATTTATGTTATGTAAGGAATAAATAATTATGTTAACAGTTCTTTGCAGATGTTAAAATTCATAACAATTGAATCACGTTATCTCAATGGAATAATTTATTTTAATAAATTAGATATGAAATCAGTTCCCTGCAATTATTTTTCCACCTAAAGTTGTGCTATGTTATATTAAAATGTCAATTTCCTTTATAATTTTAGTAATCAATATATGGTTCCACAATTTAGAAAACATACCGTGTGAAAGATTTTTCTTAATTAAATTTCAAGAATAATATATGTATTACTTAAATTTTAAACTTCTCTCATATCCTTCAAATGATAATTATTGTAATAGTCTAAGAAAATTATAAAAGTAGGAAACCTACAAGATGCTCATTTACATTAATTTAAAAAGACCTGAATGTATTTTAAAAGGAATTGGTGTATTTGTATTCTATTATTCTACAGAGTAAAATTTATCTCTAAAATTAAATATTGCATAATCCGTACATTTGACAACATTAAATATTCTCTGATGGTGTTTAACTTTATGAAAATTTAATTTGTAGCTCTGAGATACTTATAAACAAGTATTTAAATATCCATAGAAGATGTGACAGCTTATAGTTTGCTTAGCTTATCAGCTTATAGACAGCTTATCAGTTTGAATTACCTTTCACAGGGTCTATAAATTAGTATTTATTTTTAATCAGCTAAAATTGGAAACAAAATATCAGTTCTCTTTACAGAGCTCTTCTTTTAGATCATATACGAACATAATGTAACAGAAAAGAGTCAAATCTGTTTTTTTATATTTTGTTCCTTGTGCATTTGAATATTATGTCTTTTAGATGCCAGATTCTGTGGTTAAACCTAAAGCTGTGCCAAATGTAGTGTTGGTAAATAAAAAATTAGCAGCCGAGACAAAAGCTAAAGAACCAACTCCTGTGCGTGAAACTTCTACTGCCAAAAAAGCTGCTTGGGGTGTTAGTGACAGTGAAAGTTCAAAGCAATGGACAGGAAGTGAAATAGATGAGGGATGCATAATATGCTACGAGGATATGACCCACAAAACTGCTTATAAGGTAGATTGTGGCCACCATTTCCACTTTAAGGTGAGTTTGCAATTTTTTCATTTCAGTGAATATAAAATATTAACTGTTTAGAATTTTAATTGGCAAGTTACTATTAAGCATACACAGAGCTGACTGGTCCACATACTACAGATTAATAAAAAAAGGTTTTAATTTCAAAGTAGAAAATAATATTATTGTCCCTTCTTTATATCAAGACTTTAAAAGAAAAATATATCTATATTAACATCTCATAGGCAAGACATCCTGACAGGTAAAAAAATTCAAATATGTTGTTGATATGTATTGCAACTTAATGCCAAATTGCTTATTTAATGTATGAAGGAAAATTAATATGACTTGTACTTCAGATATTTTGTACAATACGTAAATTTTAAAAACTGTTTAGTATTAATTTTAAATTAAAAAAACTAAGGATTTTTTTAATTGTTGGTATTTTAATAAAGTATTGGATTAAAGCAATGATTTTAATAATGCTGGATTAGCAGTACTGTTAAATTGATTTACTGGTTCACTGAAAATATTGATTATATTTATTTTTAATTACTCTCTTAATGGGTATGTTCATAATTCTCTTAAATATGATGATGATGATCTTTGATGTTCAATATTGTCTGAAATATTTTTAAGCATTATATTTGACAGACATTAAAGTCATATTATTTTAACAGCCTTATGTCTGTTCTGTTCATTGTGTGTACAAACCATCTTAATGGAATCAAATTCCATAATATTGTAATGCTACTTAACATATAACTGCCTGATTCATTTAATTTTCATGGTACTAAAACTTGACTCTCCTAAACCTCATGCAAACAATGCAGATATTGGACCAAATGTTACTTCCTTAATTTTTATGGAAGAAAGCAGAAGAAAATTTTGCAATTAATCGTTTGTTAAAATAATGAAAATGGTTTGAATTTCATTGAAACAATGAAATGTATTGTTGGAAATTATGCAAAAAATAATTTTAAAAAATAACCAAATTACAGAAAAAGTTTGCATGGCTTTTAAATTGACATTGTTATAGAGATAATGTTTTAAATTTTAAAATAGTTTGAAATCATTTTTCTGTTCTTATATTTTTCAAAGTTATTGTATCAAAACCCCGGAATCTCATTTAATCTTTAATTTAAATTCTAATTAAAAAATTTTAAGATAATTTCAGTATGCATATTCTCGCTCTATAAAGTATACCTGTGCAAAATCTGATAGCTTTGTGTATTCTATAGATTCCCAAAACTCACATGCATTCTTCATTTTTAATAGAGCTGAATTAATTGAAGCTTTTTTTTTTAATTTAAATGACATTACTATTATAGATATATTGAAATTTTTGAAAATATTTAATAGCTTATTAATGCTTAAATTATTAAATTTTAAATGATTGGAAGTGTCTTAAAATTTTAGCTTTTAAACTAAAAAAGAATGTGTGAACAAAAAAAAAAAAAAAAGAAGAAAAGAAAAAAAAGGGCAGAAAAAAAATAATTGTCGTTGTATATTTATATAGCAAGTGAAAATATATAAAATGCAAGTAATACAATCCTTTCCACTAGATGAATACTTTTTACTTAGCTGATATGTATTAGTGTATCCTTATTACTTTTGTCATTTAAAATCCTTATCACTTGTATTTGTTAAAAGTGTTATTAAATACATAATGATTTTTCTCCATGAGTAGCTAATTTTCCCCCTATTTTTAAAAAAATCTCTTTTGCTGCTTTATTTTACATTCTTTATATTTATCTTTGGCCATTTTCAACGTGAATTTGTTCACATAAAACATAACAATTCACGGTCTTTTTTAATTCCTATAACACCTTATTATTCTTTTATTAATAATGTTAAAGCCAGAAATTAGTTTAAAAGTGATTTGTTTCAAATGCATAATAACACTTGTAGAATTTATTTTTGAATTTAACTTTTACAACTTTTTTTGTATTAATTCAGTAACAAAATAAATTAAAACATCATTGAAATAATTTCACATTAACTTATGATGAAAATTAATAATTACTCATCAAAACAATCATTTTTTTGTGCCTCCTTTTAATTGTCTTAAATAAAGTCATTGAAAGAAGAAATTTGAATGACTTCAGGATTCTTCTAGATCGCTCTAAATGAAAGCACTGGAAGAAAAAAAAAATGAAAAAAATAATGATGTGTTGAAGATAATAGAGCTACAGATTTTTGAAAAGGCATAGGTTTCTTGTGCAAAATTATGCAATATAATTGATGCTGGTCGGTTTGTTACTAAACAACCATTTTTCAGTCAATTACTTGATTTTAATCGACTCTTTCCTTTTCCTTGTTTTATAAAATGGCATTTGGACTTGCGCACTTTTTACTTATGAACTTGAAGTAAGAAAATTCAAGAACTTCTTATTTTGTGTTTTCTGCATTCACAAGAATGACTTCTCTTACCTCTTATAAATCCACTGCTTATACCCATGGATTACACCACTGGTTCGAAATTTCTAAGCTATGGCAATTACTGTTTCGTTGTTGTTGTTTGTTTTTTTCAATTTAATTAGTAGCCATTTATGTCATAGAAAGATGTTTTATTGTAACTCAATTAAAATGTGATTGATTTTTCAGATTTTTTTAATATAGTTTCCCAACTGGGGTATGCAGATTCATCAACCACTTACTTTCATTATGAAATATTTTTTATTTAAATATAATTGCCTTTGTCATTTACCTTGAATAACGGCCATTATAATAAATAAAATAATTTAAATTGATCAAGAAATAAGATTTATTTGTATTCTATTTTTTCCATTAGGAAAAATTGATTGTTATCTTACTATAATCTCTCGGAAGAGAAATTTTTGTCTATTAAAATGAGCTATTAGTTTTATGTTAATTTTTATTTCACTCTACTGTATTGGTTAAATGCTTCTTTTCACTTTTTTTAAACTTCTTACATGGTGAAACAAAGCAGTAATCATTTTATTCATGTTTTTTTTTTTTTTCAGTGTATTAAAGAATGGCTGGATAAGAAGAGCGATTGTCCCATTTGCAGAGTTCATTTACTTCTACCAGAAGATTATCCTGCCCTTTCCTAAAAGTATTGGAGGGAAAAATTTGATTAAATCCAGAAACAGAAATTTTTATATTATTATTATTATTTTTTTTTTTTTTTTGCAATATATGTAAATATTTTCCAAATGTTATCTGTGATTAAATGTTTATATTTCACTTGTCTGTAAAAAAAAAAAATCAGTGTGGTTTAAGATGTTTTTTTTTTTTTTTTTTCCTTTTTATAAATTGAAAGTTTCTTTGAAATATTCAAGAAGTTCTACTAATAATTTCAGAATAATCATTAAAGTGTGGGTATCAAAGTAGCTATTGTTTTTCTCAAAAATGACTTCAAAATTAGATATTGGTTTATAATAACAAGTTCTGTAAATATTATTTTTTATGAATAAAATTTTGTAAGATGTGATAGCATATGTATTTTTAAAACCCAATTTGTGAAAATATATAAAATCATGCAATATCATATATGGCTCTTGTACATTTAATCAAACTGAAATAAACTCTTGGTAAGTATTTAATCAAACTGAAAGAGGAGTATACAACTTTCTAATAAAAGCAAATATAGAAGAAAATACTTTAAACAACTACTAGTCCATGACTTTTGTATTACTCTCATTTTAATCAGGAACTACCTGAATATTTTTCAAATGTGATCTGTAATTAATGTTAATGTTTACACTTCACCTGTCTGTGGGGAAAAAAATCAGTGTTGTTTAAGATTTCTTTTCTTTTAGGTATTGAAAGCTTCTTTGAAATATTCAAGAAGCCCTACTAATGTTTTGAGAATCATCATTAAAAGGGGGAAAGCAATGTATAAATTGCTACTTTCTGTTTTTCCCAAAAATTATTTCAAAATTAAATACCAGTTTATAATAAAAAGTTTTCTGAATAGAAACTCTTTTTTAAAAAAGGAATAAAATTCTGTAAGGTGTGATAAGATAGCAATGTATTTTGCAAATCGAATTTATTTGAGAAAATGTATAAAAACATGCACATTTATGATTGAAATATATGGCTGTTATATATTTAATTAAGTATTTAATCAAATTGAAAGAGGAATATACAACTTTCTAATAAAAACACTTGTAGAAGAAAATACTTTAAACAACTACTAGTTCATGACTTTTGTATTATTTCCATTTTAATCAAGAACAAAATCATCATGGATTAATGATGGTTATCAAAAATTGGAAGTATCTTATAGAATGAAATATAATGTGTGTCTATATTTATTTAAATCAATATTAGCTTGAAATTGAAGCATTTTTTTAATTAAAACTTTATCTGCAATTTTTATCTTTACTTCCTTGTGCAAATATTATTGTAATTTGCTTTTCTTGTCTGTGTTTATACAGCTTACATTAACTGCTTGTAAAAAAATTCTGAGAAATAGAAAAACCATAAAACATTTAGTCATAAATTTTTTCTACTCCTTTCTATAAACTTCCAATCCTACAATATTTGAGCTATTGCAACACATCTTTCTACAATCATATAAAAATATTTTGTTCAAAATAAAATATTTTCTGTAATATATTGATAATAGATGAGTGCAAAATGTGTTATTGGAAATGGACATATTTTAAAATATACTATTTTCTTTATATATATACCCCTTTAATAAAGAAGCAAAGCAATTGTGTTAAAAGTGTTGAAATAAAAAAAAATAATTTACTAAATTTGAAAAAATGTAACTCCCATTCATATAGCATCTCTGTGTGATTCTCTTAAAGTTTTGTCTCATCTTAACCTTTTCCTGTTGAAATTATTCTTTAGTAAAATAATAATTATTAAAAAACTTTATTAATGCTTTGTTTAAATTTGTAATTTATTCTATTAATTGAGTTATTCAGATCATATTGTTATCTAAGCTTTATTAAACCCACTCCAAGCCCGAATTAAAATAAGAAATGTATATGACATCACCAGGATGAAAATTTTTGATTACAGTTTCAAAATTCTGCAACAGAATAATTAAATCATGTTACTTATATTGATTTTATTAAAATGTGATCATTTGAAAAATGAAATATACTTTTTTATTATCTTGCATTGAATTAAGAAAGAAGAAAATAGTTCTTATGAAATATTCTGCTGATCAAGATGCTGTTTAAGACCATTTTTGTATTTTAAAAAACTTTATTTGTTGTTATTGTAGTAGATG
Organism: Argiope aurantia; assembly: GCA_026543865.1. Lineage (NCBI taxonomy): Eukaryota > Metazoa > Arthropoda > Arachnida > Araneae > Araneidae > Argiope > Argiope aurantia. The sequence continues at coordinate 564,271 of JAPMOR010026298.1, forward strand.
AACCAGGGGCTAGTTGTAACATGCTTCCTAAGCTGTGATTTTAAAAAATGTTAATTAGATTTTTTGCTAAACAAAATTTTAATGATGATTCATAAACACAGTGTCAGTGAATAACTGAAAGTAGTAATGAGAAGTTGCAAACACATGCTCCATTTTAGCTAATAAATGGAGAAAAAAAATTCCTTGAACTTTGATTTAAGATAATATAATTGATCCTTTTTAAAAATGTTTTTACTTGTTTACTTTCATTTTATATTAAATTTTAAAAAGCTGCTTTAATTTTTTTTGCTAATTGCATTTTTATTTATATATATATATATATATATATGAATGAGCAAAAATGTCCAAAACTCTGACGGAACAAATTGTAACTTGCAAAACTTATCCTGAATTTTATTCGACTTATTTAGTTAGATTTTCTGCCTTAAATATTAAAATGTACCCTCTAAGATCAGATCTCTTGCAAAGGATTTATCCCCTAATGAGTAACAAAAACACATTTAATAAAAATATTAAAAATTCCTAATTCATGCACTTCATAAAGAAGTATTGGAAATAAAATAAAATGAGATTATTAATAAGAAACAAAAACCAGATGAAAAGTGTAAGGAATGCTTTAAGAAAAGAGAAAACAAAGGAAAAAGACAGAAGATATTGAAGTGACATACTGATTCTGGGGGGGAAAAAAAGTATTTTTGTTCTAGCTTATGGAGATGTGTACAGCAACTTTGACAGTATATTATATTACATTTTCGTCTTGATATGAAGCAATTTTGGAGTTATTTGAGGACAGACCACCTAATTTTGGACAGAGGATAAATTTGTTACCATTATGTCAAGTAATAATAATTACCAAATGCTTCATGTACTTTAATTAGTAAAAGAATGGTAGAAGGGAAATAATTTTAATTGTTACAACTTGCCCTATATTGGGTCCAAATTTTATCAACTAACAAGCTTTGAAAGGAAACTGTTACAACTATCCACGGTCTACCCTAGCTGTTTCCCCTCCCCCCAAAAAATAAATACAAAATGTTGTAGTTGATTCCTACTATGAAACCTTTTCCATGAAATTAGTGTAAGACTTCAACTCCTGTTAGTGAATGTTCCTGTTTGTTTTCATCAATTGGTAACAAGAATTTGTTGTAAATGGATGTATTGATCTGATGTCTTCATGTTGGAAGCATTGAAACAATAAATGTTTTTAAAAGAGTACCTGCTTATTTATTTTAAAATTTAAATTCTTTGAATTAAAGTGCAGTCTGCTAATTAGACAAGACCCAACTTAGTGGCCTCAGAGAAGGAGAAGTTTTTTAGTTAAAAAAAAAAAAAAGCCTAAGATTTGTAATGAAGGGGGTGGAAACATAAGTAACAAAAATACTTAATCATCACTTTGGCAACCTAAAAACAAGTCATATGAGTTCCAAAAATTTTCAGATTCAAGTACCGAAAAGTTGCAGCTTGAAAGAAAAATGGAAACTTTGAAATTGAAATATTAAGATGTGCTTCATGATGAACGGTTATCGAATGTCAATTTCCAGTTTGAAGAAATTGAGGGAAAACTAGAAGACATTAAGGTAAGCTTACAAATGTTGCTTCTAAATTTGGAAGTTGTTGATATTGGCTCATCAAATAAATTCAAGGATTTGGATTCTCATAAATTTGAGAACCCAAATCCTTGTTCCATTAAATTACCTGATATACACTTACCAGAATCCAGTGGTTCTCTTCCTTATTAAGCTATCAAACAGTTTAAAAAGCAGTTTGACAGTTTAATAACAAACAGTTCATTTTGATGAAGAGAGGGCTTATACCGCGCAGTAGACAATTCCGCTAGCAAATGTTTTCGGTAGTAAGAAGCACATAAAATGATTTTGGAGCATCTGCCTATATGGTCGAAGAAATATATCTTGAGCCCATTCCAACGGACCTTGAATCCGGCGCCTTTTACCCTCACTTGTGATTTTACTAGGTTCTTTGATGATATTCATTTTACCAACAGTTTGCGGGAAGTTATCGATCGACGTCCACAGGCGAGGGTGATTCTACAATGTGTCAGATTTATAATCATATCCATAAAGGCAATGAAACTAGAATAATTCTCAGGTAATGAAAGAAATCGACATTTTTCTTATAATTTCAGACCCTCACTTTGTAAGGTGACTCTTTCTTAAGCGGTATTTCTCAAGTGCTCACCTTCTATAGGTGGATACGTATGTCTCAATCCCAAGTTTCCTAGGTTCTGTATCCCCTTTAAGCCTAATCTGGCATGTTCCTTTTGCTTTTCCTTCTATCCCTCGCTTGCCATCAAGAGATTTCTCCGTTAAAAAGTTGTCACCACTGTATTTGCTTCATGCTTCTCATGGATAGGATAGTGCACTGTAGTTCCAATATATCGATTCGGCTAGTAAATCTGCTGGGAATCAAGGAAAGGGGTCACTGATGATTTGCGTTAAGGATAATCATTATCTTCGGAAGTAAATTCATTGGCAGTTTGCCGCGCAGTTGTTGGTGGCGGTCGCCTCGCGATTCGAGAACTTGTGGACCTTAAAATCTATATAACATTTTTTTTTTTTTTTTTTTTTTTTTTTTTATGTATTGTAGGTTTGTTCTCAAATTTTTTTTCCCTTGCTCTAATAAAAGGAAAGGGGGAATGAAGAAAAATTGAATATAAATGAAAAGAATCGAGCGAGATGTAGATTAAAATACGCATGAATAGAAACACAAAACAAAAATCAACAAATCATTTCATAGCTAGTGATATTCGATAAATTTTTAGGGTATAAATTATTGGGAAAGAAACCAATATATCAAAACCACTTATTCTAAATATGATTAGCAATATTATATGATTCGAATACTATTATTAACCGAGTAAGGTATAGCACATCGAAACGATGATCCAAATGCTTTTTTTAATATTATTATTTCTTGACTAAATAGGCACCTTATATTGATTTACAAGGATTTGTACTCTTAACACAATCTAATTCAAATCAACTTTTCTTTAAATTTCAGAATATTTTTCTTAGGATTTATTTCAAATTTGTTTGCAGATCAGTGAGACCCAATTTGCTTTCGTTCGCTACTGACTCGCAAATCAACAATCAGTTATCGTAGAAAAAGGCAGGAGAAGAAAAGGTTCTTTTACCAGAAATGTCAATGTCACATCCTTATCTCCCTTCATGGAAAAAAGAGTGTGACATTGACCACCCCCCCCCCCTCCGCTTGACCTTATGCCGTGGAGATGAAAATGCTTGGATATTTCTGCAGATTTTCGCACGTCTGCTTTCATTTCCATTGTTCCACTCACAAAATTCTGGCCCTTCTTTTTTTCTTCAGAATTTTCGGAGATAGTCATCTTTTAGTGTGGAGACAAAAGCAGCTTTTTTTTAAAAAATGACATATAGTTTATACATTTTTTCCTTTTATTTTCTGTAATATATATATATATATATGTATGTAATATTTTAAATAATAATTAATTAAAATTTAAATTATTATTTAAATATTAATTCCCTTATTTTTATTTAAAATTAGTCCATATTTTCATTCTAAAAATGTTCTCTTATTTCCTGCTCCAATTCCTACTTTTTATTTAATTACTTTTAACACGTACTCTAGAAAATTGTAAATTCAGCAGGTTCTCACGCTTTGAGAGAAAAAGTAAAAATCCCTAATACTTACCGCATTCTTTTAAAGATATCTAAAATTCTCTTGCCTAAATTGAAACGTGTCAAAGAAATCCCTATCAAAATCTCATTGTAAAAACCACCAAAGGGAAAAATTTTCCATCTCTTTTGCTCTTGTCGTGATGTAGACCGACACATTTATGATCGCTTGTTTCTTGTACAAATTATGCCTCCCGTTATAAAAGTAAAGCGAAGTTTCTTCTTGGCTACGCATCTTCTAAAATATGTTATATATATTGTTACGGAAATCCGGTGTTCTTTAGCGGTTTGTTGGTCGATGAAAAAAACAGTCCTTTAGTAACAAACGACTTTTATTAACACGAAGACAAAAATATGCAAATAACAAATATACAGCCGAGACGAACATAGCAACATACTGCAATAAATAGTAGCCCACAAGTAGTAATAACTATCACAGCACACAAAGCGGCCAGGTAGAATTCAGCAGGAGGAGGAAATTTTTGTAGTTCCTTTTCACGGTCCCTCCAGACGCCTGCAATTCTCCACTATCTCCTCGCTTTAGTTGTATTCAACTATCGACTCACTACTACACGATTGGCTACCCCTCATACGACTCGATGCTGCTTCTACAATAAACACCATGACTCGGCACACAAATCAATTCAGCAATCGCTTGAACTCTACACAGATCTTCGCCAGACTGATCCAACTATTCGCCATTAATTCTCGAGGATTCTGTGCACAACTGACTACAGCTTGAAAACAAGCAGATCTCTCCAATAGTGGCTCCCTATGAGATTGGCTCAGTCTATTAAAACCGTAGGTGAGGAAAGAAAGAAAATGGATACCATTTTTTGATGGTCAGTAAAAGAAACATATATATATATATATTAGAAATACCTTAGTGACGTTTTAAAAATGAAAGAAAGGATCAGCATCTAAATAAATAATTGATTTTCTGTAATTAAATGTATAATTATTACGAGTTATTTTTAAGCCAAATTAGAGAATTGTGCTTGCCCCCTGTCGGATTTATTTTGGCTCCCCATAGGCAAATCTCTGCATCTCAGTGAGCAAGATGACTGCCAACAGTGGCTAGTAAATAATACTGAAATTGGAATGTCTATAACCGAAATGAAAAACTCTTTAGGAGAATTTTTTTTAAAATCTATAGGATAGATTTTGTTATGGATGTAGAAAATATCCAAATATAAAACTGCCAAATGAAATATTTTTTTTTTTTTTCATTTCTTAAGATGTCAAGTCTATGTTTAAGAACAAAAGAATGTAAATAGAGAATATCATTTCAATCAATTTCGTTTTCCTTCACATTTTTAACTAAACATCCAGGAAGAGTTTCATCGCTTCTAAATAAAAAAAAATTACAAAATCACTTGTAAAAACTAGAGGTATTATAAGAAGTATGTTAGTAAGGAATATTTATTTGCTGTGTTTAACATGCAATAAGATCAATTTTATCTCAATCTACATGAACATAGCAGATATTGCTGATAAACGATGAAACAAAAACAGTTACAAATATCATGTACCCAGTTTATATTAATATTACATCTTGCACTTATTTTAAAACATAATATTTTATTTTCCAAAATGTATAATCAGTATTATCCTGTAATTATGTTCCAGTTTTTACTGTTTCCCAGCCCATTATAAAACTTAGTTCTTTTCACCTCCTTCTCATTCAAATTAAATTTTTAATGGAAATGGTTTTCCAAGGTTTGCATTTTCCACTGATCACTTGAAAAGTATAAACTGTTGCTTTTTTTCTATATCATACAGATTTGAAATTACCATTGATTTAATTCAATTCTACTGATAAAATTAATTCATTTGTTAGTTAATAATCTACATTTTTTAAGTTTGCAGGGGGAAAAAAAAGAGGCATAAATTTTTATAGAAAAGCATTTATTGCAGATTAGAATGTTACAGATGATGTGTTTTCAAATTGCCAAAACAGCTACATCAAATACAGACCCGTTGAATTTAAATCTGTATTATCATTCATAATGGCATGACTCGACAACACACCATTGTCAACATTCATTTCAGTGTTCTATAAATACTAGAATATACAGAGAATTTTAAAATATAAATACAGAGCCTGTAAAAATATTGATTGTAATATTACATTGGTACAGATTAAAGATATCTGATTGGTACAAAATAGAAATTGTAAAATGAATATAAAAATTAATACTATCATAATACAAAAAAAATTGATAAAACGATTGATAATATCACATTTATCAACTTGCAATGAAGAAAATTTAAAAATTAATTTAAATGAATTATACTTCATTTTTTATTGCTGTATTTTGTAATTAATGGATCAAGGGAAAAATTTTATAATTCATATTTTCCAACTTATTGAAAAATAGAAAACATGAATATGTTTAATTCTTTTAGCTTGGTTAAATTATATTTTTCTTTTTAAAAAAATTATAATTAGCTACAAAAACTATTTCATTAACTATAGAATTATTTTAGAGTTCTTGGTGCGGAGAGTTATAAGGTGCATCTTTATATTTCTCAGGGATATCTTCATTTTCAGATTTTTTCATATAAAATCCATTATCAAGCAACAATTTCTTGCATTCATCTTGAGTTTTTTCACTAAGTGGTATTCTCTGAGGGAAGAAAAATACAAATATTATAATATTTATCTTAAAAACAATTTTATGTATATTAAAAACTTTTAAAAAAGAATCTGAATTCCACTATTTGCATATTTATTATTTTAAAAAGATAAAAAGCAGGCAAAAGTTTTAACTGTCAGAATAATGAAGAGAATTACTTTTTCAATAACCAAAATTTTATTCCCCCCCCCCATACACACACACAAAATTCATTTGTAACAGTTCAAGGTTTCATATTAGGTAGATTATTACAACTATAAAATTATTAGGCTCTGATACAATGTACTACATGGATTATAAATCAAAATTAACAAAAACAGCACATCATACTCGAGCTAAAATGAATGGAAAAGTGCAAATAATATAAGCAATAAAATAATTCAAATTTCAGAAGTATATAGAAGATACAAATTAAATAGATGTACATTTGGAAGAAATGCACTATTACTGAAATTGTTTTTATCAAATTGCAACAAATTATTATTATAAACAACTTATTGTGTAAATAATCTATATGCAACATTTTAAGTCTAATTTATTGTATAAATTCATCAGAGCTATTAATTAAAAAAATATACAATTTTGCTTAATATTAATGATGTCAGATTCTTTATACATTCAGTAGAAGAAATCTCAAGAATACAAGTTGGGTCATTTTTCAAAATTGAAATTTATACTAAAATTTATTCAATATTAATTTTGAATGAATATCTATAAATGGTTACAGCTGCAATGTAATTGAAAAAAGTCTAGACTCATGCACTCAAAAATGAGAAATACACAGAAATGGAAGAATGTGCTCAAGTAAAAATTCCTTATATATATATAATAAATTATTCTTTCCCTTGTAAATGTTGGCATACCGATGCTTTCCAATTAATACTATTCCTTACTCACAATCAATAAATGAGTGTAAAAAAATAAAGAATCATATGAAAGAAATTAAATTCACTAATTTTGTTTAAAATTTCATACAATTGGTAGCATGGCAACCATGGATGAACAAATTTCTCTGATAATCTGAAACGGAAAGTAAATCAACACAAAAATGCATTCACACAATTTTCATTTATAGTACAGAACATGTTTTCTTATTTGTATGTTATATAATATTAATTTTTCTCATAACGAATATTTTAAAAAGGTAGCACATAAACTTACTTCTATTTCAATGCCATCTCTATTATAAAATATGAGTTCTGGATTGGCTCCACTGATTTGCTTAAATTCTGCATTATGACTGGGACCATATAGGAAAATATTAAAACTATAGAACTTCAAAATAACAATACACACTTTAGAAAATTACAAAAAAAAAAAAAAATAGATAAATAAAAGCATTACATCATGCTAATTGCTTTAATGTAAAACACTTTATAAATTAATAATTTTTTTAATTTAAACTTACTTTATAAAAAGAACATTAGTTAATTAAAGAATATCAAATATTAAGATATAATTCCAAATAATGGAAAGGATACAATAAAGGAAGGTCACGGTAAATGAACCGTTTCACCTCTGGGAGGCGATTCAAACGTCATCCACCACAACTCTGAAAAGAGTAAAATATTTAATGCAGTTAATTTTTTTTTAAACATATATAGTAAATGCAGAACCAGATTAAGCCCTGAAAGAACTTTAAGGCAATACAAATTCTGCCTCCTTTTTTCCTATCCCATACTTATAAAGCAATTAAAATATATATATATATCAATTTTACTTTAGTCTCTATTTAAGACAGTATTAAATAGCAAATATTTATAAAATGAAATAACAAAACATTCAATTGCTGGACATTATTATGAGAGCTGGTTTCATAATCATATTTAGAAAAATTAAAATAATAAAAAATTATAAAACACTCTCGATACAATCTAAATATTCAAATACAAAATTTATTAGAGTTGCTGACAAACAAATCACAAAGCCAATTTTAAAAAAAAAATTGCAATGATTTATACGAAAATGTTAAAAAAAATTTATGATATTTCATTTTAATATGAATGATTTTGAGTTCACTTAATGAAAGAACAAAATTTAATTATTCTGAACTAATAACAAACATCCCCAGAAGGGGAAAAAAATTGCATATTAATGCAGTTGTTTACTTTACCTATTTACTACCAACTCTGAATAAGTAGCAAATTTAATCTCTTATAGAAAACATAAATGATTAAATTTGTTTATACATCCCTTTAAAAATCTAGTAATAAAATTTGATTTAAAATTATTTATATAAATATTTTTAGACTATACGCACATTATTCGGAGCTTATGGATAGCAGCTTAAATTAACATGTTTCTAGAGTTATTAATAATAAAAAAAATTAATATTTTATTAAAAAAAATTAGCATAAATAATAAATAAGGGTCTTTCTACTCTTATACCAATCAACTTACTCTAATGTACGGTGTATGATCAAGACACTTCACCGAACAAGTCTTTCATAGGTATCATTTAAATTTCGAGTCTAGTTTTATTTTCAGCTAAAATTATTCGAAATGCACTTTGTATTAATCAATTTATGAAAAGTTTAAACTAGTAAAGTCTGCATCTTCTATCCAATTTTCTATAACCATCAATCTTCTGAATTATATAATTGTTGTTGATTTTTTTTAAAAAAAATTCTCTAATATTCAAGCAATAACCCAACATAACATAATAAAATATATACCTCTACTACAGCACGTGCAATTCTTTTGTCAACAATATTTTGATCAGCGATAACAAAAGGAAAACACAGGATTATGAGCAAAATGGTTCGCTTCATCCTTAAAAATCTGGTGATAATTTTTAATAACAATGTATCCACTTATTCAGTTTCTGCAGGTGTTTAAATAACTATCACTGGTTTTAAGCAGTTGTTACTAAATAAACACAAGAAATAAATATTGTCCTATCAAAATTCAACACATTTTGTTCCTTTGGCTTTCGTGATGCACTGGGTTGAGTAGTATGGAAATGATAGTCGCATTCGAATAAAATATCCTTTGAGATTGAACTGAATCACTGTACAGTAGTGGTAAAACCGTTTCCACACAGAGTGATATTATTTTTGATTTCCGTTTGAAGGTATCTATATTAAAACAAAAAACATTTAAGTCAAGGCATAATCTGTATATTTATTTAAAAAGCTTATATTGATTACAAATTTTATTTTCAAGAAACTGTATTCAATTTTAATATGTTATCATTAAATTATAATGTTCATTTCGATCTATGCTTTTATTAGAATCGGCGCCGCTGTGCCGTTTGCATTTGGATATTAATTTAAGAAATTCTCAAAATTTAGATAATTTATAAAATATTGTAAGATAAATGGAGGGATAAATATGTAAGTACATATTTTAAGATAGCATAGCAGTTACTCTAAGTATATGTTAGAAAACTGCCCGAAGAGTGCAGCATGATTTTCCATTGAAATGCACTTATAAGAGTAGAAACTGGGAAGGAAAATACTTTTTTTCCATCAAATTAAACGATAACTTAGAAAACAATATTATATTTATGTGTGACTCACTTTGCTTTATACTTTGATGATTAATAATAGAAAATAATTATACACTCACCTTTATATTTTAACAAAATAAAAAGGCATTTGTTTAATTAAGTCATGCATTTATTCAATAGTATAACAATTAATTTATTCAATAATTGAATAAAAATATATTTATTCAATAATTCTTCTAGATAATTTCCAAAATACTGATTGAATCCTTGTTCATTAAAAATATGCATATTCATTTGAATGTCTATATTGGTTTGCTTTTCACAATTTGAATCATTGATAGGATATAGTTTTTTTAGATCAATTCTTTTTCATTTTTAAATAATTGATATTAATATGATGTTTTCGTAGTTTCAAATCTTTAATCAACAAAATTTATTTCCATTGCAGATTTGCAAAATAATTGTGATATGAAAAGGTATTGGATTCTGCTACATTAGATCATATTGGTAGTTAAATATTTTTATAAGTATGAAATAATATTATATGATAATAATGTATAACTATAACTTTATAAAGGAAGATCTACTTGCTCGTCACATATGGGAGCCTAATATCTCTGGGTGTCACTTTGAAATAAAACAACTTGTTGACTTACCATCTCATGAATCAGCTAATAAATTTTTAAATATTAATAAAAAAAAAGATATTAATGTCCTTTAAATTTTATTCATACCTGTGCCAAGCTGCTATTGATGGATGAGAAATAAAAATGTTTTTTAAACTGTAAATTTTTATCTGTAATTTTAAAATATAATAAGGCCTTTAAATTTAAAAGCTATTACATTGAAAACTAATAATTCTGAACAGAGTGAGACTAAATGCATGTGAGAGGAGGATTTAAAATAAATCTGGTGCACTGGCATATTGTAATTGTATTAATAGAAACATAATGGATTTTGGTTTGTTCTTTTATATATAGAAGATTGAAATTAAAATACTAACTTTGATTATTTAGAACAATAATTCTAGTATTTTATAAGATTGAATTGTTGGATCTGAAAAGCTTCAGGCTTTAGACATAATGATTCAGGTTAAAATTTGTTCAGTTTATCTTCTTAGTCAATTGTCTGTTTCTTATTTGAAAGATATTAAAGGTAATGCTTTTTTTAAGCTGTTTTATATAAAACACATATGCATAGATTACAATTCCTTCTTTGAGATTTTCATGTGTTGATTTATTTTAGACCAAAATCTGTTTTTATGTATTGTATATTAGATACAGCTACTAAATGTAAAACACAATTAAGATGTCTAAAATGTGATATTAGCTACACAGAAAACAATGAAAATTGATATTGCTACTATAAATGCCAACACCTGTTAGTTATAGAATTAAACTAAAATTCACTTCTTGTAATGTTTATCATTTCAAAAGTGTATTTTTAGTGTTTCATTTACTAGGACAATATAGTGCATTTTATAAATGCTGTATATCACAATGAATCTTAATTCCTTATTTTGATCTTATTTTTGCATATTCAATAAAACTTTATTAATAAATTTTATACAGATATGGTTTGGGTTTGCTTTACTTATTCAAAAATTATGTTTCTTTAATTTTGATTATTTATATTTAAAGTAACAGACATTTTTGATATATTGCCTTCAAATAATAAAATTAATTGAAATTGAAAATATAATATAAATAATGTGAATGAAAATGTGGAAATATATTTTTTCATATATATATATATAAAATATAAAAATCCCATCTAAGCAAAGGCTATCTGTTTTGTAATTGATCAAAAAGAAAAAAGTTATCATTTTCTCTTCTCAAAAATAAAATGAGTTGGTATTTGCTTATTAAAAGAAATTGCTATAATGGGAAGATTTTATAAATATTAACGTCATTTGCATATATATTCTGCTTATGTCGAATACAAATATATTTATTTAGAATGTCAATTAGTGTATTTGCATATATATATAAAATGTTTTATTTGCAATGGTACTTGTACAATAATCATATGCCAGTTGCAAACTTTAGTATTAACTGCATGTCATTGGTGAATTTTAGTATTAACCATATACCATTTACAAACATTAGTATTGAAAAAGTCTATTGGCATGTTATCTTTAATGATTAAATACTGCTATATAATTAATACACATGTATTTTTGCAACTACAAAATAAAATAAAAAAGTTCTCACAAGATTTTAGTGTTTTGCATTTATTTTGTTCTTAGCTTTTGCTTTTTGAATGCAAACTTATTAAATTTTTTAAAAAATATACAAAAAACATTTACTTCAACAACATAATTGAATTCAGCATTTATATATGCTAAATATTAAAATGCTCCAATAAATTATCCTTATTCTAACTTTTATTTCAGGCAACTTTATAAATATTTCAAGCATTACTGGGATTTGACATTAAATGATTGGTAATTATATTTAATTTTGAGTTTACTGTATTATGGTATCATTTACATTTGCAGTTTTAATGATATGCCATAATATTTTTAAGTTTTCGTACAAGTTATCACTGATATTGTAAATTAAAATAATAAAAGCATTTTATCGAGAACAAATGAATTCTTGTTAAGAATCCTGAAATTATTAATTAATTAAAAAATATGACTTTATTTTCTTTTACTTTTAAATGCAATTAAAAGATTCAAATATTCATTGTTTTCTTTTAAAATTATATTTCTATCTCACATGCTAAGACTTCTTAAATTATAAAACACAAACCCTAGAGACTTCACTTTCAAATTTATTTAAAGTTTTATTTCATACCACTGTACATCTGAAGCTAGAATTGTTTTAAAAATTAATAATAAGATTGGTACAAAACATCTCAAAATTTAAATGTTGATTGAACTATTTAAAACATATTAAAGACTATTCATCTAAATTCTTGAAAATTAGATGAATAGCTATAAAATTATATGGTTATAAAAAAAATTATAACTTTTTAGTGGCACTGTATATATATTTGATAGCTTAATTTTCATAAATTATTTGAAAATTGTGCACATTACTATATTTGCATTAATGTAGTCTTGAGCACTACCATTCAACATTTTGGAGATTTTTTAAATGTAATTTAATTTCATAATTTTGTAGAATGTAATGCATATTTGAATTCTTAAGTTATTTGTGGAATTAAAGTATTTCAATTTCGTTTGTAAAAATATGTTTATAATTTGATGTATTAAATTTAATATGTTTAAATTAAAATTAATGTAAAGAAATTTTAAAATGTCACAGTTAATTGTTATTTCTTGCTGGTGAAACTTTTGAACTTCTCTATATATTTATTAATAAAAAAATTAACTATAAAGACTATTTATTTTTATAACCATTTATTTTTTGAATTTAATAAAAATGTTATGACAAAAATTAAGTGAGGGGAAAAACTAAGAATCAGAAAAGGTTAGTTCAGATTAGTTTTTAAATTTTCATAAATAATCTTTGTTGGCTGAAAAAGTTTGAAGCTTTTATATTAATAGAGCATCCTAATTATTTCTATTTTCAGTAGAAGGAAAAACATCTAACCTGCATTTGATTAATATCTCCTTTTTTCAATATAACAATTTATTGCTGATAATAAAATAAATTCATCTTTAATAATAAGACATTAGACTCTAGGTAATCTTTTCTACAAAATTTGTGCTTATCTGAAAGAAAAATCTGCGTCATTAAAAAAGACATAGGAAATGAGCTTTATTAACAATACAATATCTGAAGAAAAAGAACTCAAATAAAAATTTTGCTTTTAAAGCTATTGAACATATATGCTGTTCAACAGTGATGAATATAATTTTCTAGGTTCTCTCAGCTTAAGTTGTCTGTTACAATAGTGGATTTGATCTTTCTATATCCTTAAGTGATGCAAATTATTAAGCCTTTTACTTAATAGATTGAGGAGTTTATTTTAGTATTTTATCACACTTTTAATTTGATCAATATCTAAATTTTTTATTTTAGATTAATTTTTTTTATTTCAATAACATTATGAAATGTATATGTTTATTTATTTATTATAATTCATGATTACTCAGTATCTTCATCCGGATAGAATGCTATTTAAATAATTGTTCAGTGTTCATAAATATTAAGTGAGCATAATGAAATCGAAATTAATCTGAGTAATTATGCTTGACATAATCCTAATATTTTTTTCATTCATAAAATTTGTATATTTTTCCAAATGTAATGATATGACAAATAGGTATTTAATATTTTTTTAATTAATTTTCTTGTGGACTCTCCCCCTTCAGCTTAGAGATAGCTTAATTAGAAATCTGTCACTAATTATTGACTATTATGTTAAATAAAGATCATTATCTAAACCAAAAAAATATAAATCCGAGATGTAAAAAAGCAATTCTATTAATCTATCAGAAAAATTAGAAATATTTACATAGTCTTAATTTTTTAGAAAAAAATTTTACATTTGATTTAATCAATTTTTTAAAAAAAATATATAAATTATTAAATATTTTTCAAAGAAAAGAACAATTGAATGCTTCTAGTTGTTTAAACATATCGTAAAAATGTTTATTTTTTAAAGTTTTTGATTGTTATTGTTTTATCTGTGATGATTCGTTTTTATGTCAGCCTTGTTTGTCTGTAATTTTGTTTACTCAGCTGATATTTATTACCTAGAAAGGTAAAGCTAAAAAGTTATAAAATACAATTCACAAATAATTTTATTACTTTATTTTGTCTCTAAATTGTGTACAAATCAGTAGATTTTCTTATCATTGCCAAAACTTCAATCTTAGAATGTACATAGACTAGAATATTTGGGAACATAAATATAATGATTGAAAACAATATAAATGCATCAGTTTCCCCATCAAAAGTATCTTTGGTATTATTTTTCCTTCTGCCATTCTGATGAATTGGCATTACCTTTCCATATCTTCATTTGAAAATGATCTACACTGTTGCTAATTTTGTATACTTTTCTATCATCCAAATACAAATTGATTTTCTAACAACAATAATAATAATAACACCATGAAGTCAATCTCGATAATACAAGAGTGATTTTCATAATTTTTGTATGGTGAAAAAAAAAATGCATCATCCAAACAGAAATTGATCTTCTAAACTTTGGAAAAAAACATCATGAAGTCATTCACATTAATACAAGGAGTTTCCCTCACTTTTGTATATTGAACAAAAAATATATCTTAAACAAAACACAATCATCTAGAAATAATTATAATAATTAAATAATCTTCATAATTATTTGCTGCAATTGTTTTTATTTTTCATCTAAATTTATTATGTTGGTTGATGAGTGTAAACTCATATAAATTAACACACATCACAGATTAAATGTTTAAATAATTAGATACTGAAGTATCTAAGTTGATTTGCATCATGATTTTTTTTAAAATTTCATCAATTTCTTAATTTTTTTTATCAAAGATGAAAATTTTTTTGTCTTTTCCATTTTCTGAAATTTATTTTTCTCTTCCTCCTTCATTTCGAGTAGAGGATCAAGTTTAGGTAAGAATTTCATTTTTCGTCTCAGACAAATATGCTTTTTTCGATGGTAAGTAAAAAAGTCATTACTGCCTGGATTTGTTAGCTTGCGTATACTCTTTCTAAATGATTTTTGATACTTCATTTTTTTCAGCAACTTTTCTCTGTGATATTTTAGGTCTTTCTTCTTGCAACTTCTTTTAATTAGAGTTTCTTTGTTTTCAATCAAACATTGAAATGGTGAAATCTTACAAAATTCACTGTCTTGTAAACTTTTGGAGAAAGAAGCTGTTATATATTTTTCAGTGAAATAGATGGTTTCAGTCTGAATTGATTGTTGTCCATTTGAAAAGTTTTCTTTTTCAGACAGCTTATCATTGTTTTTCTGAAGTTCTTGATCCAAACTGTTTTTTAAATAACAAAATATTAACAAGTACACCATGTAAAATATATCTTCAAAAATAATAATTTTAATCCAACACCATATCCAAGGTGTGATTGTTGTAAGAGCAATTAATTTAACTTGATCCATTTTAGTATGGAAGTAAAATTTGAGAATCAAATAGGAATAAAAATTTCTGTGTGGATATCACAAAAATTTATATATAACTTTTAAAAATATTGTTTATTTATTTATTGTCTAATTTCCTACAATTATTTATTTCTTATAATAAATATAAAATTATTTAAATCATGCCCACATTTTTTTAAACTTTTCTATAAATATATCTTTAAAACGAAAAGATTTTAAAAAATATGCCATTCGCTAAATACGGCAATGTTATTGATGCCCGATCACAGTATATAAATATTTCCGTATTTTCTAAAAAAAACGGGGGGGATCTAAATTTGATTAATTAATTGGGACATTCGCTATTTGTATTTGTTAAATTATGATATTTAAAAAAAAAATTATTTTTTGCTGGACCACACTTTGCAAAGAAATATCCGCCAGAATGCAACGATCGTATGAAATTTTTAAATTGCGGCCATGATCGCGTGATGAATTTGCGTCAGTGTACCAAATTCCTTAAAGTTGGGAATAATCTTAAATTTTCAAAAAAAAAAAAAAAAAAACATAGTTAAGGAAACCTAAACTCCAATAGTTCAGTAAAAATTATTTATGAAGAGTACGTTCGTTGGCAGTACCATAGGACTAGAAAAGATTCCAAATTCATCAGTTCTCAACTAACTCAAAGGTGATCATTCTCTTTTGTCTTTCGATTGTTTTGAAAGAAAAAAGAGAATTGTTTGAATGTAGACTGGGTTTCGACTTCTTTCTTCTTTAAACTATTAAAAAAACAACTCTAGCGCTTAAGAACGGTTTTTCATTGTTCAATTATCGTACATTCTGAAACAAATATTCTGCTCCAATAGGATGAATTCATCTTCCTGACACGATTCATTAACTGGAAATCTCTTTTGATTGGTTTTCTTGAATAATTTGCATTCCAAAATCTCAAGACATAGTTAAGATTTTGTTACTGGGCAAAATCTTGATGTGATGTCTTTTATAAACATTATACTCTTTCTAGGATCCAATCCTCAGATCGCTATCTAATTGTGTTTTTTTTTTTTTTTTTTTTTTTGTTTTTTTTGTTTTTTTTTACGACAAAAGCAGACGAAATTCCAGGCTCGTCGGCAACATGTATATTTATGTGAAAAATATTATCTCGCTCTATTTTGTTCCACCCATCCCTTATATATTGACTATTTAATGTATTGACTACTTAATCACTTTTGTTAATCACTTTTGTCAGCTGTATATTTTTTCTCGTGTACACATTGGATTTTCTCTGGATGACTTCATGAAACTTCTATCTTTAGATTCAAACATAATCAGGCGTTGCGAAGATATGCGGTGGCAGAATATCGTAATATAGTTTTTTCACCATCTCCTTGACACCATCAGCGACTTGAAAAGAATAAATGGCGTTTTGGGCCTGTTATTAATATTTACTTCATCATAATTTGATTTTAAAAAGTAGCGTAAACGTTAATTCACTTTAAAGTTATGTCTGCATGGGGATTCTAAAACTGATGACCGAAACGTCTGTACTCTTCTGCCGTTTCCCGGTCGCTACTTCAGTGTGCGGGAGATATCAGTGCATTTATTAGTTGAAACAATAGCTCAAATCGTTATTGCGAAACGCTTGCCAAATTACGCCAAAACTTGCCAAATTACAACCAACGTTTTGGCTCTTTTCTCCTTTACTCATCTAACTTAATCTGTTATCATTGTTTAATTATTTATTAATTTGATGTACTTAAATGTGTTGTCTATCACTCTGTGTGCTACATTTCTCAAGTTAAGAACTGTTTCGCATTAATTCTGACGCTTAACATTGGTATATTTCCAATAAATTCTTCAGAGATTTTCTCCATCATTTAGGAAAACTTCCAGCTTATTCTAAATTAATAACTAATCCTTACTACCAGCATATTTTTATATACCGGTAGATATTGCAATTGTAACTTGAGAACTGAATAACAGAAAGAAGATTGCTAAACCAAACTAAAATTTAATTCATGATTCCTTTCCTAAACTGAAAAATTTCCATAAAATCAATGAACGGAGGACATTGGACTTCATAAAATCGGTGAAGGTTACATTTCTATTCAACCAAAAATATTTGAAAATGATATTGAGTGACGTGCACTTTTGAGAAGAGTTCCTATTCATGTAAACGCTTCATGTTTATGTACAATCCTCTCATTCCACCATTACGAAAGACCAGTTGTAACGTATCTATGGTCTCTTGGAAAAGTGACTGTCATTGCTAGAAATCTCAGGAATCAATTTGAACATAACTTCGATGTGTGAAACATAGACGTTACAAAGTTGGCACTGTGACCGATTTATAACAGAAATAAAGAAATGTATGCGATCTCACACATTTGACTTGGAACATATTCAAATCTCAGTTTAAGGGATTGCCATTCATACTCAGGACGTGAGTACGTCTTCTAGCATGGATCTTATTTCAGTTCGTTTTCCATATCTCTTTTCTTTTGAACTGTTTGTTCAGTCAGAATTACTTTCTTAAATGCTGTAAAACAGACAGGTGGCTCATATTTCAAAACCAAATTGAGATCTTTAACTACCTTAAAATGATCGTTCCATCTCACAGCACGTGATCAAGAAATATGAATCCGTGATTCTTAAAAATCTGAATTGGCCTTGAGCTAACAATATATCATTTCGGATATTTAAGATTCAGAAAAGGCAGAGGTATTGGTAACCAACTATAATATGTTCGTTTTTTTTTTTACCCCTTTCAGAATTATCTTGTTATGGAATAAGGATAAATATTGTGAAGTGAGTCAGTTTTAATGTAAATTATTTCAATATTTAGTGCGTTTTTAAAAAAGTCTATGAAAGTGTGTGGAAACTTCCTAATCGAAACATCAGACAGAAAGACCATCCACTTTGGAATCTTCACGAGTTACGTGATTCTGTTCTGTTCTCATGGTCATTGATGCCTGTTGCCACCTTTCAAGCACACATTGAATCCATGCCTTGCTGCTTAGTTGCTATTTTGGCTACAAGAGGCTATTTCGTTATACATACCGTTATAAATTATCCGTCGTACATTCAAGTTATGTGATCGTAAACTTCTGAAGTTAAAGATGCCATAAAAACTTTCTCGCAAACATTTAACTGGGAAGACGCAGAATGCAAGCGTAGCATATTTAAGGAGTTTGTTAAAAATGTATTTCGAAAGAAACTTAATTCCTAAATTGTGAAGTTTTATGGAATGTAAAATTCTGACATTGGATGTAAACATGGCGGATAAACAATTTACCAAATGAAAGAATGAAAAAAAATCTGTAAAAGATTTAAATTTAAGCCGGGTTTACACTCGGCCAATTATAAAACGACAAGTAGACATTGCAAGCGTAGAAAGGCTGAAAAATGCTCTTCGGCCGATGGCAAGTAATTTTCCCGACGGGACAACTACAAACCGCTGTATTGTATTTTTTCTTACTGCGCATGCGTTTGTAGAATTTGGCGGTTGTTTTGAGGTGAAAAAATTTATCACTTATCACAGATTAATTCCGACATTTTTTGCTCTTAGTTCTTTCTGATGCAAGGTTGGTTTTATTAATTTTTTTTCATTTTATTTGTCTTTTTTTTTCTATAGTTTTCCAAATTTAAGTATGTTGACTTTTATTTTACCATGTTTCTATGTGTAAATATCCATGATTTTAATACGATGCACAGTGAAAAAGAAAAATTCAGAGGCGCCAAAACGGCAATTTATAGCCAAGAATTAAATGCTTGAATCTATCTTATGAAATTGTGGCAAACATAAATCAGTCCCTTTCTACACATGCGCTGCCTACTTGCCGTCTTATAACTGGCCAAGTGTAAACCCGGCATTATATTTAAAATACTGTTAACATGAAGAAAAACCTAACCCATATCCCTACTCCCCTCTGTCAGCAAAATTGCTGAACAGATAATTCTCAATAGATTAAATAATTACTTATAAGAACATAATATACTAACACCTGAACAATTTGGATTTCGCCTTAACCTATCTACAACTCACCAATTAATTAGAGCAGTAGAATTCATTGAGGAAGGTTTTGAAAATAAACAAAAAACTGCAGCGGTTTTCCTTGACATTCAGAAAGTTTTTGACAGAGTTTGGCATGATGGCCTTATTTACAAGCTAATTAATTACAACATACCCCCACACCTAATCAAAATTATAATTTCTTACCTTAGTTACAGATCCTTCAAAATCAAAATAAACAATGAATTTTCTGAAGTAAAACCTATTCTTGCAGGTGTACCTCAAGGATCTAAACTAGGGCCAATTTTATTTTCCTTGTTTATTAATGATATCCCCAAGCAATTTAACACTATGTTGTGCATGTGCGCTGATGACACTGCAATACTAGCTAGAAACAAAAATCAAAATTTCATTACCATAGCTTTAAACCGACATATTAAATCTCTTGAGGACTGGTTCGTCGAATAGAAAATTGAAATAAATGCTAGTAAAACTGAAGCTATAGTTTTTCATAAAAAGAATCCCCCCCCCAGTTAAAATTAAAAATCAAATTGTCCCGTGGTCTAAGGAATCGAAATATTTAGGCGTTATTCTAGACAGTAAATTAACTTGGAAACCCCACTTTATTTACACAGCTAAAAAGTTTTGAGACCTAACGGGATTTTGGCGGTTATGGAGCACCCGTCTGGCGTAGCCAGGCTATCTCCTTCCTTGCAGCATAGAAGTCCTTGCATCTGAAGATGCCCTGAACTGATGACGAGATGAGATAGAGTTTTTCTTCATAGTTACCGTGGTTGAGAGTCTGGGAGGGGGAGAGTTCTCTGGTCCAATAGGAATGCAGCTAGACTTTGGAGTAGGAGTGGGTAAGGTTGCCTTGGTTTTCAGGGTACCACGATCAGGTGGTATCTTTCTAATTGTTCGAGTTCGGCGAATCAGGAGCTAGAAGAGTGCGGTAGGGCGTGCCTTTGGGTCTTAGTCGAGGAGAGCATTTAGGAGGATCAATTTTCGTTCATCTTTGGATTTAGATTTTTTTAGTTTGGCAGCTATTGTCAGCAGTCCGGGGAATTCCAATAAGAGCTTTTTGATTTCTTTAAGTGCTTCAATAATGCTGTGCATTTCTGCGACATCCGGGATGGGGGTATGGGCTGTTGTTTTTGGGTTGGAATCAGATGGTTTCCTTTGGTTTCTGGGCCTCTGCTGGGTTGTAGCGCTAACTTCGGTGATTTCGGGATTACTGTCTGGGTTTCTTTTCCTGAGGGTCTCCGCATAAGTTCTTTCGATTCCTGTTGATGTAGTTGGATAGGCAGGACACCCCTTCCAAGAAGCTAAGTGCCCACTCTTTTTGCAATGTATACATACTGGCTCTGGGATTCTGTCTTTAATGTTGCAATCCGCCGTCTGGTGTTTTCCGTCACATTTAATGCAGCACGGATTGCACCTGCAATTCCGCGCGCTGTGAAAAAATCCAGAACATCTGTAGCACATCGTGGCTTTGGCTGGTTTCCTGTACGTTTCAATCCTAACCCTCATGTACGACAGGTGGTTGATGTTATAAATATTATTGTAATTTCCTTCTTTTTTTACTTCAATCAGGAATATGGGGTGAAAGGTCTGGGTTCTGAAATTCTTAAGTTGTGATATCCGTGCTATTTTGTTTAGCTCTTCTAATGCCCTCTTTAGTTCATCTTTGTTATGGTTTCCTGGCAATCCTTTAACTATAACTTTAATGGGTCTATTGGTGGGGTCTTCTGTGATGATATATTCTTTTTTCTTTTTGTTGAGTAGGTCTATGATTCCTAGTCTGTCCGTCTCCGAGGTTGTCGTAATCTTGATAAATCCGTATGAGAGTTTATTATCTGTACCAGGATATTTTCTGCAGATTTCTTGAAAAATGAGGTTGTAATCTTCAGTTAACTTTAGGTGGATAGGGGGAGTCTCTTTTGGTGGTTGTTGGGTCTCTTCTTCCAGGATTTGAAATTTATTGGCAGTATCTACTGCTGTGTTTTCTATTGAATTTTTTCTTTTTGCTAGATGCTTTTTGTCAACTGGTTTGAAGGGCATTTCTGTATCCATCTGGTCTTGGCTTTCCATGTCAGATGGGCTTTGGTTTGTTTCAGTCCCAGTATAGTACTCCTGGAGACAACTAGTGAACGATTGATGAGGTGGTAAAACAAGGTCTTTGACGAGAAATTTAGCTCTGCTTCTGCTGCTGCTTGAGCTTCCGCTCTCGCTACCGCAATCCTCTTCCATGGCTGGGGACGTAGGCCCTTCCGACACTAATTCTGAAAAGGACGGGTTGGGCCTCAGAAATTCCGGTGGGCCTTTCGCTAACAAGATGTTCTGGTCAGAGCAGCTGGAAAACACGTCCGTCCAGTAGCAAGGTCAAGGCTCGAATTGAATGGCCGAGCTAAAATGAGCTAAAAATGAAAAAGTTTAGAGACCTAACTCGTAAACTTTATCCCTTAATTTCTCGAAACTCCAAAATGAGTAGACAAAATAAAATGCTTATTTACTCTGCCTACTTGCGTCCAGTATTAACTTATGCCTACCCTGTGTTGGGATATGCTGCCAAGACTAATCTTAGACTTATAGAAAGCCAGCAAAATAACTTAATTAGAAATTTCTGCAACTTGAAATACTACATGCCCAATACAAATAAGTACTTATGCCTAGACTATCTCCCCTCTTAAAAAATTCATTAAAAAATTAGCCACTAACTTCTTTAAAAACATGGATAAGAATAAAAATGAAGCAATAGCTAAAATCCTTAAATATAAACCATCTACAAACTCTAGAAGACCCCGTAATATACTACTTTAATTTATGTCAGCCCTCTAGTTTTTCTTTCTAACTTTTATTATTTCAAACTCAAATTAAACAGTATCTCAATAGCCAATTCTAGCTCACAAGCAGTAAAATCTTACTAAGCCCAACGGCAGAGTACCCCCCGCACACTCACCCTAATATCAGACAATCGCAATGAGTCCTGACACTTGCCATCTTCAAATCTCGTCGAAGACGACCACGGCAAAGTATAGACAGCAAAGCACTGTGAAGTCTCTCCTTGCCGGGGCTAGGCGCCCCGTCAACCCAACCATCAAGCTGAAGAAAAACGTCAAATTTTATATTATTTTAGGTTAGAAATTAAGCTACATTGTTAAAAGGCTAGAAATAGCAAAGTGTAATTATTTTTTAAGAATTTTAAGAGCTGACAGAAAATGAGGGAAACTTATTGTAGAAAAAATGTTCAGAACGGCATAAGGCTTTTAAAATAGAATGTATTATGTGTCTATCAAAATTTGAAACTTTAAAATATTTTGTTGAAGAAGTCTATTATCTTCAGATTCCACGTGTATATCAGTAAGCCCAGAGAATTTTTAAAAAGAATTATTTTCTTGTTCTGATTAGTGTTTGATTATTAATTGATACATTTTCTAAGGAAATTGTATTTGATATTAGTTTCTTTGAATGTGATAACTCTTTAAATATCGTTTAGAGTGAAATTTTATCAATTAATTTATCTTTCATCACGCATTTTCCCCCAAAACTAGACATGGAAAATAGTTCTTGGCTATATTCTTTTAAATGCTTATATCGTAGATATATAGAGGTATATTTTTATAAAACCCGTAACACATACGCAGCTTTTCTAGCTTAAATAAAATAATATGAACAAAACATGACACATCAATTGATTGCCGAGGTGATCCAATGTTAAGGCTTCAAGTTCGAGGCCTCTTCCATTGAATATCCATCGTGTATGTGTACTTAGGACACAAATTTAAGAAAATGTGAAGAATCAATCATTCTGACGCTGATGTGGCGTGGAATTTATCATAGAAAATCGGTTCAGATGTCATCCACATCATCAGAGCACAGCTCGGAATTACAAAAGTGGAAAGCTAATCAATTAAGTTGTATAAATATAATTTAAATTTGTATCTGTTAAGTGTTATTTTTTACATGTAATTTTAGGTTGGTAGAAAAAATTTAATTTTTTGAAATGGGTTTTAAATAACATCCATTACTTAAGCTTTAATAACAAATAAAAATAACTCCTCCAAAAAATAATATTTTCAAAAAGGAATATATTCCACTTTATTTATTATTATTATTAAATTTTGATGTTTAATATAAGTTTAGTAAATGGTTTTAAGGTACAACGAAATCTTGATTTCATAAAAGAGGGTGCGAAGACAAAATTAAATAAAACATCATTAAGTATTATAGCTTATAATACTTAATAAAAAGCTACACAAATTTTAAGTTATAAATTTTCAGGAGAAATGTGATACACATAAGAAAATGTAGAATAATGCAATAAAAATGTTGAAATTCTAAATTAGAAATATTACTGAAAATATTTGAAATTACTCTGATAAGGGTATAAGGAAAAAAATAGAGGATTTGTTCCACTTATTGTAAAATGTTTTCTGTAAGTGTCACTGTATTAGTATACTATTACTACATATCTCACTGATAGGAAACAATATTTCAACAATATTACTGAAATATTTTCCCCCCTTTCCTCTCACACAACTAAAATTTAAGAAAGCAATGATACAAATGGCCTTCATTGTTTTCACGCATTTTCGTTAAAAATACACACATTAGTCTGTGCTATAAAGTGCTTTTTGTAACATGCACATTGAATTTATAGATAGTATATTAGCATATATTATAAAAATTATAATGCTAAAAAAGCTTCAGAATTTCAAAATGCAGCAATTTCCTGCTGAGAAAACTATGCTTCGCAATACCACCATTACATTCACACAAAATTTAACGATCGCCATACTTTCGTCCCTCTGTGTCTGCATTTCAACAACCGTTGTTCTAGTTAGCAAAAAAAAATATGGCTATCAAAACGTTATTTATATGTGTTATTATTATTTATATACGTTATTATAAGTGTGAATATTATTACAAAGAAAAGAATGCTTGTAATAAAAAAGAATTTGAGATGACAATAGAATTTCATAAAATTAGCACTCTTTTGAAACAAAATACAATAAACTTTGAAATGAATTAGAATTTAATGTTATTTTTATGTAACAAGACACAACAAATTATAAGACGGTTTTCTATAAAAAAAAACAAAACATCATCATAACGTTGTAACATATAAAATCGCTGTATTACATTACATTCATATAATTAATTTTTTTTCTCTTTTGACATGCATTAATTAAAATCATAACTCAGCTTTTCGTTTGGCTTTACTATCTCTATCCTTGGTTAATATTTTATCTATTTTATCCTCGTCTACTTTTTTAGCAACTGGATTCCAAGTATGACGTGGATTGCAGAACAATTTTTCATTTTTATCGATAGGTTTCAAAGTAGCACCTTTTACAATATTTTCAAAATCTTCATAGCTTGTTCCAGGTTGGTTCACTGCTCGTATTTTTGCAGCATTTTGCAAACGATAAACTCGGTCTGCTTCAATGGATTCGTCTAAGTTTTTGATCAGAATATCGAAATTTATTTCATTATCATCAATTGAAACCATTGTTTAGAACTATTTTTTATAGTTATTAGATAATCTTTATCGTTAGAAAAACATTCTTTCCATTCAACGAACAAAGTCTACACAAATCCTAAGATCTATGAACTCATACGTTGCTAAGCAACGAGGTCTTTTGAAGTTGTGGTTATTCAACAAAATGTTTTCGACAAAAATGATTTTTATTAATGCTTTAAAATAAGCTAATGAAGAAATTACAAAATCTAATTTTAATTTAATTACAAGGTATTAATAAAAAATATGTTTTCCATTTTCTTATTTTTTTTATTGTTAGCAAAAATAACGTTATCAAAAAGTTTATTTTTGTCTATTATATACATAGGTATAGCAAATGGAAGAATTTGTATTCGTTGTTTTGCTCTATTTGAACTTTATTTGAAAGAACTTGTTTAAAATATAAATATTATGAATCCTCACACAAATAATAATATTAATTATATTCATAAACTTATCATAACATATATGAATCATATTTACATATACATGCCTCATATAAATAATATGAGTCCCTGCATAAAATATGAATCCTCATAGTTGTAGACAAATTTATAATAAAATAAAATTACATAGAGCACTTTTAATTTTAATTGTAATTGGTCTAACAATTAAAATTTTTAACTACAACTATTATACTATCAGGTAGTTAAGTTTAAAGTAGTTTTTAACTGTAACTTTTATTTTGCCGTATGACACACTTTGTTTATACTTTTCACTGTAAACAAAAACATAAAAGTATGATTGCTTACACAGAAAAAAAAAAAACAGTATCATTTATTTTCTGATAGTTCCCGTTCACAGGTGTTGTTCTTTTCTTAAATAACAAGTTGGAAATGGCAAATTTCACTGGGAAAGTTGCTTTAATCACAGGTTGTTAGCTTTTTTTTTTCTTTTTTCATATTTTATAGTGAAACTAATAAGTATATTTATTAGGTGCTATTTTATAGTTTTAATTGTGAAACTAATGAGTATATTTATTAGGTGCTTCTAGCGGAATTGGTGCGGCCACCGCCCTCCTATTAGCCTCACTAGAAAGCAAATTAAGTTTGGTTGGAAGAAATGCCCAGAATTTGGATAAAGTTATTGATGACTGTAAAAAAGCTGGTGTGAAAGAGGGTGATGTATGTTAAATTAATAACTTTTATTTATAAGCACTTATATTTTATTTACTTAAAATTTCCATGACATAATGAGTTGAAGAAGCATTAAGCACAAGTTAAAGGAAACTTATTCTTAATCAGTTGAGGATTTTAAAATCAGTTGATTTTAATTGAGGACTTGAAATCAGTCAATGATTTTAAAATTTAAATTAAAATCCTCACAAATTTAAGGAAAAGAGTTGCTTAAGACCTTGATTTTGTTTTATGAAGAAACAAAAATATGCAGTCTGATTTTTTAAGAGTAGCAATAATTATTTGAAATATTACATACTTGTATTTATAATACAACATGTCAAAATGCCTGAATTTAAAACAAAAGCTACAGAAATAAAATTTTTAATTAATTGTAATTATTTTGAGGCTTTAAGAAGATTGGTTGCTGATTGGAAATCTAACCTGCAATATTTGTTATAGTTAATTTACTGTAAATATAAAAACCAACAACTTAAAAAGGTTGTGATTATTGCCAACTGGGGACTTGCTTTTTGTAATTTGCTGCTCATAGATGATATATTTTTGTAACACTTCTCTATAATCTTAGAAATAGTCAAACAGGGAAATTAAACTAAACCACTAAGTTTTATGTGGTGATTTTCTGTTTTATTTAATAACTTCAATCTTCTTTTAATATTGGTTATTAATTTAACTAGTTTTCACATGAAAATTAACAATTTTTTTAAGCAGAAATATTACTTGAATAGACTTTAATCTTAATATATTTAAAGAATTAGAATTTTAAAATATATTTATATATATGATGAAGATTGACACAATTCTTTCTTTGAAAATGACCATAAAGTTTGGCTTATCCTGTATTCTAAATTGGAATTATAAATAAGAATGCCTTCTCTCTTTGAAAGCTCATAAATTTATTATTATATTTCTAAATAAAGATTCCTATAAGCCAAATTACTCTTTTGCTTTTAAGTCCTGCACATGGTATTGTTTAAATTAATTATTATTGCTTGCTTCTTTTTTAGAAAGAATATACTTTTTAATTCTAATCAAAGTGCTTTTAATCATTATTATATTAGATAGTGAAGTAAGAAAGTTTTTAAAAAGAAATTCATAGACATCATCCTGTTCTCTATTTTGCGTAATTATATGAGCTTTTAATTCTATTTAAAAAATTATTAAAATTATGTACTTAATTACTTTTAAGTAACTCATGTAAACATTATAAAATAAATATGAAATTTCATAAGGCTCTAAAAACTTAAAAGTATAATTTTCAGATGTTCTTTTGATATGTATCTAATTCTCACACTATACTTACTTTACAGTTATAACTGTATGTATAATAACAAGCTTAATGCTACTTTTTTAATTTTAATTCTTTAAATTATATTTTATTCATTATAACTGAATTTTGAGTAAGTATCAAGAAATTTTTGCATCCACTTGCAAGCTGGTTAACATTGTGTATCTTTAAGCCATAAGAATTTCTTCTCTGACAGAATTATATTTCTGTTTTTTTAATCACTATAATAGTTTTACTTCTTCATTTTACAGTATCATCTTAATGATGTCTAGATTTATTGTTTACTAGCTGTCTTTGGCAATCAACTGGTTGGCATATAGTTCTGTTTAATTTAAATCAAATTGTTTTTTGATAACTTGATGCTGATGATACTTCAGCAAAGTATTTTATATATGAAATTATGACATAATTTAAAATCATTTATTTTAATATCATTTAGAAATGTAGCTGTTCAGACAGTCCATCTTTTAGTCGCACTTTGTTGTTTTTACAATGCTAAGAAAGTATTTTAGGATTTCTCATACAATCTACACAGATAACAAACATATGGTGGAAGAAATTTGAATGCAAAGTTCAGTAGGGCTCAGTAAACAAAATCAAAGAAAAAGAAAACTAATTTTATTATTATTATTTACAAACTTAACAGCTATTACTTAAACTTCTATTTAAAACATAAAAAAAATCAGCTAAATAATGAATGAATGAGCAAAAAAAATTCTCAGATCACCGAAATGCATATGTCTTAAATACATGTTCAGGCATATGACGTCACAATTGATCAACTGCTTAGTGTATAAATCATGACGTCATGCACACAAGGAGTAGAAACAATTTGCATGATGGTAAGAATCTTTATTTCTAACAACATAATCTTTCCTTCCTTAGCTTTCAACAGTAGAGGAAAATTTCATGATTAAACTTTTAATAAAAATGAAAAACTTTTTTGAATTGTGAATAACAAAATCTGTTGTTGAAAATTAATATATATATGTAACATTATTTTATGTGAAGCAGAATGCAGTTTGAAGACAGTGAAGAGACGTGCTATTTCGTGACGTCGTTTTATTTCATTTTTAAGAAGCAGGCATATGTACAAGCGATGAGCACACAGAACGACTCAAAAAAGGAATGAGGAAAACGCTCTTGGACATTTTATCCCTGGTCTTATATAACCTATGATTTTGATAGGGAAAATATTTCTTTATAGCGCTAATATATTACGAGATTTCGATAGGGATTTTCGTTACTCGCGTGGAGAAGGCAGGGGAAACACAGGGAGATTTTAAAAAGAATTTGCCTCATCAGCGGTATTTTGCCTCTTATCGCAGAGTGTGGGAAAGTTATTTTAGCTGATTCTGCAATTTAACTCTACATATATATGTAATGATATTTTAACTCTAATTTCAATTTAATTAATTTTCAAGATTTTATCCTAATTTAGCCCATAGTAACTTTATTCTAAAATATTCTCTTATTTTGTGATCCAATTCCACTGTCTCTACTTAATTAATTCAAGAGAAGCTTTGTTAAATTAAAAGTCTAACTTTCCCACACTTTGGGTGAAGATGCAAAATACCGCTGATGAGGCAAATTCTTTTTTAAAATCTCCCTGTGTTTCCTTTGCCTTCTCCGTGCGTGTAATGAAAATCCCTATCGAAATCTCTTAATATATAAGCACTATGAAGAAGTGTTTTCCCTATCAAAATCATAGGTTATATAAGACCAGGGATAAAATGTCCAAGAGTTTTTTCCTCATTCCTTTTCTGTGTGCTCATCGCTTGTACATATGCCTGTTTCTTAAAAATGAAATAAAACGACGTCACGAAATAGCAAGTCTCTTCACTGTCTTCAAACTGCATTCTGCTTCACATAAAATAATGCTTATATATATATATATATATATATTAAAAATTTCTAAAATTAATGAAAGATTTTCTGTGTAATTAATATGGTATCATTAAAGACTATTTTTTAAGACTTTGAAATGGGGAAAATAATGGTTAAATGGTTTTTGTGCAAGAATATTTTCAAAAATTGCTGAAAAGGTGGGAAAAACACTCACCAAATATTTGCTGTAAATTTAATTAATTAAAATTTTTAAAAAATCCCTCTGAAGCACACAAATTTGCACTTTTCAAATTAGGTTTGTATCAAATGGTCTGGCTTTTGGTGTGCCAACAAATATATATACATTTTTATCTTTGTTGTTGGTTAGAGATTAGTTGCTTTTAGGGACCAACTGTTTTACCAAGATTAGTGGTGGCTAAAATTTAATATTAAATATTTTATACAACCTGTTCTTAATGGTTTCCTCAGCAAAGTATTTTTAAATTTCAAATTTTGATGAACATGCAAATAGTATCATATTCAAAAATTTACATTTTGAATATGATCATTATACTATTCATTTTCCAAATTTTTTGTCATCTTACCTAATGTTTGAATTTTAAATTGATATGGAACTTCAACTAATAACAAAAACTTTCTTGTTCAAACTACACATGCTTATTAAAATTTGAAGAAAGGAAATAAAATTGTCCAGCATTAATGTTTTATATGTGCTGCAAAATAATTATTCATAATGTTTGCAAAACCACAAAAGTTTATTCAATAAAAATTTCTCTAATTCTAAATATATATATATATATATATATATATATATATTAACGAGAAAGTAATTTCAAGCGATAAAAGGATTATATGTATTTATATATCCAATTATATAACAAAAGAGAACAATAACACTTAAAAATGATGAAACAATAACACTTAAACTTTCTCTTCATTGGAAATCTTAATCATAAGTAAAAAATAAATTTAAAAAATATATATTTTAAAATTATGCTAATACTAAGTACTACTTAAATTGTACCAATATTAAATTATAAATTTACTAAATATGATACTAATATTTAAAAAATATATTAATACTTTGCATAGAAACCCACACATTATGGAAAAATAAGTCATAACTTCATACCATTCTGTAAATATATTTTTAATAAAAAATATAAAAAGAATTTCTATAATTAATTTGGTATCTTAAAATAATTACTGTTACAGATTTTAAAACTAATTGGTGATGTTACAAAGGAAGAGGATTTGAAAAGGATCGTAGATTCCACTGTAAACCATTTTGGGAAATTAGACATTTTAGTGAGTATAAAAAATATATTGCATATCTTGTTTATGTATTTTTATATAGTGTTGTGTATAGTTTTATATAGTGACATATGTTTATGTAATTTTATATGATACTATAATTTTAATTAATTTAGGTTAATAATGCGGGTATCCTACCAACTGGAACTGTTGAATCTGGAAGCTTACAAGTTTTTGATAATGTAATGGTGACTAATGTTCGCTCTGTTTATCTTCTTAGTCAT
This sequence comes from Argiope aurantia, assembly GCA_026543865.1. Classification (NCBI taxonomy): domain Eukaryota; kingdom Metazoa; phylum Arthropoda; class Arachnida; order Araneae; family Araneidae; genus Argiope; species Argiope aurantia. Next base: position 595,393 of record JAPMOR010026298.1, read on the forward strand.
CTGGCTATTCCACATTTGAAAAAAACTAAAGGTAACATTTTTGAAATCCTGTATATTATAGCTTACTAGATTACAAAATAGATCTGTGGTGAAAGCTTATAAGCCTGTTAAAAGCTATGCTGCACGGGCAATTGCTTTTGTATTGTGGTCATGTTAGTCGGCTGCGAATCACAAGGTCCCAGGTTCATCCTCGCTCATCGCAAATCCGCTACAGATCCATTTAAAAAAATAAAAATTTTAATTTATTTGTTATACTTAATAGAAATATGATCAATTAAAATGGTTAATTTTTTTAGAAAAACTGTTTTTCCCCCCTTTTATTCTTCCAATATGTATGTTGCTAATTGCATGTTATTAAAAGTTGAGGATGATCAATACCTGTAAATGCTGCTGAAAAAATATAGAATTTGGATAATTTTAATATTTAATATATGATTATCATAATTTAAGGTAATAAAAAAATTCATCAAAATAGGACTTAGGCACTGGATCTGCTATGATATAGCTTATTTTAGTTTAGTGGTATAGGATCTTTTGAACTTGTTTCTGGAAAAATATTGTGAGGAGCACTATTATTGATGATGCTTTACTTATTGATTTTATCTTGGAAAAAGAAAAATGCATCATCAAAATAGATTTCATTTTGTTAATTCTTGTTTCAAAATAAAGATATTGGTATCCTATTAAGATCTTGTGGGATGTAACAAGACTATTTTATTATAAAAAAAAATGGAGGCATTTAACTACAGCTGCAAAACTGATCTATTTGTAAAGGTGAATGTTACAAAGCCTATACTGAACCAAGTCAACACTGCTCATTAAATCAAGATATTTGAGGTCATATATACTGACAGAGTTTAAAACATTAATCTTTTTCTTTCTTTACTTTGTTATTATTTGATGGTTTTAAATTCTATACACAGTCTGAAATTTCGTGTTTGCCTGGAAGTTCTTCATCATTGAATATTTTTTATTAACATTTCAACCTTATTAATAGTATTAAAATACACTTTCTAGCCCAAATTTAAGTAATAAGTAAGTAAATGGCAATAAGCTAACTCCATATATCTGCTGTGAGTTGTTTGGGTTTATTATCATGGGTACCAATAATTTAAAAATCCTTGCTTTTGACTTCAAGCACACACACACTGTAGATTACATGGTAACTTAAATCTTACTTGATCATTTTCAAGAATATGTATCCCACAATTATTATAATGAAATCTTTTTTAACATTTATTATAATGAAACTTTTCAAATGAATTTTACTTTAGAGTCTTCATTTATAGTGATAATTTCTATACTGGTTTCGAGAAGTTAAGGTACATCATGTTTCAAGCAGTTAAAAAAAAAATGGCAGTGATAACGCAGTTTATATGTGTAATAGTAATGAACTTTAAAAAAAATTATGCAAAAATAGTAGCTACTTTTTTTATTTTAAAGAATTGAATACTTATATAGGAATGGGATAAAATATGCAAAATCTAACCTTCATAATTCCATGTGTAAATATTGTGCATCATTGTTGATCTGTAATTGTTATTGGCATTTTTGTTTACTATATCTGGGAGAGTCTTGCAATGTTTAGCATAAGTCGCTTGCAAAATTCATTAAGGTGGTGGATGGTTGGATGGATGGAAATTGAGTTTTCACTAATATGCTGCTAGACTTCACAATTTGTATCATCAAACAACTGTGGGATCAGTTTCAAACTGAGGATTCTGTATCTAGAAGACATATTTCTGACTGACTGCTAGTTACAATGCAGCTCTTTAGGGCTGAAGGAGAAGAAACACTACTATGCTTCAGCACTAATTATTTGGTACAGGGACAAGAATCTCTTGTACTACAGTACAAAAATACTCCTACAACAAGTTCTGTATACAAAACGACCAGTTGTGTGTTTCCTCTTATAGCTAGGACACAAAGCTGTCAGTTTATGCTGTACATGAAAACACATCTCTTGCCCAGCATAAATTAGCAGTTCTGTGGACCAGTCAGCAATGGGCATCTGTACTCTTTACAGATGAGTTCAAGTTCATTTGATACAGAGATTCAGATTGTCAGATGATCTGGAAAAAAACAACACACCAGATACAAACATTCCAACATTGTTGAAAGTGATGGAAGAATAGTTTGGACAAGGATGTCTCTTGATCACACTGACCTATATGTGTTTCATGGAGGAACTTTGGATGGTGTGAAATAACGAGATGAGATCGTGCATCCATATGCCATAGCTATTGATATTGATTTTCTTCCAATGGATGATAATGTGCTGTCACACGTGCTTGGCTTGTTGAGTACTATCTTGAGAGTCACAGTATAGATGGAATGGAATAGCCAGTTTGATCCCTAGATATACATCTGATAGAGCATCTTTGTGACTTTCTTGAGAGACAGGTTACTGCTTTTAGTCTTCCACCAAGGTCATTAGATGAGCTGAAATAAGAATAACTCCTTGTCTAGTCTACATTTTCTGTTTTATAGCTGCATTATAGCTAGGGGTGACCATATTCTTTATTAGAACCCATTTTTTAAATATTTGTACAACATATTCCCAGATAAAATTGTGATGTACTGTTTTCTTCAGAATGAAGCTCCCTAACAATAATGCTTTTTTAAAATTGTAAATTATGTTTGTGTTAAACTTGAGGAAATTCCTATATTGCATTCATTAAAGAACTATCTAGTGCACATTTCCTTCAAATTTCATGTTTTTGTGTATATTCATTTTCAGATTAGATACAAAAGACAGGTTGTGCCTTAACTTTTGGAGGCCAGTGTATTTTTCATATAAAATTAAGAAATTGAATCAGATTTTTTTGTTGCCTTTTTATGAAAGTATACAATTTAAAAAACTTACTATTAAGGTAATCTTATTATAATTTTGTAAGTCCTTTATTAATTTGTGTTTGGTAATAGTGACACATAGAATTTTTTTAATATTTATGCAACATGGAACTAGAAACAACTCACCAAATAAAAAAACTTTAAATTTCATTCAATTTATACATTGTGTAATTCTATATAATTCAGCCGAGAAAAATTGTAATATTTTTATCCTTAAAAATTTAGTGCAGACTTTTATTTTAACAATTAACTGACTCAGCTTTAAAATTATCAATCAAACAGCAAGATCAAGATATTTGTAAAGCAAAATTTCAATCCTTTAAAAAAATAAATGAATAAAATTGACAGAAAATCACTTTAAAAATTACTTTATAGATCTATATTAAAAAAGATTTTTAAGATATCAAAAATAAAGATCATTTTCAGTTTTCCTTCCATTACTACAATTTTTTTTTTAAATGATAATATTCTGATTTCAAAATCTGGCTAGTTATTTCACATACCAGTTGAAACTCGTTTCTGAGTTTATGAATGCATGTATAAAAAAAGAAAAAATTTAATGTAATTGGTTTGGCTATAGAAGGGAAATGCATTAATTGTCCTTAAATGAGAATGTAGACACTAATAGATTAAAAATATGCCAACTAAAACAGCTTTTCTATAGTTGATTGCTAGCATCAAATCTAATCTTTAGAACTCTGTGAACCATACAATTTTATTTTGTGTATCTGTTAATATGCTAAATATATATTTAGTTTTTAGATTTAGTGGATATTATCCCTCTGAAAAATTAGTCGAGATGTTAGATAGTTATAATAAATGTTTAATAATATATTTTGTGGCAAGTAGAATTTTGTTCATTTTGATTTATATTTAAAAATATTTTATTCTAATAATTAAAAATGATTAAATGGTTTTAATTTTGGTCTGATTTATCCTGTTTTAAAATTTGATACTTACATATTCAATTCTTATGCTTTGTTTTAGGCAACATTATAAATGTCTCAAGTATTGCTGGCAAACGATCAGTAAGCATGTGTATTTTATTTCATACAAGTTGCCTTTGGCAACCAGCTGGTTCACCAGGGATATTGATTATATTTAATTTCAAATAAATCTTAAAGAGATACTTTTATGTCTATGATTCTGCCAAATTGTCAGACAGTAAAGTTGTGTTATTTTAATTGCCTTGCTTGTGTTCTGTTCAACGAGCCTTTCTAATAGTGGCCAGTCCTCTAATGTCATAGATGTATTAAAAATTTAAATGTTGAGTTTCATTCGTCTTCTATCTTTTGCTATATTGTTACTTCAATTTTTTATTTGTCTCTTAAACTGCATCGTTAATTAACATAATCTTTCTCCTTTAGCTTTCAACAATGAAAGAAAATCACTGAAATCAATATTTGTTGAAACGTTGAAAGCAATTTTCTGAGTTGCTATGTAATCTATTTTTGAAAATTAAGCAAATAATATCTTTAAAAATTGTCAAAATTCCAGAAAAATTTGCATGTTTATTAAATAGACATTTTTTTTTTAATTTTAAGGTGATGTAAAAATCATTTGTTGATTAGCATTTTGGAAGTTATGGTGGAAGACTTCAGAATGTCGCTTAATTTTTAGTTAATTAAAGTTTCCAAAAAATTGCTGCTAGATGCACATTTTTACCTTCCAAAGCGTATATGTGTCGAGTTAGATAACTCTGGGTTAAAAAGTCTGGCCTATAATGTACCAGTATGCACACATTTATCTTTATTATAAAAAGAGAAGTAATGTTTATATAAATTAATTATTATTGTATAGAAGACATTTAGAAAGTATTGCCATATTTCAAGTTTTTATCATTTAGATCTTAAAAATTACATAATTTTTTTTCTCAAGTTTCCAGGCGTTGCTGCATATTGTATGAGTAAAGCAGCTGTGGATCAACTAACTAGATGTGCAGCTTTGGGTAATTTGAAATAATTTTGCTGTATTTTCTATTTATATAGTGATAATAAATTTTGCAAATTCTTATATATATATATATTTCTTTCAGAATTGGCTAGTTCTGGAGTGAGAGTGAATGCTGTAAAGTGAGTTTTGCCCCATATGAGTTCATTTATATTTGCTCTTATAATTTTTTTTAAATAACATATTTTAAAACTTTTACAGTCCTGGTGTCATTGTGACAGAAATCCATAAACGAGGGGGTATGAGCAAAGAAGACTATGCTAAGGTAATTAAGATACATAATTAGTCATATAAAATTTTCTTTTACTTGTTGTTTATTATTTTTTTAAAATTTCTTTCTTTAGTTTTTAGAGCATTGTAAAGAGACTCATGCATTAGGTAGACCAGGCACTGTTGATGAAGTTGCTCAATCCATTGCATTTCTTGCCAGTGACAATACAGCTTCATTCATTACTGGAGTGACCTTATCCATTGATGGAGGTCGTCATGCCATGTGTCCACGATAAATATATACCAAGAGTTCAAATTCATTTCATTGATAATTTCAAATATGTCAATTTGATAGTTATCTTTTTTTGTTTGTTTAATTTGACAAAAAAAAATGTGTTTCAAATATTAATTTTTTTGCATAACTTTTTTTTTCAATTTATACCTTAACTTCACTCTTAGAAATTTCATTAAATTAATGCATAAAGCAAGAAATTGTTGTTTTTGTCCTCTATAAAATTAATATCTCTAGCAAAACTATTGTCTTATATGCAGTATGAGAAAAAAAATTTCCTCAATGTAATATTTTATTAGTAATCCAATACTTTTAATGAAGTGATACAGAATATTATTTTACTATTAACTGAAAAGGTGTCTTGAATTAAATTATGAATATTTACTAATAAACACTTATGATATCTAGCAAATGCTTTAAATTCAATAGTATAAATTTTGCAAAAAAATACAATATACCTAAAATATAAAATACGCTAGATTTTCTACACTTTTTATAAAAATACACCAAAAATCAATTCATAAAATGTCTTGAACAATTAAAAAATAATTTTATTTACGAATTCTTAAAAAGTAGCCTTTTTAATTCTGTATAGTGATGAAATTTAAGTACATAAAATTATCTACATAATTAAGGAACAGCATCTTTCATTTCATTTATTAACACTATGAGACTGACTAATGTGGAAATTCTAATGTCTGGCAAAGTTTTTTATTTATGGAAACAGAAGGGAATCATCCTTTTTTTCAGTGTAATAAGAGGAGGGGGACATCTGTTGAGCCATAATCAAAATGTCCGTCCAGTTTACCCCACTAATAGGACACCCTGCAGTTTTAAGGAAAAGTTTGCTGAATTTGTTGATATTACTAAATTTACATTCACTCATATTTTGAAGATTTTAAGAAAACAATTTTTAGTTATGGCAAAATATAAATTACAGCTGCTATGTAATTGGGAGCAAATTAAAAAAAAAGTATATTTGTATCAAACATAAAACATTATAATCTACAATATTTCAAACTAGAGCTTCAAATCTCTTAAAATTTTTTTTTCTTAAGAAATATATTGCTTATTATGACAAATGAAATCATTTGATGATAAAAATAAAATTATTTTAGATTCATTATGACTGATAAATTTTCCTCATAATTTTTTTGAAGAAACTTTATATAATGTATAATAATTCATTACAATATAAATACTTTTAAATGTATAAAATGAAACTTAAATAGTGATATAGAATATAAATTGATTTTTTTTACATGTCTTTAATAAAGTCACCCACAGCATCGTATAGAGAAAACTGCTTTATTTATGAATATTTTCTTACTTTTTTATAAGAATATCAGTTTTTTTTAACAGTTTTCATTTTTCATAAACTATTCTTATTTAAGAGATTTTTAGTTAAACTTAATTTATTTTTCTTTCATAAAGTATTTTTATACAAATTTTAAATTCAAAATGTAAATAATGGCGTGCCACTCTAACTACTGCATTAAAAAAAAATTAAATGTATCAATTAAGCATGTATATTTAGTTAGATAGTTTTTAGATTTTCTAACAGGTGCACTGAAATGATTTTTTTTCTTATTTCCTCTTGCATATTCAGATATAAATTTAATAATTTAAATTTAGGAAAATTTTATTTCAAAAATGCAGTAAAAAAATAAGCTTCTAAATTCTGTTTAAATATTACCAATGACATATATATGATTATGCATTTTGTTTAGACTCTAATTTCAATTTAATTAATTTCCAAGGCTTTATCTTAATTTAGCCCATAGTAATTTCATTCAAAAATATTCTCTTATATCATGATCCAATTCCACTTTCACTAATTAATGAATTCAAGAGAAGCTTTGTAAAATTGCTGAATCAGCTAAAAGCTTAACTTTCCCACACTCCGAGTGAAGGGACAAAATACCACTGACGGGACAAATTCTTTTTAAAAATATCCCTGTGTTTCCCTTGCCCCGTTGATGTGTGTAGCAGAAATCCCTATTGAAATCTTATTGTATATAAGCACTGTAAAGAAATATTTTCCCTATCAATTTCTGAGGTTATATAAGACCAGGAATAAAATGTTCGAGAGCTTTTCCCTCATTTCTTTCTGTTTTGTGTGTGTGCTCATCGCTTGTACATAATGCCTGCTTCTCCAAGATGAAAGAAAACGACATCAAGAAATCGAAAGTCTCTTCACTGTCTTCGAAACTGCATTCTGCTTCACATAAAATAATGCTTACGTATTAAAGAGTCGACAGGATTTTGAGAACAGCCAAGAGGGACTTCTGTGCACGGGGAAGTTAAATTGGCTGTTATTGGAGCATTTGTCATAAATTGGGTTGATGAAAAGGACATACTTGTGTCCAATGATAAGCATTTTGAATACCTTTTTGAGTACAAATTCTACATGGAGAAAATGGTAATCTTTGTTGGTAATGAAAATTATGACCATAGTTATTGAAATTATTGGGACGTGGCCTTATTGAATTATGAGAATTTTGTCCCTTCACTCGGAGTGTGGGAAAGTTAGGCTTTTAGCCGATTCAGCAATTTTACAAAGCTTCTCTTGAATTAATTAATTAGTGAAAATGAAATTGGATCAGGAAACAAGAGAATATTTTAGAATGAAGTTACTATGGGCTAAATTAAGATAAAACCTTGGAAATTAATTAAATTGAAATTAGAGTTAAAATATCATCACACACACACACATATATATATATATATATATGTAACTACATACTTAAAACATTTATCATTGAAAGAAAACTCTAAATTCGATCAAATATTGCCATTTTCTAATATATTTTATTATGATTGTCATAAGCTGTATATTTATGCATAATAGATAAAAAAATTAATTTTTTTGATAGAAATTTTAAAAGGTCATTTATAGAAATTTTTTATATATTATGCATAAAAGTACTTAAAAGGAACTAGCTTATGAAAATTGTAATAATATATATTAGAAAATGGCAATATTTGATTGAATTTACAGTTTGTTTTTCACTGATGAATGTTTCAAGTATGCATTTACTGTCTTTCGACCCCTCTAATAATTTAGGCTTTAGTATAAACTTCCTGGCTTTAGTATAAAGGCATAAAAATTGTGAATCAATCACGATTAAAGGCATCAGCACCTCAGACAAAATATAATTGCCGGTGGTTTTGAATTTCCTTCACCTCTACATTTGAAACATCCGTGCGAATCAGGGCCCTGTTGAATGAGACGTTTTGGGGCAAGTCCGGTTTAAATAACACAATTCATAATCATTGATCCTTATAAGAATTTGTCACAGAGAGTTTGACTCTTCTCAACTCCCATACCTACATAAGAAAAATGACTAGTCAAAATAAAAGAAAAGAGCCAATATAGTAGTATGCACAAAGAGGGAAACAAATCTATTAAAGGTTAAAAAATGAATTAATTAAAAAAAAAGAAATATGAAGGTAGCATTTTTTTTCAGACACTGGATATATTTATAACATAACCTTTTTCACATTTCTCAGAATGTATATATACATAAAATAATTGCTTTCAAACATGGAAAGAAAATCATGTTTGATTCCAATAATTGATAATAAATATCTTCAAAATTTATCAACAAAATTGTATCGCTTGATTTTAATTGCCTTAATTCCTAAATGAATTCCTAAAGTTGCTCATTGTATGAATGTTATAGGCATGATTTTTTTTTCTTTATTCTCAATTTTAATATATGATTTTAATTAAGCTTCATAATTTTAAATTAAATAAATTAATAAATAAAATTTATAATAATTTATAAATAATTAATTTATTAATAATAATTTTATTAAATAATAACTACTAAATAAAAGATTTAAAAATTAACACGCTTTAGATAAAAACTTTTATCAAAACTTAAATAAAAGGCTAGACGTAACTTAGTCATGAACTTGGTTTTAATAGTGAACTAGGATATTAATTTTTTTAATTTGAGGAATAGAACTTAAATTAATTGAATAGCTATTAACATTAAAATGTGAAATATTGGAAAAGAAATCAATGATGTTCTATTTCATAAATGCATTTGTTGATTTTATGAATGTTTGTCAATGCATTATAATAGAAGAGATGAAACTCGATTTACTTTAAAAATATACCCGAAAAAATATTTTATTTTGAGAAGAAATTAAATTCTTTTCAAAACAGTTACTAAGTGCTATTATCTGCTCATTTCTCAGATCTATTTTATATCAATGTATAATTATTATTGAATAAAGAATAAACAAAAAAAAATTTCATAAAAACTGCAACATAAAGCTAAAAAACTTATCTTTATATAAGAAACACTCACACTAAGCTCGGGTTCTCAGTTCAGATATCTACACATCTTTGAGAATTACAATAATAAGGGTTTTTTCATCCATTTTCAAAAGGAAATTTATAGTCATAATTCTTCTTTAATTATCCTAAAGATATTTTATTTTATTCAATATAAAAAAGTGTACAACTGTTTCCTTGTCATTGTTTGAAATATAACAATAGTTTAAAACACACACAAATAAAATACGAATATATGTTTTCTTTATTATGCTTTTTCAGTATTCTGAAAATAATATATTTTAAAGTATTCAACTATTTTTTAATAGAATTTAAAAAAAAAACTCAAAAAAAATGAGTGTTATTATTTTTTATGCAAAATCTATAATTTACTCGCAAACATTTAACCAAAGTTTATGAAAGTATAAAACATGTATTTAATGACATAAAAAAATTAATTCATCTACACACAAGATGAATAAAAGTAAATTTTTAGCAATACATCTTTCCAAATATAGCTTTGATTGTTTTTGATCAAAAAATCATTTATATGAATTAAGAATAAGAAAAGGAAAAATTGTATTTTTTACTGCTATTACATTCGTATTTTCACATTAATGTTTATCTTCATATATTCATGCATAAATATAGAATTCTAAAGTTTTTATTATTTATTAATGGATTGATTACAGAATGATAGATTAATACGCTACTTTAGAAATATATATTTTGTATTAATTATATTGAATAATATTCTTTATTGAATGCCTGCAAGAAACTTTTAAGAAAGTTTTTATACAACTAAAAGTAAAATGAATTCATCATTACAACTACCAGTGTGCCAAATGTCAAGTTTGGAAGTGTGATCGATTTATCTGGATATCACCGACACACAAACATGTCCTTTTATAAGTACTGGCATTTAAATGTCTTGTCTAATAATTATTACGTCACCTTAAATATTATAGAAAAATGTTGCAAGAAAACTGGATATTATTCATTAATAACTGGACTTTCATTAATTCAAATGACACTAAAAATTATAGTGACACTAAAAATTATAGTACTTATATTACAGAATATGTTTATATATAATTTTAATCAATTATTAAAAGTTCTGTTAATAAATTGCTATAATGAGGCATCAACATTGAATAGAATTTCATGAACACTTCAGTTTTCATAAATAAAATTTTGAAAAGTGAATAATATATATATTGAAATGAAACATATTTATGTAAGCATTTACAATCATGAATTTTGCTAGTATATCATTACTTAAAATAAAGATGATTCTGTGTTGGAATGTTTGTTTTGTGTGTTTACAGACTAGAGCATTTGACATATAGCTACCAAATTTAGAAAATATGTGTTTTGTTGAGAGAAAATGTGTATCTCTTAGTAATTTTTGAAAATTAAGCAATATTTTGACATTTTTCCAAGATAACTTTCACAAGTATTATAGTACAAAAATCATTTCTATTTCATCTAAAATTAAAAAAATAAAATTCTAAATTAGAAATATTACTGAAATTATATATAAATAGAAGGAAAGAAATAGAGGCAAATAATAATTATATATATATAGAAAACATTTCCTGTTAGCATAAGATAATCATACTTCCACAAAATTTAGTGATCACCACACTTCAGAAATTCGCGATTTTTTCATAATGCATAGATTGTATTATTAAATAAAAGAAAACGGAGGAGGACAAGTTTCATTTCCAAAAAATTATTTATTTGCAGTAATGAATATTTTTTAGAAGGAAAAGAATGTTTACAATAACTAAAGAATTTGAATTGACTATAGCACTTTATGAAATTGGCCTCACTTTTGAAATAAAATACGATGAAAGATTTAATAAGATCTACGAAATTTATATTATATGCTACTTTTCTATTTTGATATAACATATAGTCATAAAATATCGTCATAACAAACTACATCTCTGCATTACACCATATCTATGCCACTGAATTTTCCCCCTCTTTTTGCGTTCTTTCGTTAAAATCATAATTTAGGTTTTCGTTTGGTTGTATCTTTACCTCTTTCCTTTGTTTATAATTCATTTATTTTAACTTCGTCTGCTTTTTTAACATCTAGATTCCAAGTATGACGTGAATTTTAGAACAATTTTTTATTTTTATCAATAAGATTCAAAGTAGCATATTTTACAATGTTTTCAAAATCTACATAACTTATTCCAGGTTGGTTCACTGCAGGTATTTTTGAAATATTTTGCAAACGATAAAACCAGTGAGCTTCAATATATACTTCTAAGTAGTTAATCAAGGTATCGAAAGTTATTTCATTATCATCAATCGGAACCATTGTGTAGAACTTTTTGATCATAATTGGATAAACTTTAATTATTACCAAAACTTTCTTTATATTCAACGAATAATGTCCACACAAATCTTATGCCAGATTTATACTCTGTCAGTTATAAGACTACCAGATGTGTGTACACATACGTTGCCAAGCAACGATATCCTTTGAAGTTATAGTTATTCGACAAAATGTTTTCGACAAAAATTATTTTTATTATTGCTTTGAAGAATGATTATTTGAAAATATGCATATATACAACTTTAATTTAACTACAAGATACCAATACAAATTTAATATATTCACTATTTTCCTAATTTTAATAGGGAAGAAAAAAACTTATTAAAGTAGTTAAGTTTTATTTGAAGAACTTTTCGAACAAAGATTGATTTCATACTTTGTAAAAAATTTGATCTTTTAACGTATAGGCAAAATTATGCATAAAATTACTAAGAGCTTTTGACTTTAGTTAATCTAACAAGGATTAAATTTTTAAAAATTAACTGTAACCTTTATGTTTTCATGTTAGTCTTGTGTGTAAACAGAAGCGTGTTATATGTTTTTTAGTTTCTGTTTCCAGGTCATCATACTTTAAAATAACAGCTTAAATGGCAAAATTCACGGGAAAAATTGCTTTAATCACAGGTTGTTAACTTTTTTTTCAGACAACGAGCTTTATTTTATACGGATTCTAATAAGTATATTTTCTAGGTGCTTCAAGTGGAATTGGTGCCGGCACCGCCGTCTTATTTGCTTCACTAGAATGCAAATTAAGTGTGGTCGGAAGAAATTCTCAAAATTTGGACAAAGTTATTGACGACTGTAAGAAAGCTGGGGCGAAAGAGGGTGATGTATGTTAAATAAATAATTTTTATTTTGAAAATATATATAGTTTATTTGCTTGAAATACTACAATGTACTCATTTTAGCAAATATTCAATTAAGAAAAGGAGCCGTTTAAAGCATTGTTCCTGTTTTTTATAAAAAATAGTAATATGCAGCTTGTTTTTTTTAGATAAGCAGAAATGAATAAAATTTTTAAATATTTTAATCTATAATACATGAAGTCAAAATGTGTTACTAGAAAAAAATGACAGAAATAAATAATAATTATTTATAATTATTTCATTGCCTTAAGATAAATTCGAAGCTGATTGCAAATCTAATCTGCAGTGTTAGTTATAATTAATTTACTATAAATTTACAAAGGCTTCACAAAGATATAATTTGTGTCAGCTTTTTACCAGATTTTGGTAATTTGCTGCTCAATGATGTATTGTTGTAATCTCTATAACGTAAGAAAATTGATCAAGCAATGAAATTAAACATTTTGTGGAGAATTTTTTTTTCAATTTTCTTTTTTCATATTGATGATTAAAATCATTGGTATCCACATGAAAATTAATATTCTTTACAAGAAGATTATTAAAATATGCATTTTTAATGTTTATGTATTTAATGAGTTAGAATTATTTGTGATTAAAATAAATGCAGTTCTTACTGTTAAAAAGTTTGATTTATCCTGCATTTTGAATTGTAGTTATAAATGGGTAAGTAAAAACGTCTTCTGATTTTGGAAGCTCATAAATATGTTGTTCTTTTAAATGAACATTTATGTAAGCTATATTATTCTTTTGCCCTTAACTTCCATCCATGGTACTCGTGCATTTATTATTGTTGCTTGCTTGTTATAGATATGTGTGTGCGTGCATACTTTTTAATTTTAATTAGAGTTTTCCATTACAATTATATAAATTTCAGAAGAAAAAAGTTTTGAATATAAATTTATAAATTTGATATCATTTACTTTTCAGTTTTGTTTGTTTGAGGCAAGATTTGATGGAATTAAAAAAACAAAATTATATAAAAATCCCATAGCTGCGAAGCATAACCTATGACCTATGTATAAACATTGTAAAATAAAAACATGTAAAAATCAACTAAATTCTAGAAGTTAAAAAGTATAATTTTCAGAATATAATTTCTTTACTTGTTATGCATCTCATTCTCACATATGTTTATCATTGTATTCTTTTCATTCTTAACTATATGTATATAACAGAAGCAAAACTGCTTTTTGCATATTTTAATGTTAATTTTTATAAATTATATTTTATTTACTGTACTAATTCAACTTTTCTTGAACATCAGGATAATTTTCTTCGCCATTTTATATACTAATAAATATATTGTACCATTATGCCATGTGGATTCCTTTTTCTGACAGAGCTAACTAGTCTGTCTTTTAACTATTACAATGATAGTTTTATATTTTCATTCTATGATAATGTTTAAATGTTGATTATATTTATTGCTAGCATTGGCAAGTAGCAGATTGGCTGGGCAATTTGATTATGTTTAGTTTCAACTAAATCATATTTGTTTAACTTGATGCAAATGATACCTTCAACAAGTATCAAATTATGATATAATTTAAGAGCATGCTATTTAAATTTAGTGCCATTTATAAACATAATAGTTTGAGTTATCTATTTCCAAATTGCACAATGCTTTTTACATTACTGGGATAACATTATCTAGTTCCTTATGCAAACTGAGCAGATTAGATACAGATCCCCCCCCCTTAGCTTCCAAAAATTTTTACAATTAATTATTTTTAATTATTTGTAAAATTATTAAAAAATAATTAATTGCAAAAAATTTTACAATTAATAATTTTTTAATTAAAAATACTGCAATTTTTTATAAATTCATTATTCAAATAATTTTATGGAACAGTGAAAATAATTTGAATAATGAAGAATTCAGAATAATGAAGTTAAATATTTAAAATTAAGCAAAAAAATATCTATGAAAAATTCTAAGATTGCATAATATGTAGATTAGTTATCATTTAATATATATATATATTGTTACAAACCTGCAATTCGGCTTCCCAGCATAGTTTGTTCCATCATTGGAAAGAAAGTTTTACAGTCATCTGAATGGGACGGAGTCCAGGTGTGCGTCGGAGGTCCCAGAGCTTGGCGACTTTGGCGCCAAAATAGATAATACCCGAAACTTCGAGAATTTTCCCGATCCGTCCAGTAGGAACCGAGATACGCCTCGAACGTTCCTGATTGGTTGAGAGGCTTCTAGCCCCGCCTCCTGAGACCTATAAAAGGAAGCGGCCGCCGCTGCCAAAGAGGAGACGACGGAGTAGTCCGAAGACGGAGCGGAAAAGCCAGTAGTCAGAGTGGACGGAGTGGTCGAAGAAGAGTAAGCGGAATCGACGGAACGAAGTCAGTAATCCGAGTCGGAGAAGTAGAAAACGGAGTAGTCGGAAGCGACTGAGTCAAGCTAGTGCTGAACTGAGCTGTGCGCTACTGTCTGCAGTAGATTCTGGTTGTATGCTACACGTCTCGGGTGAAGATAATCGTCTTCTGTGCTGTATATAGTTGACGCTTTGTGCTGTCCTGTGTGTCTTCGTGTAAATAAACGTCGTTGTTTTATTTTCTACTACCGTCTGCTGATTGAGCGTTCTACACACCATATCACTCCCACTATCCAAACGAACCCCGGCAGGAAATTTCGTAACTATATATATATATATATATATATATATATATAAAAGTTTTAAAGTAGTGAACAAAAAATTCTTTTTGCACACTAAATATTTTCAAAATGAAAAAAAATTGCTGTATTTTTAGTTAAAAAAAAGAAAGCACTCTTATATGCAAATTTGAGTATTTAAGAGTTGCATTGTTTTGTTGAAGTATTTTAAGAGTTGCATTGTTTTGTTGATTGTGCTATTCATCTTCATATTTTCCACTATCTTACCAAAATTTGAACTACTATTTGAAACAAAATTTCAAATAATACAAAAAACATCTTACTGAAACTATACATGTTTATTATCATAGAAAGAATTATTTCTGTTTAAGGAAGAGATTTTAATTATACTGAAATTTTATCTTTTTAAATCCTTTTGTGTTACATATTTTTATTAAAAAAATACTATTACAGATTTTAAAACTAATTGGTGATGTTTCAAAAGAAGATGATTTGAAAAGAATAGTAGATTCCACAATAAACCATTTTGGGAAATTGGACATTTTAGTAAGTATAAGAACTATATTATGTATTTTGCAATGAAACATATTTATGCACCCTTACATGATATTATATAATGTTCATTAACTTAGGTTAATAATGCGGGTATCTTACAAAATGGAACTGTTGAATCTGGAAGCTTACAAGTTTTTGATGATGTAATGGAGATTAATGTTCGCTCTGTTTATCTTCTCAGTCATCTGGCTATTCCTCATTTGAAAAAAACTAAAGGTAACATTTGTGAAATTCTGTATATTATAGCTTTGACTTGGTTGCAAAATGGGCCCTTTATAAATGAAAATTAAATTTACTTGTTACACTCAATAGAAACATGATCAATTCAAAAGTCATTTATATATTTTATGGAGGAACAGTTTTTTTCCAATATATATATATATATATATATATATATATATATATATTGTCACGTAGATACTTTAGTGTGGATCGCAATGACACACACAAGAAGTAGAGCTAAATCAATTTATTAACTCAACTCAGAACTGAGAACACAGTTACTGACAGATCTTCTGCTTTTAAACTAGCAGGGAAAGTTCCTGAATACTTTTCTGGAGACAGTAAGAAAAGTCCAGAACACTTGTCTGATAAACTAAAGAAATGTCCAGAATCTTCTGGAACATGAAATAAAGGAAAACATAAAATCAAGGAATTAAATATTTACACAGACTGTGAATCGCATTGTCTCTAGCAGGATTCGAACTTGCGATATCTTGATTAAGAGACCAGTGCTATGACCATTCGGCCATGGAGAGTCGACTGCCTCTCTTCAATGCGGCAATATATATGTAATGATATCTCTTAATCTAAGTTAAATTCTAATTAATTTCCTAATTTTTATCTTAATTTAGCCCATATTAATTTCATTCTAAAATTTTCTCTTATATTCTGATTCAATTCCACCTTTTTTTTATTTAATTAATGCAACAAAAGCTTTGTAAAATAGCTGAAATCAACAAGTTTCCAAACTCCGAGTGAAGGTTTAAAAGTTTGTCAATCTAAACAAATTCTTTTAAAAGATCCCTGTAATTCCCCTTACCTAAATTGATACATGTAAAGAAATCCCTATCATAATCTCATGGTATATAGAGACTGGGAAAAATATTTCAGTTTCTCTTTTACGCTCTTCTGCCCTTTTTCACTCTCCTTTCTTGTATCGTTTATGAATGGATGCCAGTTTGTCCTTTCTTCTTGTACATAAATTATGCCTCCCGGGATTAAAATTCAAAAGTGTTTTCTCTCTCTTCTCGGCCATGCTGCTACTTCAAAAATATGTGTTTTACATTATATATATATGTTGTTAATTGCATGCTATTAAAAGTTAGGATGATCAATACCTACAAATACCTCTGTAAAGGTATAGAATTTGGTTGTTTTTAATACTTACATATATTATTATCGTGTTTTAAGACAATGAAAAAATTTCATCAAAATATCCCCTAGGTAGTTGAATCTGGTCTATTTTTGTCAAAGGGTATGGATCTTTGAGCATGTATTTGAGAAAATATATTGAAGAGCATAATTATTGTTGATGATTTTTTTAAAGGGAAACAAAAAAATGCACCAAGTAACAAAATAGATTTTCACAAAAGTTGTTGGAACATAACTCTTGTTTCAGATTAATAATATTGGTATTCTATTAAGATCTTGTGAGATAATTTAGGAAGACTATTTTATCAAAAAAAAGAAAAAGAAAAGAGGAGGCATTTAACTTCAGCTGTAAAACTGATCCATTTGTAAAAAAATGAATGTAACAAAGTCTGTACTGAACCAAGTTAAAACTGCTCATTAAATTTAGATATTTGATATTATAATAATTAATAGAGTCTGTCTGAAGGAGGAGAAACTATGGTACTTCAGCTCTTGGCAGCTCATTTTGTGGCAACAGGAACAAGGATCTTTGTTACTATAGTACAAAAACAGTTCCACAATACAGGCTTGTATGCAAAACAATCAGCAACATGTCTTCCCTGTGAAGCCAGGACACATAGTTGCCAACTTGTGCTGTGAATGAGAACATATCTCTTGCATCTCTTCCCAGCATAAATTGGCAATTCTGTGGACCAGTCAGCAATGGGCTTCTCTCTTCTTGACAGACGAGTTTAAGTTGTGAGATGATATAGAGGAAAATCCAATATTATTGAAAGCTACAGTTACAGAAGTAATTGAAGAATAGTTTGGACAGGGTTCTCTCTTGGTAGTCACTCTGACCTGCATATGTTTCATGGAGGAACTTTGAACAGTACAAGATCCTTTATCAGTATGCCACTGGTACACTGCCTCTCCTGAACCAAGCCGAAAATTAACACTACTAATGAAATTTGTTTTGTTATTAGATATAAAATAGTGTAGTGGGTATGCTACAGCCAATGGGATTATTAATAATACCAGGTATATGAGATGGATATATTACATTGACCAATTATTACTTACAATTTATAGATTTTTATTTCTAACTGTGGTTCTCTCTAAAGATATGTTTGTTCATTAATCAAAAATTAAAGCAAAATTTGGAACAACTAAATAATTACTAGCTAAATTTACGGTTAAAAATATCAAAGCTGATAACTATTCTTCATTTTCCTTCTTGAGTTGTAATACTATTTACATTCCAATTGTCCTTTATATCCAATCTGTTGTTAATACCTCTTTTTTGTGAATAAAATATCAGAAAATGGGATTTTGTTATAAAATTTGATATAGCATATTCAGTTGATGTTAAAAAATACATTGTTTTTTACTTCCTTCTAAATGAATTCTATATACATAAAGAAAGTATTGTAATAGCCAAAAATTTCAAAATTTTTATGAATTTCCACATTTCAGATCTCCCTGAACTTTAAAAACACATTTTTTTGTATTATGTATGTATGTTTGTCTGTGAGTTGGTTCATTTATCTGTGACAAAAACAACTCAAACAAACTTTCAGCTGGACCAGGGGTGGCGAACCTTTATGGATCAACGTGCCATTTTTTTCTAAAGAAATGTTCAATAAGATATAGACGTGCCGTCAAATAATTTTGACTTGTGATTATTGGGAAAATAATAAAATTAAATACCAACAACTCAAAACTCTTTCTTTAATACGAAAAGTACATTTTGCACTGTATAGTACTAAATGTTTTAGTTATGTGTAATTCATATTAAAGTAACATTAGTGTGACTTCTATTGTTGCAGATTAGAGAATAGATTAAATATTATATATTAGGATTGTAAGATGTTACTTTTAGCAAAATGCATGCTGAATTGGGAGTCATCTGCTAAACGGTTTCTAAGCGAATCCTTAATGTTATTCATCTCTGTAAATAATGACTCGCAGCCATAAGTAGATGAAAATATGGTTAAAATAACATGAGCCAGCTTCTTCAAACAGTTAAATGTGCCTGGAAAAAAATTCAATGTTTCCAAAATTTCGTTACTGCCATTTTTACTTATATTAATCTTTCTGTTTCAATTTATTCCAACTTTTCTCCTCTTTCAATGAATTTTTAAATCCATATTGAACTAGACTGGAAATCAATTAGTTGCATTTCAAATTCTTCAACCAATCGAATTGGGACAAATTTAGTTTATCAAATGAAATCACATCGGGGTACATAATAAACTTCCGATAATTCTTTGACCTGAGAAAATCTCGCTGAAAATTCCTTGATTGAAGAATCAATTACGGAAATAAATTCTTCAATAACTTTTTCTTCGTCTGGTTTCTCATATACATCTAAATTTGATGCATAATACTGATATATATTTTTTCAAGTTTGTAGTTTCTGTAATATTATCGTTTCTGAAAACACGCGGTTTAGCTACAAAAGTACGAATGAGATCCATCATGGTGACAATTTTTTTATTCGTACCTTGAAGTTTTACATTCAATTCATTGAAATGTTGGCATATGTCTGTAAAAAACATCAATTTTTAAAGCCACATAATATCCAACAACTGTAGGTATTGTTCAATTTCCCCCTCATTTTGCAGAAACAGCCTGATTTCATTCAAGCAGTCAACGTTCCCGCGGCTCAACCAGCGAACGTTATTATATATTAGTAAGTCATTATACACCGAGTTGGCTTCATCCAACAAATCATCAAACTTTCGTTTATTTATAGCCTGCGACGATATGAGGTTAGCTATTTTAAACCACTCTTAGCAGGCGAGACTTGTTAGTGAATATTGCAGTGAAATTCCAGAATTGAATGTCCTGCGTCTGTTTGAAATAAACCAATGAAACCTTTTTTCCTTTTTTGCCTACCATATTTGGAGTACCCTCAGTTGTTACTGAAACAATTTTTTACAAATCAATTTCTTTCTCAGCACGCGATTTTTTAACATCCTTACTGTGCCCTTTGTAGTTGTTAGCAACGATTGTTATTGCAATTAATTCTTCCTTAACGTTTTCTACAAAATATCGAGCAAAAATAGCTAAACGTGCAGATTAAGTGATGTCAGTACTTTCGTCGACATAATAGCGATATAAAAGGAGCGGAGTTAATGTCATCTGTTACATTTCCGGCCAGTTTTAAGATTCTTTCTTTCATTGTGTTTCTTGATTGAGCAATATCTTTAATGAGTTGAATTATCTTACCTTTATTATCAAAATCCTCAACAAGTGAGGACGCGCATGCTAACCAGGCTTCCTTCACAAACCCGACCTCTTGAAAAGGTTTATTATGCCGATCAATGACATTTGCAGCCAAATAACTTGCCGCGCTCACATGACAATTTTTGATAACATATTTAATCATAGACGTCGACTATTTATTTCTGTCTTTTATTGCATTTGCAGGGAATGGGAATATGCATCCTTCGCACGCGACCGATCACTCGCGTTTGTTCGAATTACTTCATATTGAATATTTTGAACTAAAAGGCAAACCGTTTTGATTGGTGACATGCCCAAAATTTTGTGTCGCGTGCCTCTGGTTCGCCATACCTGAGCTAGATTGATGAAGTTTGGTGTACAGTCTTTACATCGAATGCCATAAAAACTGATAGAAAACCTAAAATTTTTTGTTTGTCTTTGCTTTATTTTATTCTTATTATTTGACGGCCTTACATTTTATATACCATCTGAAAGTTTTTTTTTATTTATTATTATCACTTGCTACCTTATAATTCTCTAGTCTGAATTTAAATATGACATCTAACCTAATCTAATGACCTAAATCTATTATAGGTTGTTTGGATTTATTACATCAATAACCTAAAAATCCTTGTCCGCTGTAGATTCTTACTTATACACTCTACATTATATTGTGCTCATGAGCACGGAAATCCCTTTTTCACTGTTTTGAAGAGTATATACTCCACATTTATTATGATGACTTCTTTAAATTTTTGAACTGAATTCTAAACAGGATTTATGATATCTACATTTCATTTAAAATTAAGAAATTATAATCAGATGTTTTTTGCCATTTTATAGAAGCATGCATTTTAAAATGGTTAGTCTTACAATTATTTTGCAAATTCGTTATTAAGCTGTGTTTTGAAAATATTAAATTGAATTTATTTACAGTCATATGCTGCTCACAAACAAAAACAATTGACCTTTTTATTTTAAAAAAAAAATTTCAATCAATTTCTATGTAATTCAGTAGAGGAACCTGTAATATTTTTTATTCTTAAAAGTTTTATGCATGCTTTTATTTTAACAAATGACTGACTTGACTTTAAACAGTAAAGTATAAATTTAATTAAAATTAAGTTATGGACAAAATAACTGTAAAGATAAATAGATGAAAAATTTGCAGAAAATTATTAAAAAAATTTTTTATAGACATAAAAAAATCCTTTTTAAAGGAAGTTTGCAATTTTTTTTTTCATTACCTAGAAAAAAAAATGTTGATATTCTTATTTCAAAATTTAGCTATTTCAGCTGAAATTTGTTATTGAATTTATGAATACATATTAATTTATAAGAAAAATGCAAAAAGATATGTTATGTACAACTATGGAAGTGAAATGTATTTATTGTTCTTAAATGTGCACACTGAAAACTAATTGACTAGAAATCTGTCAACAGATTTTCTGTAGTTGATTGTAAAATCCAATGCTTAGAATTATGTAAAATATACAGTTTTGTCTTTCATACCTATTTATATGCCAAATTATTATTATTGTATGTTGATTTATTGAATTTTTTTCCCTCTGAAAATTAGTTATAAGACATTAGATAGTTATAACAAATATTAAAAATATATTTTATGCCAAGCTGAATTCTGTTCCTTGTGATTTATATTTAAAAATATTTTCCTTTATTATAGTGATTAAAATTTTTGCTGTTTTTATCGTATTTCAGAATTTGACACTTATATTTTCAATTATGTTTTATTTTAGGAAACATTGTAAATGTCTCGAGTATTGCTGGACTAAGATCAGTAAGGATGCATATTTTATTTCCTAAATCATTTTTGATTTAAACTAATTATTATATTAAATATTGCCATAAAACGAATTTTCATCAATTAGTTCTAAAAATTACATTTCATAAAGTATTTCTTTCCAGTTTCCGGGCATTGCTGCATATTGTATGAGCAAAGCAGCTGTAGATCAACTAACTAGATGCTCAGCTTTAGGTAATTTGAATACTATCATATTTTCAATTAATCCTTTCGTGACTGCTATTTTCGAGTAATTTCAGCGAATGGGTAGTCTGCATAATGCACATCAGTTAAATTCATATCATTGAAAATATTGTCCTCACTTCTTAAGCAAATTGTTGAAGAGGGTCTTGCTTTCAAAATATTAAGCATGTTTTATTTCAAATTATGTGTAATTTCAAATTAGTATGTTATGGCCACACATAAAAAAAAAATCCTGCAATCTTGCAAGGACGGCAGTAGTGCAATTATACACTCAAATTATCAAATAGATGTCATCTATTGTTTGTTTCTGCTGATCAAATTGTGAGAGACAGATATACTTAGCACACATCTTCATGGAGGCTGATTATGTTCAATGTCAAGTATGAAGGGGTTAATATACCAATAATCAATTTTACAAATTTTTTTATATTATATAATATAAAAATTTTTCTTTCAGAATTGGCTAGTGATGGAGTGAGAGTGAATGCTGTGAAGTGAGTTTTGTCCTATAATTAGTTCATTTATATTTGCTCTTATAATTTTTTAAAAAGTAACATTTTAAAACTTTTACAGTCCTGGCGTCATTGTGACAGAAATCCATAAACGTGGTGGTATGAGTAAAGAAGATTATGCTAAGGTAATTAAAATACATAGTTAGTCATATCAAGTTTTCTTTTACTTATTGTTTATTATTTTTTAAAATTTCTTCCTTTAGTTTTTAGAACATTGTAAAGAGACTCACGCATTAGGTAGACCTGGCACTGTTGACGAAGTTGCTCAATCCATTGCATTTCTTGCCAGTGACAATACAGCTTCATTCATTACTGGAGTGACCTTACCCATTGATGGAGGACGTGGTGTTATGTGTCCACGATAATTGCACACCAAGAGGTTCAAACGCACTGAATTGCATTTGATAAAAAGATTTGCTTGTCAAATATTAATTTTTTTCAAACTGTATCTAAATTTCGATCTTAGAAATTTAAATAAGTGTTTTGTGCTCTGTAAATGTTTTGTAAAAAGCAACAAATTGTCTTTTATAACCAATACAAATTTAATATGTATAATTTAACTAATTTTTTTAATGGAGTATAACAATATTTGTTCCTCAATGTAATACATTACCAATAAGAGTTACAGCAGTACAATATGTTATTTTACTTTTAATTAAAAAGAATCTTCAATCATATTATGAAGAAAATTTATTAATAAACATTTATGGCACCTACAATATATTTTAAATTCAGGCATATAAATTTCATAAAAAATACAATTTACCTGAAAAATAAAACACACTTAATTATCTACAATTTTTATAAAAACACATTAAAAGTCAATTCACAAAATTCATGAACAAATATAAAATGATTTTATTTACAAATTCTTAAAAAGTAGTCTTTTTTATAATTCTGTACAATGATTAAATTTAAGTACATAAAGCTGCTTAAAATTATCTACACGATTAAGGAACAGCACCTTTCATTTCATTTATTAAATAACAAAATTCTTAGTCATTGATCCTTATAAAATGTATCACAGAAAGTCTCTGACTCTTCACAGCAGTCCTACCTGCATAAGAAATATGATTCATTAAAATAATAGAAAAGAGCCTTTAGAATGGTATATACAAGATAGGTTTATTTTGAAACAAACAAACAAAAAATGATAAATAATATTTCTTTCCAGACACTAGGTATTTATGTAGCAAAAATCTTTCATACTTCTCAGGATGTATATATTCATTTAAAATAATTGCTTTTAAGAATGGAAAGAAAACCATATATTCGAGTGCTTCTAGTCACTGCTAACGAAATTAAAATGGCTTGATTTTAATTGTTTTAGTCTGCATATGATTAGATCTCAATTCCATATTTATCAAGCAGAAGGAGTTAAAGTTGTTAATTTTTTATTTTCAGTTTTGATGCACGATAATTGGAAATCCTGAAAAATTAATGAGCTTTAGTTAAAGACTAGATACAACCTGGTCACGATATTTGTTGTAAATAATGGGAAAAGATATTAAATTTTTAAACTTGTAGAATAAAAAAAAATTAAAAACTTTTAAATTATTGATTCACATAAATAATTTCAACACAGTCTGAAAAAAGAACTATTTTGAAAATAAATTAATGACAACAATCAATGCATTTATCAAATCTATATAATTATTATTAAATAAAGAAAAAAAATCAATTTCATAAGAAGTACAACATAAAGTTAAAAAACTTATCTTTATGTAAAGAAATACTCACATTTGGTTCAAGCTCTCAGTTTAGATATTTACGACACCTTCTAGAATTACAATGACAAGGTATCTTTTCATCTTCAAAAGGAAATTTATAGTCATAAGTTAATTCCTCTCCTTTAATTATCCTGGTGAGAAAGAAAAAAAGATTCTATAAATTAATTTATTATTTTTTGTGAAAAAGTGTACATAACAATAATTTTAAAACAAATAAAATGAAAATATATGTTTACTTTGTTATGCTTTATGAATGTATTTTCAACATTCTGGACTATAATGATGTAATAATAATATATTTAAAAGCATTCAACTGTTTTTAATTGAATTTTAAGGAACCAAAGAAAATGTCTGTTATTAATTTTTTCCCCCAAAACTTAGACTTACTATTAAATACTTAACCAAAGTTTATGCAAGTATAAAATATGTATGCACTTGATTTTGTAAAAAAAGGCTAATTAATCTGCATACTAAATAAATAAAAGCAATTTTTTAGCAAAAATTATTTATTTATATAAATATAGAATAAAAAGAAAATAAAGGCACCTGTGTTTAAACTAGTAAGAGAAAAAATTAGTAAGCAATCTTTTATAAGAAATTATTTGATAGATAAGTACTTAGTTTTTAGGAATTACTGTTACATCCATGTTTTCATACTTCACATTAATATTTATCATTAATTTATTACATGCATATAAAATGCTGAAATATTTTTTTATGTTTTGAATACAGAATAATAGTTCACTAAATTAATAATTTTCTTAATAAAACTATATTTTGTATTAATTATATTTAATAATTTTCTCTATTGAATGCCTGAAGCAGCTTTTAAAAAAGTTTTTATATAACACAAAATAAAAATTTAGACTTGTGTTCTAGTATTATAAAATATGCTTTACAAACTAATTCTATTTTTTGGTTATCCAATTTTATATACGTATCTTTAAATATTTCAATATAGAGATCCTTTTTTTAAAATCCATACCTTTACTAATGAATCTTTCTTTTTTGCCTTTTAAAAGCTTTATCTTCAATGAAACTTTATAACAAAGCATCAAAAACTTCATTATTATTCACATTCATTCTTATTATCTATACTTATAATAAAGCTCAATGTGTGTGTTGGCGCTCTACAGGCCAGACCATTCCACCTACAGCTACCAAATTTGGCACGTGTATAACTTGGAGGCCGGGAATGTGCACCTGGGGGTTATTTTTTCGAATTTTTAACTAGAATTTTATTTATTTAAAAATTAAGCGAAATTTTGACGTGTTTCTGCTATAACTTCTGAAAATATTACCGCACAAAAAAGATTTTTACATCAAGTCAAAGATCAAAAATTTATCTTTTAAATGATACTAATGTTTTAATCATAAAATTAAATTTCTATTTTTAATGAATTTTTAAATAAATATTTTAACTATGTTTTTCAATAACTTTTTTCGTAAAAAATAAAAATTAAAATTAAGCACGTTTCGCATTCATGGGAAAAAATTAGCTTTTTTTCAAAGTGTTGCCCATCACATTGATTAAAGCTCCAATTAAAAATAAATTAAATCTTTTTGGAAATGAAATCTGCAAAAATATAATTTTCAGCACGTGTTTGTAAGAAATGAAACAAATACGAAATATTTTTTCTAAAAAATAAATTCAAGAAAAATTATTTTATGATCTTTTACACTCTCTATACAGGTGTTTATTTAGTTCCGGACCCATTTTGATGTTTAATGACTCATAAAATAATGAAGATATAAACAAACTTATGGCATTTATTGATGGAATAACTCATATATTTTCCTTTTCAGGTTTGAATATTTTTACTTTTGTAAATATCGTCTGCACATGTGGTTAATTTCAGATAATTTCATTTTCCAGTCTGGTTAATTTCAGATAATTTCATTTTCCAGTCTAAATATCTGTACTTTTCTAAATATCGTCTGGTTATTAATTGCATTTTTATCTCTTTTGTTTTTGGCAACTATTGAAATGTTATGTTTACTTTTGATGTGTTTGTTCTATGTAGTACTTTTGTATGTGATGTTTTATTTGAGCGGATATTAAGGAGAATGCATGCACCACAAGAGAAAGCACAGATTTTATGGTGGTCATAGAGTTAATTTCCAATCAACTAAATCACTGACTTTTAAGAGTTAATTTCGAATTGCTTAAACTGACTGATTTATGAAAATTTGAATATCACTATTCAATAAAAAAAGGATAATTTTAGATTTTCCATTGATCATTTCAAAGAAAATATGCCAATCAGCGCGCAGGTTTCTCAAGATTAATTGGCCTAAGATTATGAAAATGTTGAGTTTTTCTAAATGTTTAACATTTAAAACTTCATAAATAAGTCTTAGTTGATCGTGGAAAATATAAACATTCATTCATTTGTTTAAAATTTGGTGTGTCCAGAATATTTCTCAGAATATGATACCTTACTGCATTAAATTTAGACCATAATTTTTGAAATATATTTATAGGCCGGAGCAAAATATTATTATTGATTTCATTTCAATCCTTTTGAAAGCAAAACTAAAAGCTGAATTTTATGCTGAATCTGAGAAATTTTTGTTGAATTATTCTTTGAGATATTACACAAATTATGAAAAATATTTTGTAGTTCACATAAGACTTAAATACCGAGCAATTCTGTTTGCAATACTCATATTCAATAATAATAATAAATAAATAAATAACAATAAAGATGATAAATAAAATAAAACGCTTGGTTTTATTAAAATATATCTTAATATTAATTGCAATTTCATTATTTACATTTTAAATTAAAGTTGAAGTTTTGCCGGAAATGACAACAAATTAGCAAACTATATATAGTAGTAAATTGAACGAAACGATCTAAACAGTATAAGTTTGGTATGACTATCAAAATTTGAAGATTAAAAATGTTTTGCTTGAGAATCCTTTAAGAGACCAGTTACTTAAAATATATAATTGAAAATTGTAGCGAGCGGTAATACTGGCGAACCGGCTGGTCGCC
>JAPMOR010026298.1:623318-726481 GCA_026543865.1 Argiope aurantia
TTTTTTTTTTTTTTTTTTTTTTTTTTTTTTTTTTTGTGTGTGTGTGTGTGTGTGTAGCATACTGCCAATTAAAATAACATGTTGAATCAATAAATGATATTTAATACAAAAAACTTTTGAAACATACCTTCTAAGAGCAAATATGACTATGTGCTTTTTGCCATCAATAGTTATCACCTTAGAAAAGCAATTGGGCTGCAAGTATATACTTTATATTAGTATGCGAGTTATTAGTTAAAAAAATTGAAATGAAAAATCTTTATGTTTATACTAACTTCACATGAGTGATTGATGAATCTAGCAGCATTTCCATGCATGGTAGCATCAACTACTTCATCATCATCAATTCTAAACATGTAGCATCCAATACCCTAAGTAAACAAATTTTATTTTAAGCATATATATTTTCCACAATTATTTTTTCAAATCTGAAATTTATAGGAAAAATATAGCAGTCAAGATAATTAAAATTTATCCTTTTTAGAGAAACAAAAGAGATATAAGAAATTATATTACAAAATGAAGTCATAAAAGGTAATTAAAGATACTCATAATTACATCAATAACCTAAATGATGACTAAACCAATTTGCCTGTGAATTGTACATCAAAACTTTAACAATTTTAAATTTATCAACTAACATTAATCTGATAAATTACTTGGTATTCGTACATATATCAACTTTCTTTGGAATTTTAGTTGAACAAGTGACATCTAACAGGGTCCAGTTATCAGAAAAAAAAAATATCAATAACAAATTTAAGAATTCACATATAATACTGCAGCAGGACATTATAAAAAGTACATATTTATTTTTGCTAAATAATGAATTACCTTGCTCTGATAAATGCGTTCCCTTTTGTCAGTGAGAACAGATCGTATGACTTCTCCAGCATACTCAATGACTAGTTCACCAGGGTCAATATTTCTTTTACAAAACAGCCCTCGTCCATGAATACTTGATCTAAATTCAAAGTGAACAACATGTAATATTTCAAAATGCTTGTCAGAAAAAATCTTTTTAATCAGTCCATAATTTAAAGAAATATGTTGCTTTTAATATTAAAGAATTTAATAACAACATCTTATAAATGTCAATTCATTCATAAATCTGTAAAATACAACAATTATTTTAACTTCAATTGGCAATTAATGGCAAACATTTCATTCACAGTAATTTCCCTACACAGTTATTACTGCCCTTTAACCCATGTAATGATGCACACATTTTAATGAAAAATCCTTGCCTTTATACAAATTATATCAACCAAGATTTTTCTTTCCTGTACTAGTCAATCACCATCAAAACCTAATGCCACTGGCACATTTTTCAAATGCAAACTCCCAATTTAGAACCATATACATAACACTACCAGTTATTCATCAACATAAATATGATAACTAATACCCAATATGTACCCAGTTTCATTCCAATGGGGGAAAAAATTGGTTAATAGCTGTAACGAGTACAACTAAGTATTGGTAGCTTGAAATTGTACCCGAAATGGCAAAATCAAGTATCATTTCAACCGTATTAAGAATATAAAACATTTAATTTTAATATTTAGTTAATAAAAAAGTGACACTCATAAAAAATTTAATTTCAGAGAATTTTTAAAAAAATATTTCTATATTATCAACTTAAGCGATTTGATTTTTACACATATCTTAAACTTAATTAACCACTGTTCCTGCTGTATTCTACACAGATCAATTATCACATATTCTTTACCTGTAAACACCAACAGTTTCTCTTGCAACATCTTTAAGGAAGCGGAATCGCATTGCAATAGGTAAATCAAGATTTGTCCGTCTTGATGATTTTTGTGCTCCTTCCTCCTCCTCTTCCGGTGGCAAAAATAATGGCCTGTTTCGATGCTCTGATGCTAAAAAGTTAAACATGTCCGAGTCTTTTCTGCCTTGAAATCCTTCACTTCTAGCACAGCCAGTTGCATTTTCAGGAATCTAAACAGATAAAAGAGATAAATTAAAATCTCCTTAAAAAATCTTTTAAATACTTGGCTTTTTATTTGTAAACAATCAATTTAATAATCAATCGTGAACTACTTAATTTTCATATAAAAACGAATGGAAACTATTAAAAATAATAATGTATTTAAAAACAAAATAATCAATTGAATTCTTTCACAAATAATAATTTTCAGAGCATGACTTCTTAGATGCTAAAGAATTCATAAATATTTTTTAAAAACAATAAAGATTTTAGAAGGAAGTAGAAAAGTAATTTTTTTCGTCTTCACTCTTTTTACAAATCAATGGAAGATAAAATTGTAGTTACTTTTATCTACCGACTATTACTAACTACTTTTAACTACTAGGAGGATAACTATCTTTTTTTCCTAGTATCAAAAAGTTTAGACATAAAAAATAACAAGAGCATGATGGAAAGAAATCTTAAACTATTGATAGTCATATAAACTAAGATTTATCAAACAATATTGGTGTGGCAAAATTTTTTCCTGATACTTCTTTCAGACATTCAAGATTTTAAACAAAGACAAAAACAAACAATTTTGAATAAATATTCTGTTAAAAAATATAAAGGAGGACATATATGAAAAAAGTTTAAGAAGCTTTTTTTTAAATAACACAAATATATTTAAAAAAATCAAGCCACAAATTAAATAATATTTATAAGTTGCAAATGTAAGAATTAACAGAAGGCTGGGAATCTAATTCATATTTATGCATAAAAAAATGCTTATAAAAAGAATACCTCAAATATTTCTTTAGTAGGTCGGTGGAAAAGAAACTCATAATCAGGACAGCATTCAGCCCCAGGCAATTGCTCTAACAAGTACACAAGTGCAGGATTATCCAAGCCCAACATATGAGGTCCATTAACATCTATAAGGGGAAAAAATATATTTGGGGACATTTTCTCCTTTAATTTTTATATAAAACATTATAATCAGCATTTTAATTTTATAAAATGCAGTCTATATTTTAAGCTAAGCAAATTATTAATTTCTGTCAATGGTTAATAGATCTCATATTCAAATGCTTTAATTATGTACTCAGCTCATTGATAGAATTTACAAAAACACCCTTTTAGTTAGAATTCAACCCCCCCCCCTCCCTTTATAAATCTGTCAAGAGAAACATTTTTTTTTCAAAAAAGTTCAAGTATTTTTTTAATAAAGTGATTTGAAAGTTTACTGCAAAATACTTCACAAGACAATTTGAAAGAATAAACATAAATAAAATGAAATAAGAACCAACCTTCAGGAGCTAATGTGATTTGTTTCATATGAGCTGCAATGCGGGCATCCTGCAATTCATCATACACTTTCAACCAGGCATCTATTGAATAACCCAAATAATATATAATTTTTATTGATGACAAACTATCTTAATGAATTAAGAGATAAATAGATAAAATTTTTCTTAAAATGGTATAAATACATATCATTTGTCAAAGAAAAAAAACAAACATATTACATATCACCAAAGCCAACATGTTATTAATAAAAAATGAATTACTCATAATTCATATTACACTTTAATATTTTAAAAAGCCTCTTGAATTCATTTAAATAAATGCCATTACTGCCTATAATAATATATGAATCAGAACGTGATCTTGAAAAGATTTTTTCATCCATTAAAAAAAAAAAATGCAGGCGGAGATAGTAATTATTTTAACGATATTTATAAAATTCCAAGACAATTTGAATATAAATTCTCCATTTCATTAATCTTCCACACATTTTTCAATAAAATTTTGGATTGGTATAAATAGTATATGTATTTAGAGGCAGAGGTAAAAATTGGCCTCAGAATATTTGGCACAGAGACATAAATGTTAAAACCTGATGAAAATAAAAACATATTATCTTTAATAGCTCTTTTTGTTAGTTCCTGTTTTCAGCTTGAAGATTAAATTTCTTTTTAATAGAAGACCATGAAAAAAAAATTGTTTTTCATACATACAAATTAAGTAATTCTTAAATGAACTTCGTATAAATGATAGCAATACATGAATAAATTTCTATATCAGCAATTTACTAAAATATTACCTCTTAGATTCCTAGATTGAATATGCAATCCATCTTCACTATCAATTTCATACAGAAGATATGGCCTATCTTTTGGAAAAGATTCTTCTCTTCCTTCTAGTTCCATCTGACGTAAATGCATTCTTACTAAAGGAGATTCTTCTTCTTCTTCTTCTTCATCATCATAACAATAAATGTCAGAATTGCTTTCTAAAGTTGTTGGAACTTCTGGTTGTGGTGCAGGCAAAGTATTTTCTTTCTTCTCTGGTAATGGAAGGGGTTTAGTGGACTCTGTGGTTTTAACTATAAAGATAGGAAATTATTAAACACATTCACAATCATATTACTTGAGTATAGTTTATTATTAAATTCCAAACAGTTCTTAATCTAAATTTTTTAGAGGATTGAAGATAGCAGTACATTTACAAATAGTAGTATCAATACTATCAAGCATAACAATTGAAATAAAAACAATGGATTTTATTTACAACCTTTAACTATTCAAAACAGAAAAATGTTGGAATTGTATTCATTCGTATAGATGAACATTTTAAAAGAACATAAATTGATTGAAATCTTTTATTTTAAGTATATAATTTCTAATTTTATTTTAATTTCAGAACTAGCTCATGTAATTAAATCTAAATTATAAACACTATTATAAATCAAATTTATTTAAGAATATCAGCAAAAATATTAAAAAGATAAATGTGATTTTTAATTTAACAGTCATGCATAAAACTAACATTTAAACAATGGAATGTAGTTATACAATATCATTGGATATCATTTTCAAAATAGACATAGTAAGTTATAGCTATTTCTAAAAATGTTCTAATGCTTAATTTTTAAAAATAAATTATTATAAATAGTTTGTTGCGTAAGGGATCAATTTGGATAACATTACACATATTTCGGATAGCTTAAAATGCTGAACATAAAACACATTAAACTGTGATTGGACCTTGATTGCATTTAATTAAAAACAAAAGCAAGAAATTCTCAACAAAATTATGAATGTAAAATTCTTAATAATAAACTGAAATGAAGCATACCTTCTTCACGCTTTGGTGAAGGTGTGTTCACAGCCTTAGTTGGTGCAGGGATAGGTACAAATGGAATACTGAAAGTAGGTTTAATAATATTTAATTTAACACTTTTAGGTTTCACCTGAGAAGTCACTGAAGAATTACTGCCATTCAAAACAGCATTTTTCTGCTTCAGTTTTTCAGCCTTCCTAGCAGCAACTTTACGAGTGTGTGCAAACCTGGTCTTTTTCTCAGGTACTTCAGATTTACTATTTTCCTTCTTAGTCAAATTTGCTTTAATATTCAACATCTGTTCAGCTGCCTTTTTAAGAATATCTACAATATTACTATTTGGTGGCACTGTAATAGCTGACACACAATTTTTGCTATTATTTGATATATCTGAAGCAGGAGATGACCTACTGCTCAGATTAGGAGGTGATGGACTCACAGTTGATTGAATCACTTGAGAAGTTTTCTTAGCTGTCAGCTGTACTCTTGCAGCTGAGTTTTCAATTAACTGATCATGAGAATTTGGAATTATATTTACAGAGCGATTATCCACTGTTCTTTGTATTTCTGTTGTCTGTGGAAGATTTCCCACTGTAAATGGCAGAGGATTCTGCAGCTGGAAAACATTATTCATTTGTTGATTTGAAATTTGCTGTGTATTAGATTGGAAAGTGAATTGGTTAAGAAACTGGGGTTGTATTTCTTGTTGAGGAACATAAGTGGTAAAAGCACAATTCTGTGTTTGTTCAATGGGAACCTGAAATACATAATTTGAGGGTTGTTGTGCTGGAGATAAATGATGTGTAACTGGATCTTCAACAAACATCACTTGCCCTTGAGGAAAAGATACTGCTTGTTGAGGAAATACAAGTTGGTTCACTGTATTGGCAGAAAATGAGCTCTGAACTGATATGTGCTGGACATTCACTGTCGAAAGGTGAATTTCTGCTGGCTGAGGTATTTGCATAGGGTTCTGGATAACACCAAAATTAAGATCTTGTTGAGGAAAAATTGGAACTATCTGATCAGGCACATTCACAGCTAAAGACATGGTTTCATTGTTAGTAATAGTTATAGAACCAACATATGATAATTGTGAGCTTGGATTTAAATCAATGGAAGGCTGTATAAAATTACCCTGGGGCACTGCGATCTGACTTAAAACTGGGCTTGATTGGGGCACAGGGGTAGGATTTGGTGGAATAATAAGTGTATTGCAAGGCATTGGCATAATATTATTTGGAGGATTGTTGCATAAAGTATTACTGTAACCACAGTTGAAAACATTTGGTATATTTTCAGCAACTAATGGTACACTATTAATCTCCACTGGAACATTTGGTATGACATTCTGTGTGCAATTAATATTAACAGGTGAATTTAGAGACTGCTGAGTTGGAATAACAATCCTTTCATTCATAGAAACTGCATTTGGTACAAGATCTTGTTTATCAGCCAAGAGTACTTTTTGTTCAATAACAGACCTGTTTGTGGTCTGTGGAGCTGAAGAAAAGTTATTACTAGAATTCAAAGTTGAATGTTTGCTTGAATGGAAATTATTCGAAACAAGGGAGTTTTGCTTCTGTTTAAATGATTGATTATTGGCATTTTGTGCACATGCAACTGAACTGTCTCCATTAACACGGTTTTTCATACTTTCTGCTGTTTGCTTATTATTCCTAAATTTATTGTTGCAAGAAGTCTCTGGATATGGTTCATCAACATCCATTGCATCTATAGTTTGATTTTTTTCCTTGTTTTTTTCTAGAAGTTTTCCTGAAACAGTACAATTATCTTCACTTGATTTTTCAGAAGACATGCTGCTGTCAGATTCTTCTTCCCCAGAAGAGGAATCAATAACAAAATTACATAAATCTGAATGTTTTTTAAAACTTTCAATAGTACGATACAATCTTTTGCATTTGGAGCATTTGAAAGGTCCTGTGGTTTGGCACATACCATTATGAATTTTGTCTTTTGAGTAAGTTTTTTCAAATAAGATATTGTTAGACACATTTCTTTCATTTTTAGATGCTGAAAATTCTTCTTCGCATATTTTTTTATCCAATTCATCTAAATTAGAATGAAATCCTTTTTGTTTTTGACCATTAAACTTCACGCCTCTTTCCCAAGAAGATGCAATGTTCATTTTTCTAGATTTTTCTGCAGAATTGGATTTTATATCATTTGGCTGATTAGGTAAAGAAGGCTGTCTGGTAGATTGTCGTAAGTGATTATCTTCATTAGAACTATATCCAGAACTCTCCGTAATACCCGAGGGATCTTTTGCTCCCACTCCATATACAGGTAAAACAGTTTCAGTAACAGATTGAGAAGGTAAGACAGAATTAAATAAGGATTTTATTTTTGGGGACATCGATGAAATCTCTTTATATTGATTACAAATGTTTTCATACTCATTTTTAGAAAATGTTTCTTCATGCAACAACTGAAAAAGTTTATCAGAATTCATATTATGCTGGTCATTCAGATTTTTAATTCGTTTTCGGTATTTTTTGAATTCATAAGTTTTTAAGCTACTTCGAAGTTTGTCATTGCAATTTTTAGACTTCCATACATTTCTCCGATCTAATTGGTCATTCAAGTCAGAATTAGAGTCCTTATAATTCGTTTTATCACATTCAGAATCATCAGAGCATTCCTCTAAGCTACTAACAGAGTTCTGAACTGCCCTTTCTTTATTAGATGAATCTTTATCACAGTCAAGACAATTTTTAATTTCTTGCAAATCACACTGGTACTTTTTTCTGTTCCCATTAAATCGAGGCAGTAGTATTTTTTGCTTTTCCAATTTTAAATCATTTAAGTGACTTGGGTTTCTACTAACTTCTGAATTATGATCTTTGCAGCTTTTTAATTCAAGAAAATTATTATTCTTTTTATCACATTCAACAAATAACTTAGTTTTCGATTCCTTTTTGACAACCTTTTTAATCAAACGACGCAGAACTTTTCTTACAACACTGGTGATGTCTGGATCATCACAATCTTCATTACTTTTAGAATTTGAATTCTCCATATTCAAAGTTTTCTGTTTACATTGTGAAAAATTTGTTTTAATAGGAACTTCTGCATTCTTGTTTGCAAAACATGATGGTTCAGGATAATGAACGGTTGTTGTATTAACTATTGCATCTGAATGACGAGATGGTAATTGTGGTTTTATTTCTATAACACGGCAGGTATATTTTACTCGTAAATTTGGATTTTTTGTGCTCCAAAATATTCTGGTACATCTGAAAATAGAAATGAAATTTAATTTGTTATTAGATATAGATATCCTTATAAGAACATTCCCTTTTACAAATCCTATTAATTAATATATATACAAACAATGAAAATTTTATATAAACCATTGATCAGTGTGATGACTTACCAATTGATCGAGTCCATTAATTTAGTTATTACTAATTCAAATAATATAAATAATCATCAATTTTAATTAATATTTTGCCACTAATTCAGTTGAAATTAGGAGTATCACTTTTTCAAAATCCACCTGAGGGGAACATTTATTTTTGACTAACATAGCAAAAACATATTAAATTTATATTTTCGAAGTATTTTAAAAATTAAATGCTTTTTCTTATATAATTTCGAAAATAACAGAATAATTTCATATAAAAAAATTCCTTTACCACAGTTAAATTCTGTAATTATTTCTTTTAGATCAGAAATGATTTGCTAAAATTTAAAGACTATGAAAAAAAGTGACTTTGTAAACAGAACTTATTTTGACAATGCAGAATTCTAAGATAAACACACACATGCTACAAAATAAAATAAAATATTTACTTACTCATAGCCAACAGGAATCAAAACATTTTTATTATGTGATATTATGTGATAAACACACACATGCTACAAAATAAAATAATTACTTACTCATAGCCAACAGGAATCAAAACATTTTTATTATGTGATAATTTTGTTAACCGTCCTAATTTATTCACTGTCAAGGATCCTAAAAAAGGAAATATTCTTAAGTGTTCTCATTGTCATAGATGTTTATTTAAATTAAAATTAATTAGAATTTTAACAGTTGAAATATATACCACAATTGTATTTCTTTAAGTTATTTTAGAATTTTACTCAAGCACAAATATGCAATACTTTCAAAACAATGGGCACAGCATATTCTATATATTGATAAAACTATGGAAAACAATTTCATATTTATTCATTATTATATTAATATTTATTCATTAAAATTCTTTTAAGAAAATTATTATGTTGTGTGTCATTTTTGCTGCTTAATTTTTTTTTTAAATATAGATTTCATTTTTAAAAATTGCCTGATTTTTTTCCCTTCTTTTTCATCTATCTAAAATATTCAGAATGACCTTGCTTCATTTCTTCCTTCTATTTATAGCACAGTACACCATTCTTAATACTATGTGAAAAGTAATTCTACTCTTTCTAACTAAAATCAATACAGAATAAACAAAATTTAATGCTCAGAAAACAGAACAAAATGTCATTTTCAATTATTAGGTTTCAAATAAGCTTCATTTTCATAAGCCTTTATTTATTTATTGCAAAAATACTAATTAATATAAACAAAACTAAAAGATGACTGATGTCTATATAGGCAAACCTTTACCCGGCAAATCATATCTCACAATTGTTAGTCATAAATATGTGCTGGATACATAGACTAATTTTATTTTTACAAATAACCATTTCATAAGTATAATAAATACTTTTAGAGAAAAATACCAACTTTTTTTATTATTATTGAGTTCTGAATTCAATGAAATAAATTAAGTTGAGTATTAACTAAGTTATTTTATACAAATATAAACATAAAATACTACCAGGAATTATTGAATACTTTTCACAAACATTGTAATAAAGTTATTTCAAATGGTTTTTTTATATGTAAGTTTCATTTGAAAAATCTTACTGAAAGACTCATCAGATATCTTAAATTATTTAATTACTCTACAGTTAGTAGTATAAGGGGGGGGGGAAGCTTACATTGCTAGTCCATTAACATTTCAATACTTCGAGAAAAAAAAAGTTAAGAATATAAGTAAACAAATCTAAAATATAAAAATCAAACTAATTTAAAATTTCTAGTATGTAAATAAAAGGTTGTTTCCTTTTAGAGATATTTCCAAACACTTTCAATTTGTTCAATTTTTTAATCAATAGATTTTTTGAACACATTAGATTTTGTTAGCAATGAAAAATTCTAGGAACGAACAAGTGCATTAGCTTTATATTCAATTTCACCAATTTCCTTTCCAATTAATGAATCAAACTTTCTTCATGTCATTATAAGTATTTCTTTCAATATCTGTTTCTTCAAATATAGGCGATATTTTGAATAGGCTAATGTAGTTAACATTCTCAATTCTTTAGTAATGTTTAATAAATGAATTCTGCCAGATTGCTTTATGTGGACCTAGACTACAGATTGTGAAACACATAATTTTTTCATTCAAATTTTCTACTTCAATATTTTAATTAATGCTGAATCCTCTTTCAACTTTTAATCTATGTTGCATGTTCGAAAGGAAAAAAATCAAAATAATTTCCAAAACTAATAACACTTTTTAAAAATTTACGATCTACAAATAGAGAATAATAATAATAATAAAAATCACATCAACTCTCATTTTCCTGATATGAAAATTATCAAAATTAAGCTAAAATTACTTGACTAGGAAATCTACGAGAATAGTATCTTCATAACATCTTTTTATCTTTTCTGATGAAAGCACAGGATACATTTCTTTTTTTCACACTTACTTGTTCTCAGCCAAAACAACATTTCTTACTGATGCAAAATTTACCAAATATATATTCATTAAGAATTCCAAAATTTTTAAGTACATCGATTACATCAGACACTGCTTTTGGAATGTAAGTTTTTCAATAATTTGTCCCTTCTTATGTTTGTATTCTTCTTTACCAATCGCAGAACAAAACACATTTTTAGGAAAATTATATGGTGATAAGAAATTTATTCACAAAATAATTTCAACTTGAAAATTTCTTTCCAAAATTCTTTAAAGGACACAATCATTGTTTAACTTATGTATATCAAATGCTTAAAAAGGCAAAAATAAGTCATTCTGCAACATTTTAAGAAATGTCTTAATATGCTGTGCAACCTATGTGAAAACCAGATAAAAATGTCTCTCTAATACTTCATTATATGCTCTCTAATAAAGGTATTATCACCCCTCCCTTTGTTATAAAAACTAGGATCTTTGGGAAAATAAGGATCCAAAAACTAGGATCTTTGGACAAGGTCGTAAATGCCAGAGTACACAGATTTTTATTTCTCCCAGTTGCAATATGGTAATGAAAAAACAAAGACGAACAAATTCCAAAACATTTTGGTCAGTGAATTGAATACAAAATTCAGGACAGAATTATAATTTTAAAAACAAGATAATTCACAAAATTTCATTCCTTCAAGTTGTTGCTTTTTTTTTTTTTTGTTAAAGTGTTTATGTGCATGCGAAAATGCAGACGTCAATGGCTGTTGACAGATTCAAAAATTTTATTATGTATCTGTACTTTAGATGCTAACAGTATAGATCAAATTTTACCACTATAGTGCTTTGCATTTTGAAATTATCCTGTTCATTTGTACTTGGACAAACAGATTTTTAAAAAAAATCCAGGGAAATGGATTTTGTCCAAAATTTGTTAGCAATCTGAAAATTTGGTATTAAGAAATTCCAGCTCAAAGTATTTTTCAGTTATTGTGTTGTTCAGAGACAGACATAATTCCAAAAATGAATTATTTGGATTTTTGAATCATGGAGATTGAGTAAAATCTTAAGTTAGAATTTTTTGGCGATTATAGTTTTTTCTCTTTGAATATGAAAAAGTACACGAAAAAGTTGAATGGCATTAATTTAGTTTTCATATGATTTCATTTCACAAGAGTAATAAATTATTGACAAGTAACTTTGGAGCATCATAAACACCTTATTTTAATTTTATTTTGAGAACGCTTCAATCATTTAGTGTATGCATTTACGGAAGCCATATAATGAAATGAAACACATGTTTTTTTGATATATTGAAAGAAGTTCTAAACAATTGGAAAAAATTAATCAGAGTAAAAATACTTAAATAATCTATTGATGACGAGTCACTAAATGATATTGAAATATAACTGACAAATGCTCTACAAACATGTAATCATGTGAAAAAAAAAAAAAAAGACGATGAGCTGAAGTCACTGTTATGACCAACATTCATGGTTTTACATGAATAAATAAAATTATATCTAAAAAGGAAGGACCTCCTTCCCATCTAAACAAGCAAAAGGAGATAAAAGAAGAATCAAAGAAATGAAAGAGAAAAACTATTCTTTCTTCTTCACTCCATTTAAAGAAAGAGAAAAAATAGTCAATGAAAAGGATATATACTCTCCATTCTATCCAGTATTTCCTTAAACTGAGATAAACCTTTTCTACTGTACCTGCAGATTCATTAAATCCATTAAACACTGAAAAATCTGATACTGAAAAAAAAATATGTCTATGATTGGGCAGATTTAGCATGCTGAAATGCCCCCCCCTTCATAAAAAGGAAAATATAAGAACCTGAATAAAAAAAAAGTACTTTTAAGGCTTTCATATAATAACCACTAATAATAAGCAGTCATTAAGGGACTTTTAATGATGCAACGCACCTTGGTGTTGCACAAAATAACATCTGTAGAATCTTAAGAATGAAATCATCTTACTTCTAGGTATCTTCCTTATTCGTAATGTTTACTCACACGGAAATCAAAATTAAACAATGTCTACTAATTGAAATTTTTTTTTACAAAAAATGAAAAAGGATTGATAGAAAACATCAGCAATAATGTCATGCATCTCTGAATGAAAGAAGTATCACAGCAAAATAAAAGAAAATATTCAGTGATAGCAAAATTGTATCAACTTTTAGCTTGTTAAACAAATAAAAAAAAACACATTAGCAGAATGCTAAATCTATTTTTATCATATAGAAAAAAGCAGAAAATTGGCTCTCATAACCAATTTTTTTTTCATTGCATATAAAGAATTACTTCTTTGTAAAATGTGGATTTCTTGAAGATTTTAAAAGCAAGACCAATCAATAAGCGTTGAAGATTCTGACAAAAACAAATGTATCGAGGTAAGCCATTCAATAAATATTAAAATAAATCAAGCACTTGATAATTTGAAATGCAGCATACAACAGCATTCAATAAATTTTAAAACGATACAATAACGAACAATATATATGTGAGTTATTAAGGAACAACAGTTCTGAAGCATTAAGCTGTAGCTACTATACTAAATATGAATGTTATTGTTATCAATTGGCTGATATTACCAAAATTTATAGAATCTGAAGTATTAAGCAGTAGCTACTGTACTAAATATGAACGTGTTGACACATTTTCTTTCCACTTCCATTACTGTTATAACATTTCATGATTATTAAATTATTATTTTTGAAATAAATTATAAATAATTCTGAGGTAAGAGTTTTTCTTCCTTTTCCCTTGATGTGATAAAAATATAATTGATTTCAATCAATTCGGTTATTGTTATCAGCTGGCTGATGTTACCAAAATTTATAGAGACTGAAGCATTAAGCAGTAGCTACTGTACAAAATATAAATGTGTTGACATATTTTCGTTCTACTTCTATTACTGTTATATCCTCATTTACATATTATAAAAGGGGAAAAAAAAGCAGCTATATCTGACAAATCTTGATCCATGGTCATCTCCTGATTTATCAAAATAGACTATCCAACATCATGCAATGCTGACACCAAATTTACCAGTTTCCAATTTATAAATAGGCTTATACCTAACAAATATATAAATAGAGTGCTTACCAATAACAATGTGGAGAGAATCTTTATTCATAGGAGCTTCCCAACTCTTTTTAACCCACTTTGGAGGTATACTAGCTTGATTAACATAGACTCTTTCTTCAACAGGAAAATCTTTTTCACTTAAAATCTAAAAATGTAAGAAAATTAATCAAAATTCAAGCTTGTTATTATTTTTACAGTGTATCTAAAGCTAAGCACATAGAATGATTTAAAAACTTTAATTTCAGTATTGTACTTTTTTACTCTTTAATTGCATTAAAATACTTTTAATTACATTTTCTTAATAGATAATTCAACTAAGATTTGAAACATATAAACTATATGAATAAGAAGTAGATTTAATTCAAAAGAATTAAGTAGGTGAATACAGCAGGTAATCTTGACATATAAAATTATAAAAACTTGGAAGGTATCAAAGAGTACAAAGGAATATGATGCACAATACTAAATTAAACAGAAGATGTTTCATAAAATATAGAAATTTTTTTCACAGAAATAATTTTTTCAGCATTTAATTGGTAAAACACAAATGTTCAAAAAATTCATTGGAGAAAACACATATGAGAGGCATTCATAATTTAAACATTTTACATTGAATATCAAATAATTTATATGTTTTTCTTTAAAAAGAAGTGTATATATAGTTTTTTTTTTGTCTTAGAAATAAAAACTGAAGGAATTAAAAAATTCTTATTTTTAAAATAAGACAGAAAAGTTGATAAATAACCATGAAAATTAAAAATGCTCCCCATCAATTTTTTTAAATATTTGAAAACACAACTAAATTGAATTTTATGTTTAAAATTTTAAAAATAATACAATATTATTGATAGTTAACACATATCCTTAGCTTTAAATTTAACATCTGAGGGATATTAAAAAAAAATAATATATATTACTAATATTTCATCAAGCAGTTTCAGAAATTTTTTTTATAATTCTTCGATCTCAAGAGTTAACTTTCAAGAAACAGCAGCAATAATAGAGAAATGAATTATGATAAACCACACGATACAGCAAATAATAAAATACTGAAGTATTTTTACTATAAAAGGGGGAATAAAAAAGAAATCTTTATAATTTTAAATTCCAGGCACATTATATAATTTATAAAAACAACAAAAAGTAAGTAAATAATAAACAGAAGTAGTACCTTTTCATCAACGCTTTCTCGATGCAAGGCACAAAATACTTTCTTATCTGCTTGCAAAATAGCTTCATCTTTTCGAGCACAGTAAAAATGGTAGTTAGCAGGGCAACCTCTTACACAGCACCCAACAGTTGCCCCAAGTTGGTTGCAAAATTCACAATGCTAAAAAGAAAAGAAAAAAAAAATGGAATATTTATTAACAAAGCCAAACAAATAAGGAAATTAAACATTTCTTGAAACAATTAAATGATTTAAAAATTTTGAATCAAAACCATAAAATTAAGCCCAATTATGTCTTCAAAAATAAACTAAAAAGAATAATATCCACAAATTGAAAATAATAAATATAACAAATACCAAGGGTTTCACTGTTAGCAAATCTCTTCTAATTATAAACATAAATATGTGTGTGTGTATGTTTTGGTGTTCTAAGGCCAGACCATTTCACTAATGGCTACGAAA
The DNA here is from genome assembly GCA_026543865.1 of Argiope aurantia. NCBI lineage: Eukaryota > Metazoa > Arthropoda > Arachnida > Araneae > Araneidae > Argiope > Argiope aurantia. The sequence goes on from JAPMOR010026298.1 coordinate 638,859, forward strand.
TTTGGAACATAAATATCTTGGAGAATGAGAATATGTATCTCAATCAATTTCTTATTTTTTTTTTCATTAATTAAAAACTAAACTGAATTTTGGCATTATTCCTTGATAACTTATGAAATATTCTTGAACACAAAAAGTTTTTTCGTGCCATTCCAAAATTTAAAAAGCTGTCTTTTTAATGATACTAATTTAATGCTGCACAAATTTTTCTGAAATGAGGCGACTTCTTAAATTTATTTTTTATTTAATCCCGATCAATAGATTATATTATTGTTCTGAAATTCTGTTTTTATGGTTTCATCAAATATTAAATAGTGTTACTTTTTTCAATCCATACATGCTAAAGAAAAAGGATTCCATTTAATATCTGTGTAATTTGCAGTGCAAATAATAAATAAATAAAAAAGTTAGAAGATATATGAAAAAGCTAGTTTTTAAAAACATTTACATTTTTAATAGCACTATGATACTACAAGATTGGTCTCCATTAGAAAGGTTTATATACACAATAAGCAGAAAAGTAAGACAATTAAAATAATATAACTTTAACGTCTGGCAATTACACGGCATCATGGATATGAAGTTATATCTAAATAATTTAACTGAAGTTACAGGCTATTTTGTTATGCAGATACCTAAAATGCATCAGCAAACTCCATAATAATGTTTGAAAATTGAACTGGTAATGGTGGTTTACACAATAATGCCCTTCACTGACTCATATTTTTTACATATATTCCAATAGAAATTCTGCTTATTTTAGTCTGTAGTATCGCCTTTTAATTTATTTAAGATATTTTAGAATGCTTCATCACATTGTTGAATATCTACAAACTTGGTTATCTACTTTTTCCTTTTTCCTCTCTTTTAACACTTCTATAACTTTCATATAAAAATTTTTTTGAAGAATGTAACACAAAAGATAGATTACAGTTCAGAATATATTATATACCTTCTCTTTGTTCGTACTTTTAATCATCTTCTTTAAAAGGAATTAATTAAACAAGTCAGTTGTTTTCAATGTGCTCATAGAAAATAATGCATAAATTACCATTAATCTTCCTCTGGAAATAGCTGGGTGAACATTCCTTAGTGAACCATCCTGCTGTTGAAATACTTCTGCCGACCATATTGCACAATTTACATGAATCCACTCATCTTGTCCACAATACAAAAGACGCCCACATTTCTAAAATTTATAATATATTTCAATAATATATTCATACAATAATCAAGTTTTCTGGCATAAATAATTAATAATACTTTTAAATATCCAGAAATAAAACTTACTTTTGGCTGACTATCTCCTGAATAGTTGCATAATACACATGTACGAGTATCAGGAAAAGGAGATACATCTACAAAAACAAAATCACAAGAATCTATTAGCATAGTAGAACCAAAGTGTTATGTATGTAAGCCCGACAGACAGATGAATATAAATTTCTGCTTTAGGTAAAATATCACTGTAGATCATCCTTACAAAAACCATATATAAAGTGTTCCGAAATGTTTCATAGATAATACTAATGAGATAGTAAAATATATCTTAACCACCTGATTAGTATTATAATTCTAAAGTTCCCCAAAAAAGTAAAATTTACATATTTGATTTAATTTAAAAGTGTAATAAAAATTATGATTCACTTCAACAGCATTAATTTATTCAAACGTATATTTTCTAATATGCACTAATCAAAATTAAATTTCTACATACTGATTAACTGATACCAACAATATTTCACATAAAACTTGTTATAAAATTAAATTGTAAAATTATCTAACTAGGAAAAATATTTAATTATGGATAAAAGGAATATTTTCACAAATTAACAGAGCACTGTTGTGTTTACAGGGTGGCTAGCATTTCTGCTGTTTGAATTTCCCTGATATTTTCAGGTTTTTTAAAGAAATTTTCCTGACATTTTTCGATCTTTCTAACATTTTCAGAATGTCACTTTATTTTATTCTCTTTAATTATTGTACAATATGTTCTTAACTTTATTTGGAAAAATTTTCCACTCTTTTAAATAAAATCAAAGTAAAATAAAATTTAATTCTTAAGGGAAAAAAAATTTTTTTTCACCTATTGAATTTCAGATAAGTTACAATTTTGTAAAATCCTTCCCTGTTTTGACAAATATATTAAGCGACACTAGAAGATACAAGCTCATCTAGATCAAATTCAAGCCAACCAGTCATATTTACTCACAAAAAATGTAGTACAAAAGTATATGCACATTTCTGGAGTGCTTAATAATGAAATGATTAGTTTCCTTCCATTATGATCTTCCCTATCCCTGCTGTTTACCAACATATCAATCAGAACTGAGCAATAATTTTACTAACAGAAAAAAAAATCTTTTACAAATACAAAATGAAATCTCTGCATCAAAATAAGAAAATTTCTCCAATTAAATCAAAATTGCATTGACTTTTAGCTCACCATAATAATAATAATAAATTTTTTTTAAAAAAAAAACATGCTTGCATGCTGGTTTAATGCTTAAGCACTTAAAATAAAGAAAAATGTTTTAGAAGTATAAATTTCAAAAAAGACGATATAATATGAATTTTGTAAATTTTTCTGAGAAACAGTTTCTTATATATGAAATCGTATGAGAAAAGTGCTGCCCTTTAATTTTTAATTTTTTTTTTCAGAAATTAAAGGATACAATTGTACCAATAATGTGTCAAACAAATTAATTTCTCAAGTCCAATATAAATTTTAAATTGTAGAGCATTTTTGTTGAATGTATGGGAAATTTTAAATGAATACAAAATAATTTTTTTTAAAAAAAGAAAATATTAGCAATAATGTCTGTTTTATATCATCCATAGCATTCATTCATATAAAGAATTTAGTAATTCATGTCACTACTGTCACCATGTTAAAAATAAATTTTAAAAATGTTTTAGGGGAAGTATGTCTCATACTTCATAATTCAACAAAAAGATTTCCGAAAAGAAGGGAAAAAATTATTGTGAAATACTTATTTTATTAAAATAAATTGTTTTGGAATTATAATAATGCCTCAATATTTTACAACCAGTTTTGAATATTAATACCCAAAATTTATACTTTCGCACTCTTAACACATGGTAATCGACTTGACATTCGAAGGAAGAAAAGGGGGTAGGGGGGAAGATATCCGTATATCTTTTTAAATAAAAGAGACCCATCAAAGCTTAAAATTTTAACAGTAACAGGAGCTAGGCTTTAGCTAGACTGCCTTTTCACATAGTACGCAAAACCACTTTCAATAATTATATCAATAAATTGTCATTCTGAAAAAAAAAAACTTTTCATCAAAAATATTATATATTTGAACATATATGAAATAAATTGGATATGGTAATAAATCTCTCTTCAATAGTCTATTTTAGACTATCAGTAAAAGTCTGATTTTCATCAGTTGCCAACGATGTTTCATTCTACTTATGAAAAAATATCTGCAAATTATCATGGTTGATAAAAATGATAGACTTAAAAAATAAATTTTCCCGATTTCTCCTGACCACCCGGAATTCCTATGACAATTCCCAGTTTCCCGATTGGATGGCACCCTGGTTTAGCAAACTGAAGAGAGTTTTTATATAATGAAATAACATGAAGAGAATAACAACATGAAGAGATAATGTTTTTAGTACTAAGATTGACAGAAGTAGTACATTTGCAATATTGATTTCTATGAAAAAAGTTCCATTTTTCAGGTTTGGGGAGAGAGGAGAAAAAAATTGAGCTGCATAAAATGATGAACTGTGTCAAACATAAACACTGAGAAGAAAAATATGAATTAATTGAACAATAATACAAATATAATTTATACAATAAATGCTTCAGATACTAAAAAAAATGCAGAAATATTATAGGAAAGAAAATTAATCCCAAGAATGGTAAGATTCAATCATTAAAACAATGAAATTTGTGTTATTACAGAAATATGTCATATATAATACTATGTCGGTAAAAAAATAAATATGGAATATAGTTGATATGCTGCTTCAAATGACAGCTACAGCCATCCAGTTTTCCAAAGAATTATATGCAAAGAGTATATTAAGCAGATGTATAATAAACTATTTTAATAATTGTAATAAAATCTTTACTAAAACTTGCCTAATTCTTTTTATAAAAAATTGAGATCAAATTCTCAAGTATTTATAACATAACTAAAGTTACAGTTACCAGGATTGTCACTCAAATCTAGAAAGAAAAAAAAATTCCCTGCATTTTTCCTGTATTTCTCTGTATATATATGCAATATAAGAAGAAATGCATAAATAACATTTATGTGTCAGCTATAATAGAATAAACAATACTTCATAGTTTTAATGCAGGGAAAATGCAAGGAAAGGAAGCAACAATTTAACATTACTCAAATAATACATTAAAAAAAATGTTTATATTTGCATACAAGAAAAAGAATTTATCTTTATTTATTGCTTAAAATTTAGCAAGACAAGATTTACATATTAAGGGGGGGGGATACTGATCATTTATCAAGTTTTTTAATTATAAGTCCCACAAAATGAAGGGCTCAGATAAAATAAAGCACAAAATAACAGTTTTACTATCATGATACAAAGCATCTAATGATTACTAAATTTAAAAAAAAAAGGGGGGGAGCAAGTTTACTTATTTATTTATTTTTGCCAATTTATACATTCGGATATCATTTTTTTCTTCTGCACATTTTCAAATCATTACTTTATTTTTATTTTTTTAGTAATAATTTCATTTGCAATGCTGCTTTTGGTCAGTGTTAAACTCCTTTTCTTTTCCATTCCCCTTTTGGAGAGATACATATTACGCTATGGCTGAAGGCCTTTATAATATTATGACTGAATTATATGACTATTAAAATTTCAAGATTTAAAATATTTTAATAAGAAGCAATTAAAATGGGAGTTCCATAAAACATTTAATTATTAAAATTTTAACGTGCATTAAGATTGGCGAACCGGCTGGTCGCCAAAGGCAGCTAGTTTTAAATAAAATAATATCAACTGCATCAAGCAATGTCAGAACCCAACTTTTTTCAATAAATGATTAATAATTTTTAAAGAATGATACAGAAGTAAATAAATATTGTAAGAAACAATTCAAACACATTTAACCCTTTCACAATGGGTGTGTCATACATGCATCACCTAGGAATGTCTCGCAACCCGTGCATTTCACGAAATCGAACTCCTGGGACAGTGATGCATATATGCATTCTAAAATGGAACAATTTTTAAATGCCACTAGATAGCTTCCTATATCCATTACTTTTGAAATAAATATAGTTTTAGTATCTGATCTTCAGTTTGTTCATATTCAGCCTGACTTTGATATTTTACTCATCAGCTGTTGCGGGGGAAGGGGAATAAGAGTTATGTAAATAAACAGAGTTCAGTTGTGTAACTTTCCACTTGATAAAATCATTCCCATTTCTGTTCTCCCTATGAATTCTTTTTTCCTGTAAACTGTAACTAGTCTTTCTGGGTTTTCAGTCAGTTCTGTAGTATTTTACATAGCTATTAGATACATTTCACTCATTTCTCTTTTCATTATGGAAAGTCTTGGTTTCGGTTTATTATGACAAGAAAATTTCAGTTGTCAGAGAAAGAATGTGCTTGTATTATGAGTTAACTAATAATCTAAAAAGGTAGGAAAAAGGACAAAGTTAGGCTTAGCGATGCAAAACCTGTCCACTTGATAGAATTCAAGTTGACAGGTTGATTGTTCAGTAGGATGATTCCATTTGTATACGCTCCATGCTGTGCATGCTTCTAGGATTAAGACCTCTCATGCCGAAAGGGTTAAGCAAAATTATTTCAAATATTAATAAGATTTTCATTCAATAAGCAATACAGTATTGAAGATAAAAAATAATAATAAATCCACTAAACTGTTAAAATTGCTTACATTTCAGATTCAAAGGAGGGAAGACAATAACCCTTTCCAAATACTGGGCATAAGTATGATCTCGGTGAGGTGGAAGAACAGCATTTGGCAGCATACCTTCAGGCAAATCGTATTTAGATTTCCAAATTCTAGCTGATGGAACTTTAAACCATGGAAATATTTTCTCTGTTTGCTATAAAACAAAATATATGAATTCCACAATTTATACTTAATGATGCTGAAAAATTCATCATAGAATATATACAAAAGGTACTTAGTAAAATTAATTCACTTTCACTCTATGAAATACAATATATTTAATGCTAAATTACATCAATTTAAATGATCAAAAACTATTATTATTTTAATTAGAAGATACTTAAAGAAAATAAAAATGAGCTAAAGTTAAAAATAGAATTGTTCAAATGAAATGCAGTAAAACTGACATCAGGTAAAAATTCCATATTGCTTAGTTTGAATCGTTTGAGATTTTTATATTATACCTCAATTAATCTCATTACATCTTATTAAGAGGAAAGGCTATAAAAATAAAAAAATTGTTATTAGGGAAATGAACTTTCTTTCCAATGCATTATTAGTAAATAATCATTCAAAAGCTTTGCTTTCAAAAACTTGAACAGAAAAAAAAATGTAAGTTAAATCATTAGAATTCTGATTAAATATTGAAATTTTACTTTAAAACTAACTAATATTATATATATATATATATTTGTAAGCATATAATTTTTTAATCTGAAGGCAGTTTCGAAGATATTGAAGAGACTTTTGATTTTTTGGCGTCATTTTATTTCATCCCGGAGAGGCACGTATTATATACAAGCAGGAGCGACGAGCACATGCATAACACAGAAAAAAAAAAAAAAAAAAAAAAAACTCATGAACATTTTATCCCTGGTCTTATATAACATGAGAATTCTGACAATTATCGTTTCTAATTGGAATTTCTCAAATGTGTCCACCTTGACAAGAGAAACAGAGGGATCCTTTAGCCTGTCAGCACGTGGGAACCACTGACGCAATCATTTATACAAAGCTTAAGTTTAATTAATTATAAAGAAAAATTGGAATAGGATCAGGAAATAAGAGAATATTTTAGAATAACTTTGACATGAGCTGAATTAGGCAAAAAAAATTAGGAGATTAATTAGGATTAAATTAAATTTAAAAATATCATTACACACACACACACACATATATATATTATATATATATATATTCCATTTAAACACAACAGAAATAAATTAAATAATACTTTTATCAGAATAGCTTTAGTCGCACTAGTGTGATGCTTCATTCCCATATCATTTCCATATTCAATAATTTCTATAACATCATCAAAAAAGGAAGCCTAAATTTAAAAAGAGTAAATAAACAATTTATTATATAGAAAATGGTTATTTTATATAGATGGAAAGATATTCATTGAAAACTTACTATTGTTTTATATTTTCCTCTATCCAAATTGTCTTTGACTACTAACAAATGTAGATTAGGTAACTTCTCAATATCTATTAATAAAATGTTTACACCATAAATACATTATTGAAAAATAATATAACACTGCATTGATAAATAAAATACAACAAATTTCACAAGAAGGAACAAACCAGATGTTGATCAAGAAAACAGGAGTAGCAAATTGCTAACTACAGCTAAGTTAAATAAACATTTAGGAAAAACATTGATAGATATTTTATGTAAATAATGGTTTCTATATACATATTTTAACTAAATAAAAAAGAAAATACCAGAAAAATAGTAATGTTCAATAAGCATATTTAAACCATATAAATTGTGCACATTTTTTTTTTTTTTACAAACAGAAAATATACAATGATTATATTTATTATTCTTTTTTAAACCATATTTTGAAACTATAAGAAAAAATTAAAAAGCAACTAAATAACATATAGTTTAAACAGGATTGCCACTGAAATCCGAAAAAAAAAAAAGAAAAAAGTTCTTTGTGTTCCTTGTATGTATATACAGTATACAAGGAAGTGCACAAATAACACTCATTTGCTTGTTACTACAAAATAACAATACCCTCCTAGTTTTTAATAAAGTAATACCCTCCTAGTTTTTTCCTAGTTTAAAATACTTTGTTATAGTATTCTTCACAAATTAAAGATGCTTATGTTCAATTTCAATACCTCCATTAGTAGCAGTAGTAGTAGTTTTCAGTAGCAGTAATCACTATTCCAATATCATATATACCAAGATTTTATTTTCTCAACCTGAGTATTTGCAAAAAAGTGAAGAAAAGAGATGAGATTCTTTGATTGATGCTCATTAATTTTTAGAGCTATGGTGATTATCTGTTATTCTTGAAATGTTTTTAAAAATTAGCAATTTTTAGATGGAAAAAGAAATTTAAAGTTTGCAGTACTTTCTGGTTTTTTAAGGAATATTTCAAAATCCCAAACACTTTCCTAGTGTTAGAGATGATTTTTAAATTCTCTGTGTTTTCCTGATTTTTCAAGTGCCATGGCAATCCTGTTAAAATTTTATTATTTTTTTTAATGTGCCTTTCTAAAGCAAGCAATGGATTTTTAACACATTATTTGCTTATGGAAATTTTGATCTTTGTTGAAGATTGCATGCAGAAGAATATTTTTTTTAGATTGGGCAAAAGATGCGACATATTTAAGAGAGCAGTTTTCCCTCAGAAAAGAAAATAGTTGCATATATTATACACACCTTTATTATTCGGGTTTGAGGTATCTTTCGTTGAAGATTGCAAAGTATTATTCTCTACATCACAAATTTCCTTTGAACTAATATTCTTAGTATTGTCACTGTTTTTTTCATCAAATGAATGTAAATGAACAGAATGCACTAAGGAGGATACAGTTTCTGCAATGGCAAATCTATCACAGTTTTCTTCTGAATTTAAAGAATGACTTTTATAACTCTGCAAATCAGTTTGAGCATGTAATATATGGTTTTCAGAATTGGTTTTATCATTTCCTAACTGAGAATCGGATTCACTGCTGGGTGCTGATAAGTAACTGGAAGACGAGTCAATCTGCAATAAAATCAGAATGGAGAAAATATTTTGAATTTAAGAAATTGAATGATATAAATTTAAGATTTAGGATTCAATGGTCTCCTTAAAAATAAGTTAGAATGAAATAATTTAGAAAAATTTTCCAAGTAAAATAAAGTAACAAATATAGAGCATGTTTCCAAATCTTTATCAACCTCTTAATGCATAATGTTGCAACTATGCATTAACAATGTTCATTTCTTAGTTCAGTTTAAAGTTTCATGCATCAAAGGGTGACATTAGACAATTACATAAAAAAATAACTATAGGACATTTCATGCAAAACAATGAACTTCATACTAAAAAATTCTGAATATAAAGAACGCAGCATTAAAAAAAATATGAAGTGTCAAGCGAAACAATTTTAAAGAACTACACACCAAAATGTTTTGAATGCAAAGAATGTGATATAAAAAGATTCCACATCATCATTATTAGTTTTCCAAATAATGGTTTATGATAGTTCACTACACCAGAGAACTAGATCTTAATGTTACAATATATATCTTTAGAAGGCAAATAATTAATTATAGATAATTTTTTAGCTTTTCAATCTACTTCCAAAAAGTTTGCAGTACATATTTAACCATAAGATGTAACTTGTATGGCAGGTTGTTCCCACTTTAATTACAATATGGACTTAGATCTTACATTTGAATTGCAAAGCCTTGGAAATGCTACTGATTATGGTCAGTATTTATCCCAATAAGTCACATCATACAAACTGGCTGTTAAATATTTCTATTCGAGATTGCTTTGTGGATAATGTGGGCCACAATCAGTAATTCGTGAGAATAAATTGTAATGCATATTTCTTAGTTATCGATGTTCTAATACATAAATTGATGGTTACAAGTACCCAAATATGCTAAATTGCAACATATTTTATAATCTCATATTCAAAAAAATGATTTAAAAAATAAGCTAAAGTTATCTTAAAATAATAATACACAATATAATTTTTTTTTAAAAAAATAAAGTTTAATACTTATAAAAAATGTACATAAACCAAACCAAATTGTTCATTTTAATTAATGATCAGAAAATATTTTCTAATAATTTACTATTTAATAAAAAAAAAATATTTTTACAATTTATCCAATAATTTTACTAAAATTGAATTAAACTCAAGATAACCTTTTAACAAGCAAATCAAAAAGCAATGATCAACAATAAAAAAAATGCCAAATCACATAGCTAATTCATTTTGTAAAAAAAGTTTATTCAATGGGTTTTAAATTATATATCAAAAATAAATAAAACTGATAAACTTAAAAATAAAAATTAAACAATTCAGGGACAATGATTTTCTAAAATTTCTTCAAGTTATTTTTAACCAGATATTCTTTTATCTTATCACTAAATTCATATTATAATAAGACAAAATTAAAAAGGCAATATTCTAAAACTCAAAACTAAGAATAATACAATAAATGAATTTATAAGTAAAATACAAATATATAATATTTACCTCCTGCCTAATAAGATGACGAGCACATCTTGCTGTTAAAAGAGAATTGAGTACACTTTTCAAGCCATGTTTTAAATACTCTCTAATAGCTTTCTTCCATAAAGGTATTGTTTCGACTGTACAATCAATACAAGTATAAACCACTGTTTCAGGTAAACATGAAAGAATTTCATAACTTTCATCTGGGGAAAAAAAATTTAAAAAAATCAGGTTTTTAAGAAACGCTAAAATGAAAACTTCTTTATAATATTTTTCATATTGCTTATATTCATGTAAGGCAAAACAATTCATTAATAAATTCAAATTACCTGTTATATTATCACATGTGGCATGCACCCATCTGTTACATTTATAGCATTGCACCATCTATAACAGTAATTATTTACAAAAATAAATGAAATAAATTAACACACAAAATGTCAACTTTTTAACAAATGGTATATCATAAATTATAATATTAATATTATAAAATTTATATGTTAAATAAAGTTATGTTTAACTGAATCATGCAATATATAAAGATAATGTTTTCAGTATCTAAATTTTATTATAATTATTGATTTCAATGAGTTTATTCAGCACTGATATTTTGTTCTGAAAATTAACTCTCACTAAAAGAATAGATAAACAGCTACAATTTAAATTTCAGTTTAAAAAGCACTAAACTAGATTAAATTTTTTAAAAAATCCTGTTTCATTTGAAGACAAGCAATTATGATTGCAGCTGCACCGCATAAGAGAGACATCCAAGATTTCAAGAAAATTCAAAATCAAATTGAGTAGCAGATCAAAAATTTCCTATGAATTCCTCTCTTACTGATTATGAGTAAAACTACTTACAAGAAGCATTTATAAAATTTTATGTATATATATTAGTTTGAATAATGATTTTAAAAGTTGAAGATTTAAATTTAAAAAATAATTAACCATTCAATTAAACAGTCAACAAATGCTTACTTTGGATTCATAATCATTTTCCTCGTAACATTTATGGCAAACTGGGCAATAATTCCCTAAAACATATAATAAGAAAAGAAACTAAATAAAATTAATACTTTAGATATAATAAATTTTATAAAAATATTTAAATAACCATTTTATGTACATAATTTGTTACAGAAAATAATTATATGAACACCCTAAGGCCTAATCATATAAAGAAAGTTATTAAGAAGGGCAAGCAAATAATTCTATTCTCCATTGCAAAAAGTATTATGATTTTTGAAGTTTTATGCCCTTACAAACATCTTGAGAGATGTTTGCTGTTCTAAACTTATTAAAATTGCCGCATATGATTTAAACATAATGCTTATATAGCTTCCCATTATCCTAAATTAACTTACTCCAACTGCCAACAGATAAATTATTAAGATTTCAGAAAGGATACTTTTAAAATCAAAAATTTCTGGATCAAAAGCTTTACAATTACTTCAAAAATATTTTGCTTCATATTATAATTTTATCACAAAACAAATAAATATTAGCAGTTGAGTAGTTTAATTAAATAATAATAATAAAAATGTGTAAGTGTGGGATAAAACATAAAGTTGTATTAGGCTAATTACAAATATATGTTCAAAATGTATAATTTCTTAATAGGAAAAAAATAGAAGAGAAACAATCAAAGAAAATTATTTTGAATTAATTATGTAGTGTTTAATTTTAAATGATAATGATTTTACTCAACATATTAAACTTTGTTTCTTCTTTTATAACCTTTTCAACTGACTGAAATGCATTTTTTCTATATTTTGTTATTAGATACAATATCAATAAATTGAAAAAGATATTTAATTTTGAAGAAATGCAATCAATGCATCAACTTATTGTCTTTTATTAAGCTTGTATTAATAATAATTATAGTTTAGTGCAAATTTGTTAAATATCCAGTTTCTCATTTATTAAAGACCATAAGTAAAAAATATACAGTATTCTTAAGTTTACACACAGACATTTTTCTACTTGAATGTTTTTCTGGATTCATTTCTAGTACAATAATCCATATATGTATCTATCATATTGATTTTTTAACGTTGTTCAATAAAACTTTAGATCACAATAGCAAATATGTTACCAATCAATGAGCGCAAAAAATCTATAATTTGCAATACAAATTTAAATATTTTTTTATGGCAAACTAAAATTTTTGATGAATATAATTTTAATATTTATTAAGCAAATTAAAATTTTGTATATCTGCAGGGCAGATATATATACTTTTTTTAAAACTGTTTTTTGGCTCAAAGTTAACATAAATATACAGAATCTGCATTTCTTCTACTATTCTGGTCTACATATAAAAAGCATTTATAAGAACAGTGATTTAAAATTATGCAATACAAAGCAAAATATAACAATCCCTTACTAAAAGAAAAAAAAAATATCTATCCATCTAAAAAATAATAATATTGTGCAAAGATTCTTGAAAGGAGCTATTCTTTTCATAAGCATTCCTACAAAGAATAAGGTCCATGCTTCAATAAATTAGCACAATGCAGTCTACATAAACAGTGATGGAACTTCTCAAAATCTCTAAGTTGTATTAATTTGAAAAAAGAGGTTAAAAAAAAAAAAAAAAAAGGACAAATAATTTTTCCTAACCTCATACTGATTTATAACCTCAAATATATTATCCTGAAAATTTTGGTTAGTTAATCATTTAGAAAGTTAACACTGCATTATTATCAAGTTCTCAACATTTTAAAATTTCAAGTCTAGCTCACTGAAAAATTAATTCAAAATCTATAACAAAATTTGCAGTGACCAGAGAAACTACAAAATGAATTAATAAAAATGCATTAATAACTAATTTAGAGAGTAGAAAATGATTTTAAAAAAAAGGCCTTTTCTAGAGTGAGGAAAAAAATAATTAATAATAATTTATTTAATTCTTTTTAACATGCAAATGGCATTTAAATGAAAAAAATTTTAATCCCAGGAATGGCAAATGTATCAGCAATAGTCTAAGACAAATTAACTTGATATCATGGAAAAGACCATACTTAGACATTTCACCACTGAATGAAATACAGTACACTCCCGAGTATCCGATTCACGACTACCTATCTTCCACACTGTCTGGCTTAGTTTTCTTTTACTGTAATTAAATGAGGAAGGCAAGGCATCTATTAAAGACTTTTTCAAAACCTAGAAACTGTAAGTTTTGACTCTTATCTTAGAGTATCTTTTCATATCTGTGTAATCATTTATTAATGAATAATAAAATCAGTTTCAGTCAATTTTCATAAGAATTAGGTTTAAGATATATGTTAATGTTTTGTTTGTTTCCAGCGTTTAAGGTGGGCATTACAGAATTTATGTTAAAGCGCACACAGTTTATAGCCTTTAACTTACTTTTTCTCTAATAAATTCTTGAAACATGCAGTACTACTACCAGTACAGAGCCTTCTATTTTAACTTGACACATTACCAGAAATTGTTTCTATGATTCACTGAAACATGGTTGCGTTTACATTGAGATAAATGGAGGACTAAGTATTCAATAAGAGGGAAAATATGTATTATAACAGTGAGTTTTGGATAAAATCTTTGTCTTCTGTCATTGGTTGGGCAACGAAATGAGTTCATAGTACTCTGACCTGCTTTTCCACCACATTATGTTCAGATACTCGGGAGTGTACTGTATTTACATTTCAATGCATTTTAGTATTAATATCAGTTAGATAATATATAAGGTAGATATTTATAATTTTCTTAAAATTATGGGTATCAAATCTTTGCTGCTATGCTGCATTTTCAAAGCAAAAAGAGAAAAATTCTGAGTCAATAGAATATCTATCTTCTTATCAAAGTTAAGTATATAATCTATATGTTATTCATAAAAAAATGCCATTTAATAAAAAATATGGCACATTTAAAATTGCATTCAGATTAAAATTTTGTGTAAATGCATATTTCAATTGCTTCAATAATTCTTCCATATTATTATTTTGATATAAAAGATGCACGAGATGTTTCAATTGGAAGCAAAATATAATTTAAAACATATCTTACATATATAGCATTTTTTCCCCTTTCACTTTTCTAATACACAGTTGTAAGATTTTTTTTTGAAGCTAATATAATCAGTGCTTTAAATATTTTATAGTTATATTATGTAGAACAATTGCAAGTACCATTTCCTATTTTAGATATTTCTCATTTACATCATTATTGATTTTACAAACATACTTTTGCTCCAGTCAATCCATTAAATATCAAGTTTATAATATTTCACATTCAAATGAATATTATGTCAAGCTGATAAAATTAACTGAAACAAAATGCAAAATATAGTATAAAATTAAACTATTCACAAATAATTATTGGTTAATAATTACATTTTAAATTATTATTTTTTCATTTTACAGTATGCTAATTTTTTTCTTTAAAATATTCTTTTATCGAAACGCACATACTAAACTGTCATTTCAACATTAAATATCTTTTCCTTTGTTCAATGTAATTAATTTTAAGTGTATTTTTCCTTTAATTACAATTAAAATCGTGACAGTCAAGGAAAAAAAATTATCAGCAATCAATAAAAATTGATAATTTTATGGTAGCTACCTTATCTTGTTTGCTAAAATTTGCTAGTAGCTATTCAAACAAAGACAATCAACCAGTTATTAAATTTAATTAATATCATACAAGAAATATAAGTTAAAGCATTTCTGTTCAAAAATAACCGAAGAAGGAACTTTTTTAAGCTTTTACTAAAGAAATTCGAAATTTTTGTATTATTTATAAAATAAAATTTAAAATTTGTTATAACAAAAATAATAAAATGCTAAATTTTTTTTTTTTTTTTTTTTTTTAAACACGAATTAAATGATTGCAGTTCAATTTCTTTACCGATGAAAATATTGTTTCATTCGATAAGTTACTATAATTCTTTTTTCATTGTTTCTCTTTAACAGAACTAAACAAAACCACATATGAATCTCTGTCGGGAAACTTTAGAACATCCATCCACATATTCTAAATAAATAAACTTATGCAAGCATCAACAAGGATAAAACATCAAATGAGACGCATTGAGAGGTGGAACAAAATTATTTTTGGGGAACTCATCAAGGTCAAGTTTGTATTAGCAAAATTATGACAGAAAGCAAGACTTGAAAGAAAAAAAAAAAACCTAGGAAATTAATTAATATTAAATTTGAGAATAGATTTCTACAGAAAATAAATTTAACAGTAATTAAAGCAAAATTCTGTTCAAAAGTGTGAGTTATTGTATGAAATATTAGGATCAATGCATCACCATTTTCCTGAGAGAAATGATGTGCTCTATATTAAGTTAATACATAAGGTATAATTGTTGGCTTATACTGGAATGTAAAAAATGAATAAAACAAAAAGTGCAGTTATAGAAATAAACAGCATATGGCTAATAATCTAATAGTTATTTATGCATTATGGTGATCTATTACTAATAATTATGAATAGAATTATCAAACATATTAGCAGAATAACTTGCATACTTTCAAAAATTATTGAATTAAAATTGAACAATATACAATTAAATTCAATGGTTGTATATAACTCCATAGTAATTGTCCAATTACTAAATTAAATGTCAAAACTGAAAGAAATAACAGAATTATCTTATATCTCATATAAGATAATTATTATAGACCAGCCTTTTAAATTGAATTACAATTTTATTTTAATGAACTATGACTGTTTTTAATATTCTCCCTTCAATTCTTAACTCGAAAGCTTTTGTATTTCTATTATCATAAAATGCTTTAATAATATGACTATCTGCATTTGAATTTTTAGGTAAAAGTTCTATAGATTATAGCCCATATACTGTTGGTCCATTAAATTCTAAAAACAAAAATATAAGGTTTGCTCAGTCATCACAATGCTTCCCAACACTTAGGTAAATACTTTTTTCAAAATATGAATTAGCATTTATCAAGGATAAGATTTTTAAAATTGTGATTCATAATCTATTGAACTGCTAAGAAAATTCAATACTTTTTGTTTTCACTTTGTCCCTTATTGATTCAGCAAAAATATTAAGAAAGTCACTATAACTTAAAATGCTTCATTAAAACTAACTGAATAACTCATTTAAATTGAATTTTGCATTTCTCTCCCCCCCCCCCTACAACGAAAATGGGTCACAGATAGCAAAAGTTTCAGTATTTCAAGTCTGAAATAGCAAGTTTATGCTACAATATAAATCAGAATCATGATAATAATACTTCTCCCAAATATATTTTGAAACAAATTAATTCAAGATTTAACTATGTTCTCAAATGCTTATAGCTCCAAAATTCAATTAGATATGAAATTCCATGAAAAATCATGAATATCAATTTGAAACTTTACACTTTTTATAATACTAATATTTTGCAGCAATAGTAAAAATAATCTTTCAAAGAGGAAAAAGAAATTTTTTTCATTGTGCCAAAACAGAAGGAATGAATCTAAACTTCTCATAAAGATATTTTTAAAGATATCTTTATTATTCTACCATGTATATGATTTGCATATTTATTCTAACACATTGGTTTTGAAGACTCAATATAATTTCAAACTTTTTTTTTAAATTATTCATTTTTTAAAAAACAATTTCTCAATTGAAACTATTTATTATGAAATTTACATTAATGTATTGATATTTCTAACATAAAGCTGAAATAAACTATTGATTTTCAGACAACTATTTGAATAATTTCCAAAATAAATGATTAAAAATTATCTATTTATTAAACAGCAAGTAAAATAAATATAATAAACATAATGTTTGAGATAACAAAAATATAATGCAACTAAGATATAAAAGGAAATTAATCCCCAGAATGATAAAACCGATTCTGAAAAATTTTATGTCTGATAACTTAATATTCAGGACATATTCAAGGCAAACTTTCTTATCATCAAATCAAGATAGATATTTAAGCTGCCTTTACTTGGTTTGTTTATTGCATTCCTAAATCACCTAATAAAGTCAAGGTACACTTAATGCAAACATAACTATCCATGCCATTTGTGAATCACACCTTCTCAAATGCAATAACTTCAATTTTTTTATTTCTCAAAAAATTGATTCACCTTTCGTATTTCTGACATTACAATGATATGGCACTTTCACTTTACTATTATAAGAGAAATTAATCATGTTAGGCGGATTAAAGTATGTTAATAAGAAAATTAACCCTTTCACTACTGGCTTGGCCTAACCGATTGCGGAAATTCTTTACTGGCTGGCTGGTTTTCGTTTCAAATGAGAGGTGCAAGCAGAAAAGCTAGTTATCGCCAAGGATTTCCTTGCTTTTATATCCTAATAATTATAATCTTTCACCATACTGGAAATATTATTTAATATCTCAGAAGACCTTATTACTAGATAACACAAAAAATTGGATGAAATAAAGTAAAATCCGTACCATATTCATTCACAATTAAGTAACTTCATATATTACCAAAAATATGAAAAAATAAAATCCTAATTTCTTACCATTCAAAAATGAAAGAAAACATTTGATTAAATTTTTGTGGAAACAATGTGAAACTTTAAATTTCATTGTAATAAGGACATATTATAGAAAATATTGCTTATAACATTGCAGAATAATAACAAAATTCAGCAAAAAACATTTAAAAAAACTTTTTTTTAGTTATTAAAATTAATTTTATGTAATAATACATCTGAAAGTTATTAATAAAAGCCACCAAAATTTTGATTGGCTTTTTCATTTATAAAATTACACTTTTTCATATTGAAAAGTATTTAAGTAGCTATTTTCATAACTTTAGGCTCTCGAGTTTGCCCTGTAGAGGACCCACATATAATTATATTTTGTTATTGTAGCAAAACATAAATATATTAAGAGAAATTGTTCACTATTAAGAGTGAATCTACAGCTTGAATACAGATATTTATGAAGATGAAATGATAATAACGATGTGTTTTTGACCTATTTTTTTTAAATCTCTCTCGCACACATATATATGCTATTCTAAACTGCTTTAATTAATTTTAACACTAGAGGAGTTTTTCAGAGTGATGAAGACATTTTTTTTTATATGCTATGTTGATTAGAATATTGAACCTACTGATTTCACTCCACTTTAGAAATCAAAATAAACAAAAATTCAGCTACTTCAGATGAAAAAAAACTTTCACAGAACATGAATTCATTTTTAAATACATAAAAGTATATTTTATATATATATAATATTGTAGGCATAAAATTGCAAATGTGTGGATAAAAAGAAACTTATAAATAAATTTCATCATGAGAGAATGAACTAATTTTTCATGAAATTTTATTATGACATTCTGAGAGGAATTTGTTTGGGACATATAGACTTAAGAAAGAGAATCTTAGGTAGCTTTGAAAGAATGTCATAGGTATTACATATTTTTATCCTTTCATTCAGAACATAAGAAATTGCAATAGCCATCATTTTTCAAGTGTTTGTGTTAGATATAATTAAATAATAAAAAATTAGGATTTGTATCAGGAAATAAGAATAGTTTAGAATGAACAGACATGGATTAATTTAAGATAAAAATCAGAGCAAAAAATGTTATTGCATATATAAATCTAAATTTTATGTGTTAACAGTTGTGAATTGAAATCTTCTTTCTTTCTTTTTTTTTTTTCAATTTTAAA
This sequence comes from Argiope aurantia, assembly GCA_026543865.1. Taxonomy (NCBI): domain Eukaryota; kingdom Metazoa; phylum Arthropoda; class Arachnida; order Araneae; family Araneidae; genus Argiope; species Argiope aurantia. Next base: position 657,929 of record JAPMOR010026298.1, read on the forward strand.
AATTTAGTATAGCACACAATTATACTTCATTCATTCAACACTTTGAAAAATTTAAGATAATAAACCCATCGCTGAGTCTAATTTTATGCATACATATGCGCTTTGTTTCAGATTAATGTTCGTTGAGCTACTTAATTGCACATTGCACTACAAAACTTTGAATTGATACTACAAAACTTTAAATTGCTTATATTATATATATATATATAAGATAATTTACAGAATTAATTTCTATTTTGTAATAATTACTGCTTTCTTAATTTCTAATTCACTGAAAAATTCCTATTGTCTTTACATGTTTCTTGAAAATAGTATATATCTACATACCAGGTCAATAATTATGAATAAACGATAATCAGTTTAAATTACATTTCAACATATTGACATAAGGAGAAACAAAATAAATTACTTTATCCATTTTTTTTTGAAATTTAGAAAGCATTTATATTACTATTGGAATTTTTTTTTAATGTTACTTATTATCTCACAAAGGTAAAATGTTACTTATTATTATCTCACCAAGGGGGTTGGTAGCATCTAAATATATTCAATAAATCTATGAATTTAAAATTCGGAAGAATTGGAACAATAAGAAAAGAACCAGAGAAATTTGCACCAAGTTTTCATTTTAAAAAAACAAATTAATTGAATTTACAAAATATTTTTAGTGCATTACAACTACAAACAAATTCAAATGCACAACTTTGTATAAGTATTATATACAAAATTCATTTTAATATATAACTGGACATAAAAGTAAAACTGATAGTCTAGGAATCTGAAGTTCATATATTAAGAAATTACTTTTACAAAGAAGCACTATTTTTTTTAAAGCCAAAAAGATTAAGGAAAGCAGTTACTTAAATATTTAAAATAAATTACAAAGTTTTGGAAGAAAAAAAATTACAAAGTCCCATTAGTTTTCTAAATGTTGAAATATTAATAATTTTATAAGAACAATTGATTAAAAACTATTAGCTACATTTGAAAAGTTTTATTAACATTATTAGTCCACTAATAATGGCTATTATGTTAATTACAAATATATAATATTATCTATTCTAAATTTTGCATTTTTTAAAAAGTGGTAGCATGTTAACAAAACTTTTCATTGTTTTAGCCAATTTAATCACATTAATGTTCTGTGATGTTTTAAAATGAAAGTTAAACACAGGTCAAAAAATTCAGAATTTATTCCATATATTTGAAACAAAATTTACATTATTAACAATTTTAGACATGCTTATACACAGTCCAGCTACAAAACAATGTGAATTGTCAAAATTTTGTTGACATGCTACAAAAGTTCTTTAGTGCTTCTGTAGGTGAAAAAGCCATGATGACGAAGAAGAAGAAAAAGTTTGTAAAGAAATATAAACTGTGCAGAGAAGCAGGCATGAACTTATGTACTTAAAAGCACTCTATACCTTTATCAGTTAACTTTGCACAAGGCTGACAAAGAAGTAAATCAAAATTCCATAAAACACCAGTAGTGGATGCTGGTGAAGTAGTCCCACAGCTCTTACATTTAACACATTTTGGACACATCTACATGGGTGGAGAAAAAAAGCATTACATATATGCTGATGCCTAAGAAATAACTATTAATGTTCTAAAATTTAGATGAAACTATTTATCACATTCTTTATGAAAGGCTGTCACAGTAATAAAAAAGTAAGAGCTTGGATATTTAATTATTACTTCAAAGTGATCTGTTATTTTGATGTACCAATATTAATCTCTGAAAATAAGCCTCAAAAGTGGCAAATTTATGACACATATACAAATTTAGTCAAAAGAATTTATTCTCAGGAATAAATAAATAAACAAAAATAATTCCAATAAACCACTATGAAGCTTTCAAAATTTAATATTTTAGAGCATCAAAATTAAAAATATGTTAATGTACGTTTAATTTAAAGAAAAAATAAAAATATTATCAAAAGGGAGACTTAATTTACTAGAAAACATGGAATAAAAATGCATTTTTTTGACAATTAGTTGCTCTATTTTCAATATTCCACCAATAATATAATTTATTTACCCAAATTCGCTTTTTCCTTGATGGTTTTGTAGGATAATGAGGAGTTAAGCATTCTGCATGGTATGTACACTGGCATTTCCTGCATTTTAATAACTAAAAATAAAGACGTAAAATTTTATTAATCATAAACATGGCCTCTACAAAAAAAAAATTTCATAAATAACCTTATTCATTATATGAGCCAAATTCATTCAACACAAAGCAGAAATCAGATTTAGATCTGATGCAATAATATAAAATCATTATCTGTCCTTTATGGACTTAATTTTTGTTTAAAAAAAGAATCAATACTACAACAATCTTCCATAATTATCAACTATTAAACTAGGTATAATATTAACACTCTCTTAATAGACATGATACATCTTGAATCTTTTTAAAAGATATCTGAAAAAAAAAAAAAAAAAACTAACTTCATACTGAAAATTACCATACTACATTGTGTAACATCAAGATAAAGTTTCCCATAATTCAGAATTTATTTGTACCAAGCCACAAAAACATAGTAAATCTAAAATCGAACACAACCATGAACCAGCAGTATATAAATTACTATGTTCCCAACACAAAGATCAATCACTAATCCAAGGACTCAGAATAAAAAGTAAATACAATAACTTTTGCTGATTAAAAATGAATCAAATTATAAATTGGATTTAGCTCCTATATAGAGGTAAGCCCCTTACTTTTCCTTTAAGGGCTTAAAGAATGAAGTTATAATAATCTCCTTTCTGTTTGAAAAAAATAATAATAACATATTAGTAATCTTCCATTATTGTGAACTATTACTTCTACTAACATCTCAAACAACCAAAATGTAAGAACTTATAGTGACTACATAACTAATGGAAGACATAATGCACGTACTGACTAGTTACTTTGTGAACTGAAATTACTAATACATTTAAGGAAATTTAAAAAAAGTTGCATTTTAAATATAAAACTGTATTTCAGAAAATTCTCTTACAATGCATTCATCGTTTTTACTATTTGATTAGGAATAATATTGCACCATACAGCTTTCCAATATTATTCACATGTTTTACTATGAACTATAACCCTAGTGAAGTTTAAAGATAGGATTCCAAATTTACTATCTCAAAAGAAGTTTCAACTGTGATTTCTATACAAATTAACAAAAAAAAAGAGCTTCCACATTTGAATAACAGAATCAAAAAAATTTTGCTAACAGGTTTTATCAAGATCATGGTGGACTTACATTTTGTTTTAATCCACACACAGCACAACATTGGCATCTTTTACAGCACCAATTCTCTAAATTTTCTTCGTGAGGAATATCATCCTCAGGAAGACAAAATGTATGATATGGCTCACAGCAGAGAACACAAAAAATCAGCTGCAAAGAAAAAAATTGCATATTAAATTAAGTTGTTCAAAACATTAACTCCTAAATTATTTAGTGTATACTATGAAAACATATTAAATAAATTCATTAACCTTTTCTTCACCAGCACTTCCACACAAATAACAGACACATGGTAGTGGTATTTGTTGAGATGATATTAATGCAAAACCTTGCGAAGAGATCCTTTCAAAATCATAGTCTTCCTATAAAAAACAAATTCAAAAGTAATATTAACTTTCTCTTTTATAATATATAAAATAAAAGTAGCATCATATACCATATAATTAAAACATATGGTTTAAGAATGCCTCTGTTAATCTGCAATTGAAAAGGAAACATATTTTAGGAAAAAAGTCCCTCTCATTTTTTTATTAACAGTTTTCCATATTCCGATCTAGTAAATCATTCTTATCTTTAAAAAAATATAGTAAATTTTTCTTTAAAAAATAAACACACACAAACAGAAGAAAAAAAAAGAAATTTATATGCAGTCTACCTTATAATGGGAATATAATTCAACACTTTTTTAATGTATAATCTCCCACAATTCATATGAAAATGCTTTTTAACATATAATTTGGACTATAAAAATATTTGATGCATATAGTTATTAATTGCTGCAGTAATATATAAACACCTGGAAAAATATCAAAATAAGAAATTTAAAGGGGGGAGGAATGACTGGGGGAAAAAAAACGACCTGCATTGACAAGATTTAGTTTCTTAAATCAAACAAAAATATTTCTACAGTTCTTTGATCATTAAAAAAGTATGACCCTGTGACAAAGAAATTATAAAAATACACAAAAAGATAATCAAACTAGATTTTTCTAAGCAAATTTTAATTTTATATTTCACTTCACAAACATAATACATAGTGCAATTTAAGTATACTAACACACAAAAAAGGATAGAAACATGACAGATTCATTCATAGCCCAGAGTTGATCAAGATCGCCCCCTTTTAAATTGCAACATTCAAAGTTTATTTTATTATAAACTAATAATAAGGCTTCTGTCACAAAACAATTAAAAATATTAGCAATTCAAACAACATGAATTAATATAAAAAATGGCTTCTAGAAATAACCACTAAGTTCATGTCACTTACATAAATAGTTAAAAATTACATTAAGAAATAAGCTTTTTTGGCATCTTTTAAAAAAGATATGCACAAATAATTACAAAATTAATTAATAGAGAAATTGTAATATCCAAATACATTTATTAGTTTTGAAAAATCAATTTTATTTGTATTATTTACTAGTTATTGTTAGTTTTTTAAAACCAGCATGGATATGATAAAACCAATTCCCAATAAGTAAGTCCCTCAAAATATTAATCAAAAAACAAGCAGAAGGAGGGGGAGGGGATATACAAAAATTTTAAATAAATCTTAAATCATCTTTTAATATAAGTGAAGTTTTTGCAGAATGATGAAACAAAATAGTTTCCCTCAAACTTAAATTCAAGTACACTGATCTAACACCATATACAAGAACCATTAACTTTTAGCATCATAGTTAAACACATAATAAAATGATCAGCTTTATCACTTTTACATAATAAATGATAAGCTTTTTTCATTTAATCCTGGCAAGAAATTACAAAGTAGAATATGCTTTCACATAACTTGATTACTCTATTTATTGATATAAATTTCAATTCTAAATTTTAAAAAGATTGGATAAACTGATTTTCAATTTAAAAAATATTTTCATTTTAATATTTTTAACCTTTACAAAATTAAATGAAAAAAATTATAAAAATACATTTTTCAAGAGATAATTATAAAGTTCAATCTGAAGAGATTTGCTATTTGTTTGTTTTTTTTAAAGAAAAGAACAGGATCAGCATGTAGTCAATTGATAATTCTTTGAATAAAATATAGAGTTACAAGGGGGAGGGGAATCGAAATATTCTTGCTATTGATAGAGAGTAGAAAGAAACAGAATAATACAATTAATATTTTCTGTATAAGATTTTGAATGTGTCAATTTTTCAATTAGAATCCACACATTAGAATCCATAATTTTTCAATTAGAATCCAAAATGTATCTTAATCACAAGAATTCTGTTGATGATAAACATACCATGAAGAAGATTCATACAAGAAAATATCATTAATAATTGACAAGAATTCTTTTTTCTTCTCATGATTACAAGTACCAAAGTAATAAATAAATTAGATTAGAATTATAAAATGTAAACAAACCCAATAATCTGCATAAATATATTTTTTTCTCCTTTTATTATCCTCATCATCGTCGTCATCATCATCACCATTGCTTTCTTGACCACCAGAACCAGCAGAGCCATACTGATCCTAAAATTTTTTTCTATATTAAGTATGTGAAATTCATAATAATTGAAAGTAATCAACTTAATAATATAATTTTATTTTTTGCTTCATTTTCCTCATTTCAGCAAAATTATTCTCCAGGATTGTTTTATTAAAACAAAGCAAATTGCACTATTAGAGACTAAAAAGTACATTTCATTAGAAACTAAAGGCACTCTAGAATTAATATTGCTGAAATTTTATGCTTTAAAGTCAAACAAAAATGTCACATTTTAAAATAAATTAAAAGCCCTATTGTGAAACAAAAAGTAGTTGACATTGAATACTAAATTTGGATGCAATTTAAAGCAGATAATGAAATTATCAATTGAAAGCTAATGAGTAAGGCACTGCCTTAAACAGGAAGAGTGATATAAGTAGCTAATTATAGTTTTAAGATAGTTATATAAATAACTTTGGTATAATATGATTAATAAGCAAGGTTACACATCAAATGATCCAAGGTTCTTTGCAAAATGCTATAAAAGCATGCACAGAACAGGAATAAAAATTTTATCCAGAATAAATTGGCAATTTAATAAATTACAATAATGCAAATATAACCAATAAAATATACAATACTTTATAGCACTAAAAAATGCCAATGACACATTAAAATGAACAAATAAATCAAATCTACATAAATCTTTTTCCCACTCATAACTCCATTTCCCCCTGAAAAATTTAATCATAAAAATCAGAAGAAAAAGTTATAATTAAAAAAAAGTTCATAGCAAACTTATTAAATTGCTTTATTTCAGGGTGATTTCCTCAGCTAAATTTATTCCTATTCTAAAAGTGAGAGAGAAAATAACATCTTGAATGTACTTTCAACCTTATTATGTGGTCAGATTTTGGTCACAACCCACCATTTAAAAAACCCTACTTTAAAAAAAATAAACACTTAACCAGATGGGAAGAAATGTTACAAGACAGAACCTGATCAGTACCAAATGTTACGACAAGCTTCAGATTTTCCACTGATAAGCCTAAAAAGCACTGAATTTTCTACAAATGCACTAATAATAATAACAATGCATAACAAAATACCTTTTGCATAGATTTGAAACCATTTTGAAATATGTGGTAAAAGATAATTTTCAAACCTAATACATTTTATTTAAATATTAAAAAATAAAATAGTTAATTTACTATAATTGAAAGTAGATAAATCAATACTAGATTACTGATACAAGATATAAAAACATGTGAAAAATTAAATGTTTACTTCTAATATTATAAAATTTTTCATGGATATGGTAATAACCATTATTTCAAAACTCTGTAGAAAATTCAAAAGCACAATTCTACAATAAAATCTTTACATAGCTTATATTCATAAATAATGCCACCCCCAATTTTTTAAAAATAAATCCAGCTTGAAGTAAACTACAAATCATGTAAGTTCTTTCTATCATTTTTTTTATTGTCAATAGTAGTAACTATCATTATCAGAAACATCTATAGATGGACTATTCATAAATTTACACATTTCCTTCTCAGAAAGGCAAAGCAATCTTTTAGTCATGATTATACGAACAGAAATCAGATGAACCCTTGCTAGAATATTTTCCATAAAATTCCATTTCAGTTAAGAGAAGAAATTATAAAAAATTATTTCAAAAAGATTAGTTTACACTTGCTAGTATGTGTTTCTGTTTACACTAACAGAATTCCAATAATTCACAAACACCTGCACCAAATCTGACCTCAGAGAAAGAAATGAAATTAATAGAAATTTTTTTAAAGAAATCGTGGAATAATAGCACTATCTGAGAAAAAACATTTCATTCCAAAAGCCCAATGCATCAAATGACCTGTAAGTGAACTTTCCCCGTAACACAAGTATATGGGGTTTGATCCTGGAGGGAATACAATACAAACATTTATATGCATCATTCATTCTGAATAAATTAAAGTTTTTAAATAATAAAAATAAATAATTATTTTTTAAAAATTCATACCTGATCTTGGCTGTAATGTGATCTTCTAGAATCACTATTACCCTGTCTAGAGTTTTGATTTTTTGAACCAGTATAACTAGAATATGATACAGTTTCATCATTATCACCATGAGTTGCTCCATAATACAAAGAAGGAGCATAGCTCGCATTTTTAAGTTCAATAATACTTGATGAGTCTTCGTAGAAAATAGTATCACCAGTTTCTTTATACATAGGTCCCTCCAAGAGTTGATTGCTATAAAGTAATTTCTGTTGGGGAGATGGTAAACTATTTGACACTAATTCTTGAAGGCTGTGAGATATCATATAATGTTCTCCATTAAAACCTTGTTCTTGAAAAATAGGATTGGTAACAACATTATTATCAGTACATTCAGATTCTTGCAAAATCACAGGTTCAGAAATAATATTCTGCATGAAAGACACATTTGCGCAACTGTCAGGCAGCATATTAGTGTGTGGAACACTTATATTGTCACTACTACTGCTACTTGAGCTAGTACTGGTACTACTGCGGCTAGATGAGCTACTACTGCTGCTTCCTGAGCTACCCGAGCTGGAAGTGCTGGAAGACGAACTACAACTGGATCCACAGCTGCTGCCGTCAGGACTAGTAGGTGAACTAGACGATGAAGAAAGAGACAGGCCAATACCTGATGGACCATCACCTCCAAAACTTGAATGACCTCCAGATGGTTTGCCTTTATCATTTTCATGTTGAGAAAGTTTAGAAGCCTTTTCAGAAGCCGGTATAATGGGTCGCAAGCATCGCCGGTACCTATGGAAAATTACGATAATTTTTTTTTCTTTCATTAATAAGATACAATTTTTATAAATTTCACAGCACAAGAATTGAAGTACTAAAAAATTCAATTCAATTCAATTATCACAATTCAAGCCAAGTTACCAAGATAAGCTTTATATATCTCATTTATTATAGAAAAATACAGATTCATTTAAAATGGAGTAGTTAAGCCTTCCAAGTAATTTTCCTATTTCATGCAAATTGATTAAAATAAATTAAATTCTTTGTCCACTTTAGAATTAATTTGATTACTTTGCTCTAGACATCAATGCAATGTGAAATCAATGTTATCCTTCATTATATTACATTTAAGAAATTCATATTAATTTTTTTCAAAAATATAATCACCTTCCAGCTATGTATCCTGCGATTTCCATGGGTTGGTGTTTAATAGATTTTATGCTACATCTCGTATTCTTTGCAGTTTAAGAATGTTTATTTTTTATGATTACAGATTTTTATTATATTATTATTGTGTAACATATAGTATCAGTTCACCTTCTTTGAAAAGTAATTGAACTTATTTTCAAACATTTCATCTAAATAGTGATTTTAAAGAATTACGCAGTAAGAGGATTAACTTTTTTAGTAAAGTAAGAAATGGTAAAATATATTACATTTTGAAAAGGGCATTCCAGATTTTCCAATTCTTTATATTCCCCCAATGCAAATCTTTTGTTTTAATTTAAAAATATAAACATCCAAATAACTAAAGTTTGATTACAAGATTGGCCAATTATTTGCATGAATTAATCATAGCTGAAAATTAGCACATCAAAATAATACTTGGTCCATAGGGTATAAAACTTTAAAATATTGCCAATAACCATACAAGCTCACAAAATACATAAGAAATTAAAATGGACATTAAGTATCTAAATAAATTAATAAAAAGCAAAAACTTCTTTTAAATTAATATGCCTAAGAATGCAAGTAAAAATTCTTTTAAGAAATATGCATGGAGTTCTTTACAATGTTTATTCTTCACAATTTCAAAGAAATAATCCAATTTTTATCTTTTGTCAATATTTATTTGTTAAAGTCATGACAAGTGAAGTTCAGAGAGCCAATTAAAAAATTTAAAAAGGAAAGAGAGCATAAGCGAGTATTTTGAATTTATATAGCTATATAAAGGAATTTGCATATATATAATTTGAATTATGTGGGAAAATAATAGTCTGCACAATTTAGAAGTTAAAATTACAGTAAAACAGAAGTTCAGTGTGATTAAACAATTATTTTTAGAATGTAAATTAGAAATATACATTCTATAATAAATAAATCTGTTATAAGATTTATTTTTATTCTATATAAATAAACTATTATACTTGTACATACTTGCAAGCCTGCTTGATTAAATTAGGTCCACCAAATTTCTTCTTATCTCTAAAATAATGGACAAAGATGCATTTTTAATACACATTTTTTTAATACTAATACAAAACTGATATAAAATAATTAATGATCAATATAAAAATTTCAGAAAAAATTCAAATTACTCGAAAAAAAAAGTTTTTTTGTAATAATTAACAAGCATACAAAATAAAAAATAGAATATGCTAGTATTTTAAGTTTAAAGCTGATATATTTAATCCTTATTTGAAGAGTTCTATAAAAACCTAATTTCATAAAATGGTAATCAAACCAAATAACACAATTTTTTCAACTAAAATAAACTGATTTAAAATATTATTCATAGTTAATATTGCATATTAAAGCTGTACTTAAAAGATCACTTGACAATGAAAAGTTTTCAATAATCATTCTTTGAAATGGTATAAATTTATTTACATTATTTCCTTAACTGAACATCCCCATTATCCCATATTGCTTCTCATTATTTTGAAGATGAATCTTCAAATTTTACTAAAACAATAAAAAATTATATTTTACTTCAACGCTTATGTATTACTTTCAAGCATTTGCTCGTCATTATTAAGAATAAATTCATCTGAAAATAAGAGGTAATTTTCAATACAATGGTAACATTTTAAAAATGAGGATTTCTAAAGATGCATAATATTATGAAAAGAACTCTAATTAGATAGTTATTCAATAGGAAAACAAATATCACATTATAGATTTCAGGCTTGTTACTGAAAAACTGAATTTTTTGACTGAAGTTGGTACATTATTTATAATTTCACATAACTCAATTAAGTTTAGAAAATACAAGACAAATTTTTCAACAATACTTTATTTTTAAAAAAAAACTATCTTAAAAAAAGAGCATTTTGAAGTCAGTTTGATCTTTAAAATATCTGAATGAAAATATATTTCTAACAAGAAATTTGACAAATAATTCTACATTTACCTTAAGCAACCAAATTAATTCACAAAATATAAATAATTTAAAGCAAAGAAAAAACAAGTTACAAGATCAAATTCTATTTTCAACTACATTGGCCTCTTTTTTCTTAAAATGAAATTTGAAGAATTTCCTAAAATTCCAAATGGTTTTGTATGGCATAATTTTACAGTTATATAATGTGCTGTCAAAATGAAATTCAAAACCCAAAATGACAGGACAAGTTAACACTCTTTAAAAATGAAAAAATGTATACCTTAATTAACCAGCATGTGAAATCATTAACCATAATTAAATATACATCCTTCAGATAATGGAACACAGAAGCTTATTTTTTACTATGTTCAGCTAAATATTTTTCTCAAAAATATTAACAATTTATAGATGAAATCAATAGTACATTTTATTTTGTTTCAAACAAAAAGAGAAGCATCTAAAATGCAAGGAATATAATGCTGATATTTTTTTTAAATGATATCAGTTTTCGTGAATAAATTTTATTTCGTATTTTCACCAATAAATAAGAATATTACATTCAAATGATTATTATCCCAGTAGCTTCAACATTACAATTTATTAGCACAATCCTTTTCTTTTTGCCCCAAATACCCAGAAAGCAAAGAAAATTCAATTTGCAACTGTTTACAACTTTCCCATGAGTTTTAAATTTTAAAAAACTACAAAGCATTTTTTAATTTTTTTTTTCTGTGAACTGCACACAACAGGCTAATACTGTTCAGTTTATTATGGCATAATAATTTAAGAGCCCTAATTATGTCATGTTTAAATATTAAAAGTCACATTTGACTTGCTTACATTGTTCTCAAACAAAGCATAAATAATTATGTTTTCTATATCTTGTACAAACTTTTAGATCACGCTCTTTATTATAAACTTCAAGTTGCTAAAGAAATCATTTACAAAAACATTTCATTACGTCCCTTCCCTAATGAAATTATAACAAATACTTAATAGATTAATATAAGTTATATATACATAACTATTTTAATAGTTTATGTTATTAATGGCAAAATTTTTAGATTAAAAATAAAACTCTTGAAAACTATAGATAACTGAAGATAGGTTTAAACTGTTAATTTTAATAATGGCATTAGAAATTACATTAACTATGTTCACTACACAAAAGTAATTTTTTTATACTTATTAAATTATTTTTAAGAATAAACATTCTAGATCATGACACTGCAACTAATACAAAAAGAAAACTTAGATAATCCATTAAATGTTAGAAAGTAATCATTACAAAATATGAGGAACAGACAATTTTATGCTACTTATTTCTTGGAAAGTTAGCCATTAACACCATTACACATTCCAAAGTGATTATTATAATAAAGTAAAAGATACAGTAAGTTAAATTAAAAAATTTGGAGCTTTAAAATCAATTTTTTTTTTATCAGCTGAATATCTCAAAATCTGATCAATAGAAATCTTTATGAGCAGTCTAATGCATGTTTCTCCTTTTACATTAACATAAGCTACAAGGCTTTCTTTCTTTTTAAACCCAACCTTTCCTAGAACTTAATAAATAAGAAGTAAATAATCTCATGACAAATTCTGGCTGTAAATTCATTTTATTTTCAAATTAAAAATATTTTACAATAACAAGGTAAAAAAAAAGTAATACATTAAATTTTAAACCAATCTTAAAACATACATAAATTAATAAAATAAAATAAGCTTAATACTTACACTATTTGTATAAATAGTAGCATAAAAATTAAACACAAAATCTCTTCAACATGCATTTTTTAATTAAATCTCAGTATTAATTCTACATACCAAAATTTATATTCTGAGCATACAAACTAATTGAAAATGAAATAACATTTCTAGATTTTACAAATTTAAATTTAACTGATTTTAATCTAATCATAGTCAACAAATAAATCTAAGTATGAACATGCTATTATAATTACTACATCTATGAACCTTTTGCCGTAAAGATAGTATTCAACATTAAATTAGACATTTCAACTATACCTAATAATATGTCTGATATTAATAAGACTTCAAATAATTTTACTCAAGACCACACTTTTTAACGGTGGGAAAAATCCATAAAACTTCAAGCCAATTTTTGCAATATGACTAATAGGTATAAGTTTTATTTTACAATAAATAAAGTGGAAAATATACAATTATCAAATAAGAGAAATAATTATGCCACCCAAAATGTTAAAAAAAAAAAAAAAGCTTTAAAATTAACAAAAATTAATGTTAAGTTCAGACAAACATAGAAAACAAATGTTCTGATAAAACAATCTAAACTGTGACTGACTTCAAATGTACATTTGTCGATTGAAAAATATATATCTCCTAACTATTCACATCTTCAAAATTAATTTTCAGATTGATATAATTCAACCTCCTTTTTATTTCAATCACCAGATATGCCCTGCATTACTTAGTCTGAGCAAAATTTAGACATTCAATATATATTACAATAAAAATATTTTTTTCCACCAATAAAAACAGGTTTAATTCATAACAGCAGTCAAAAATAAATAAATTTTATACTAAGATATTCAGCTCACAACAACAACGCCAGATAATTTATCAACATTTTATATTCATCTGGATTTAAAATTAACCTGATAAATGGTAAAAATTATTTGTTCGTGATCTGAAGATAAAAGCTGACAGTTATTTTTTCACACAAGTGATTCGTCAAACTTATAACAAGCTTGTCATTAAATAGATATAATATATAATATTAAAGTAGAAATTATACTCAAATTTCTTTGAAAATAAAGTTTTCATATATACAGTTTTAAATAATAAATATATGTGCACTTTACAAAAGTATTGATGAAAGTTTCATAATGCATGTTGATTATAGTTTAAGTTGCATTTAAAAAATATATGAAATAAATTAGTATTCCCAAAAAAAAAATATATATATATATATAAAAACATGAATGAAATAAATGAACAAGCTAAAAGCACTTCGTACTAACTTACAAGCAATAGGCACATTCTCCACAATCTTCAGCAAGGCACCCTTCACACTGTTTACAACGCACTTTCCTAAACTTCCTAGTTCTTAATGGTCTTGTAGATACTATTTTCGGAGACGTTTTCAAAGAAGTTTTGACAGCACTCTTGTAGGAGAATTTTAAGGTCTTTTTCATTTCACTTTTTCTCCCAACCTTTAAAGATTTTTTAATGGAATGTTTGTGCATGTGCTTCATTGACTTTTTCATGAGCAGTTTCCTTCTTTTCTGCTCCTTGTGTATCAGAAGAGATGACTTCTTCAATAAGTCCAAATGTACTCGATTTTTCACTTTGAAATCTTTGTGGGACTTCTTTTTCACCTGCTGTTTACTAGCTTTTGAAGTTGTTGGCAATGGTTTGATTTCTGATGTGGAAGCCACTACAACATAAAATTTTAATTTAAAAATAATTATTTTCTTTTCATACGCGATATTTTATATTAGTGCAAGATTAAAATACCTCTAACAATGAAACTAACTACTACTCAATCGAAAACAGAGCCTTCGAGCTCCATTTATAATTTTTTTTAATTTCCTTAATTTACATTTAAATAATTTTTTTATTAATAACATTTACTTTGCCTTAAATAGTACATACAATACATCTAAAAAATGATGAATAATGCTTTTGACAATTTTTTTTAATAAAAGATAATGCAAAAGGAAAATAAATTAATAAAAATTTGAAAATTAAGTTATTACACAATGCTTTATAATATGCTAATTACCGATTCAGCCTGTTATTTACAAATGAGATATGTTTAGAAGTAGAGATGGTAAATTTATACTAAAATACCTGGATCAGCAGTTATAATTTTCTCTTCCACGGGAACAGTTTCAAGAATTTTTTGCTTTTCTTCTTGAGGTAAAGCACTTAAGTTGAAAGACTCTTTAGATTCTGAAGGTTCTGGAAATGTCGCCCTGGGTAAGCCTAAAACAACTGCAGCCCTTCGACACACATGCTTTATTCTTGGTCCTCTTACAATGCCTTCCTCTATAGGTTCAGTAGGTTCTATGTTTTCAACTATAAAGAATGCAATAAAATAAACAATCTTATTTATTAAGAGTTTTAATTCTTTGTTCTTCAAAATATAAGGAAATACAAAAATTGCTAAGAAACATGAACAAATAATCACAAATTATATCTAAAAACTAATCTACTATAAACTTAGTTAAAAAAAAAAAGTCAAATAAAAACCCTATTGGTTATAATCCCAAAATTAAATTTTTATTTATGTGTGAAAAATTTGAAGTATACTTCTAATCACCATTAAAGTCTTTGATAATTCTTCTCGGGAATCCAAATTTTAATTCTTAAACAATTGATATTCAAAACAATTATTTTCCAATTACTCTACGAATACCTGAATAAAGATAAATAGGAGTTTTCATTGAAAAAATTGTTCAAATTTTACTTATTTGAATTTCCCTTGTTCCTATAATCTATCAGATTATAGATCACCTTTTCATCTCACTCAACTATTTTGCCTTAATATATCCATCTAACAGAAATATACAACTTTTCACAATACAATACTTTATTAAAATAGCAAATTTTAATTTTTCTGTTGATATATTTTAGATTAAAAAACAGATAATGTAAGAGTGAGAAAAACCCCTTTACTTGAAAATATATTTAACATTCTAACAAAGATATATTAAAAATTATTTATGCAGTAAGATTATTATCATTTTGCTCATTTCAATAATTTAAGAAGTTCAAAAAAATATCTTTATCAAAAACAGTGCCCGACAAAAAAAATATTGCTGAACAAATACAATTTTAAACAATTTATTTCATGACAAAATCATAATCAATGAAAATACCTATAAGCAGAGGATTATGTGGAGGAGCATCTAAACGTGGCACATATTTTATTAGTTGATCCCTCAATGTTGAAGAAACAGGAAATTTTTCCATACATAACTTCAGCCAACATGCTTTACATCTAGCGTTCACTAATTTTCGTGATGCAGAATCTTTAACTCCATCAATAATACAATTTCCTATACAAAGGTTTTACAAATTATTAGTGCACAATAAAAGAAAATTATGGTTAGTATAATTCAAAATTATAACTTCTACAAAATTTCAAACTCATAATTTTATTCAAAAGAGAGAGAGAAAAAAAAATGTAATCCAAGATATTTTCAGCAGACATTTTTTTTATGTATAATAGGATAAACTAAGTCATCATATGTAAGAAAACCATTCTCCTTCCTATTTTAAATTGAAGTTTTAAATCTAAAACAAACATTTGGTTTCTTATAGTGTCAAGAAATGAGATATACTTTTTATAGTTTATCTCAAGTGTTTGTTAATTAGTTAAAAAGTGCAACACATAAAAAGTAACTAAATATATACATTTTTAAATCTCAAGGACAATAATATATTATCACTTTTATAAAAAGCTTTCATTTATCAAAATCATACAAAATAGAACATTTTAATTAAATTTATAAAATGGCTTATATACTATCATTAAAGCTTTTTGATAAATGTCACTTAATACTATAATTTAAAGATTTAAAGCAGATAATACAAAATTCAATACATTACAAAATTCTCAAAGCTTTAAAACAAACTATATAAAATCAGTTATAAGATTTCAAAATAAATATATAGAAGCCTCATACCATCTTTGGTACAAAAATACTGTTTTGGTGTTTTGGCAAATGAATCAAAGAATCGACTACATGCTCCACAAGAAAATCCATCATTATGAGCAGATATTTTGGAAAAACCACACACAATGCATTTAAATGCAGTATTAACCACAGGAGAACCTAAGAAAGATCATTCTTATTAACAAAGAAAATAAATTAAAAATGCAAATTAATGAGGTTTTATCAAACAATATTTCAACCATCTTAAATAACTAAAATTCATCAAATAAATTTATAAAGGTACTTCTTTTATAGTATCCTGTTAGTCTAATAAGTATTTCACTTATATTAATTGAAATATAAATGAACAAGGCAAACTAATCAGATATTATTTCTGATATAACTCAAAAAATAAATGGGCAATAGAAGGGAAGATATTTGATATGCAGTTTTTTGACATACAGAATTAAGCATTTCAATTTGCATATTAAATATAATTATTACAGATTTTCTTAAATTACTTAGATTATTAGAATTAAAATATGCCATATTTTCTACACATTGTATTAAGCTAATAATATTAATGGTGATAAATTATCATTTAGCTATAAGAGAAGCAAGTAATTAATTTTTGGGAATGAAACTATAATCATCAGATTCTTATAAAGCTTGTTTTTTTAATAAGCAACTGGTTATTTCTATATTTGCAAAATACATTTCACAATAAGAAGAAAATAATTACCAAAATAAAGGGATTATTTAGATATAATTTGTTTTTCAGTAACAAAATTCACAGTACTTGTATAAGCAATATAGGATTCACATTTCTATCAAAATTGAAATAGCAGATTAATTTATTGGAATATAGGTAATATCGATTGTTTAATACTTAACTAATAGACATATTTTACTTCATTTCCTTACTGAACTGAAACAATCATTTGGGCAATAAAATTTTTCAGAAATATATAGTGTTAATTTCTCATGTTTTATGAATATTTTCAAAATGGAATTCTGAAGAAAGAAAAAAAAAAAAACTTTCTTTCAACTCATACATAAAATGAAATATATGTAAACGCTGTATAATCCTATAAAATTGTTACATTTTTTTTCTTCAAAATATGATGCATATTAGAGAAAATAAAAAAACACATTTTAGTAAACAACAATAAAAACAGATGAAATTCAATTACAAAAACAAAAATAATAATTTTAAAAAAAAGTAAAGATTTTAAAATCATCTTACTAGATAAATTCATTGAAGGCACATCAATAGGGACATCAACTATGGGAAGTTTAGTATTAGCTGCTTTTTCAGGAAGTCCTGGTTCACTTTTTATGGCTTCATTATTTTTCAGACTATCATGGGATACAGAAGTATCTTTGTCCGACTTTCGAGTTCTTAAATTCAAGTTTTTCTTTTTTAATTGTAACCGAGCTTTCCGAATTATATTTTTGGTTCTTCTCTGGCTAGAGGTTCGCTGCTGTTGCTCACTCTTCCACTGAGTTACCGATTCTAATTTTGTTGGCATTTTGACTGATGATTGTAATGAAGATTCTTTTAAACGACCTTCCCACTGAGATTTGAGCAATTTTTCAATTTTAGCTGCCACCTTTTCTAGTTTATCCTCAGGTTTCTTATCATCATCCATGTTATCTGAACTGTCCTCTGCCTTTTCTGGTTCACTTTTCACACTATGCGAACTACTTTTCTTAAAACTTTCTAAAATTTTAAATGGTCTATCTTTAGGTTTCTGTGCCATTTTTTCAGCATATTTACTAACCATGTCTGGTTTGATTATATCTTTAAAAGACCCAGAAGAAGTACCAGTACCAGAACTATCATCATTTTTCTTTAATCCAAAGGGATATTCATAATTCATCTCTGATAATTTCATTTGGACTTTGAGACTAGGTTTCCATTGGCGTTTACCTTCCACAACAAGAGGTCGGTCTAAGAGGCCTACTTTTTTCTGAAGCTTTTTTGAGTATCTGGAATCTTCCATTTGTGTATCTTCAGGACTACTGCCCCCATCCATGGCAGATATTGTTTCTGAGCTGCCACTCAGAGAGGACCGTGAACACTGACTATCTTCATCAACTGTTTTTTTTAAAGGAAGCTCATATTCATCAAGATACCTTTTACGGGGTATAATCTTGCGAGAAGATCGAGCACTCATAGATGGTAGAATAAACCTTTTTCGCCTAGGGAAAGAACGTTTTGACTTGTCTTTTAAAGTTTCTCTTTCTAGTTTAACTGAGCTATTACTTTCCGGACCAAGATCATTTTTAGAAGCTGGATGCTCAAAAGATTTTTTTCTTAATTTATTTTGGGGACTTCTATCTTCCTCTACAGTGGACAATTTTTTTCTCAGATTTGAATATTTACATTTAGATGGGTAAATATACCTATTTCGAAATTTTCTTTGCACAGTTGGTCTCATAGTTCTTCTACGTCTACGACGAGCTTTTACTTGATGTTTTGCTTTTTCTAAAAGGTGCCTAACAATAGAAGTCTTCCCTGATGCTTTATTATCTGAAGGCAAATTTGTATCAATCT
The DNA here is from genome assembly GCA_026543865.1 of Argiope aurantia. Lineage (NCBI taxonomy): Eukaryota > Metazoa > Arthropoda > Arachnida > Araneae > Araneidae > Argiope > Argiope aurantia. The sequence continues at coordinate 676,941 of JAPMOR010026298.1, forward strand.
GGTTGTCACTTTTTGATTTATAAATATTTACAGGATTAGATTGTTCAACAGGCAATTCTGATCGAAACCTTGCCTCAAGTGATATATTTTGTCTAGCAAATGGCTTTGGTTTTGAACTCTGCGGAGTTTTGTCAACACATACAGTATTATTACTATGTACATTTGATTTACTAAGACCTTCTTTGATCATCTTATCATATGACTTCCGCACAATATTCCGCATGCCTCTTTCACGGCGTACAGAATATGTTGAAGTATCTGAATCTGATGAGGAAAGTAGCCTATCAATTTCAGATGTAGGTGGTGAAGAAAATTCATTACTAGAATCAAGAAAACGGCGAATTGCTTCCTTTTGTTTCGATTTATTGGCGACAGTAGCTTCGGCCTGGGCAATGTCTTCCAAAGTAAAGCCTTCAAAATCTTCCTCCTAACAGAAAAACAAAGACATCTTCACTATAGAATAAATAATCAGCAAGTATACCATATGTTACAGATAGAGAATAATTTTAAAGAAGAAATACAACAAATTTTTAACTATCAGTAAGTTAAATATATATATAAGAATTTTTTCATGATTTTTCACTCTTAATATTCTTTAAAATATATGAGTTTGCCATGTCTGCAATTAGATATGTGAATTTACATATTATATAAAAGATACGAATATTTACTTATTGCATACCTATTTAGAAAACTCAATTTTCATTCATTTTCACAAAAAATAAATTTAAAAAAAAGTTTTGACAATCACCAAAAAACAAACTCCTGTTCAGAAATATTTTGAAAACAACTTTTTTATTACAATAAAAATATAAAAGATTTTAAGCCAAAGAATAAGTTACCTAATATCTCAGGTGATATTAAAGAGGAGGCAGCAGATATATCTTAAGTTTACTTATAGATTAAAATCTCATCTAATAAAGACTTCATATAAGATAAAATATATAAAAAAAATTTTTAAGAAATCCTTCATCTCATAAAAGGCAAACTATCCCAGAATTAGAATATTAACATTCTCTAATAATTATTATTTTTAAAATATCAAGCAAAAATTTGAATTCAAATATATGTAAGACTTTGGAATAATTAAATTGCATAGAATGATATAATCCAACTGTCAAATTTATCTCTGAAAGCATTATCATCCATTCTAACTTTTTATTTTTTTTAAAAAAAAAATCGGATGCAACTAACAATATAATTTGTTCAAACATAGCTCAAATACAAGATAAATTCATCATTATTTCTTCAAACTAAAAAAGGGAATATAGGAAGGCTATACATTTAGATTTCTTCAAGTTAACACTAATTATCTACATAATCAACAAGCCATTTTAGTTTATGTTGAATGCTAAAGAAGCAAATTTATATTCATTGTTCATGTTTTTTTTTTTTTTAAAAATCAAATAGTATATATTTTAATTCTGGTTCTAAACCTAAGCCAAAAACATAGTTTGTCCATTATAAACTTAAAATTCTGTTAAAGAATTGATTATGAATTTAATTCATTTTCAATATTTGAAGGATTGAATAAATATTGTATATGAATTTTACAATTTGTAAGAATTTCATTTTAATAGATGGATCCACAAATTTCAAATTAATTGTATTTATATTAAGAGTGTGAATGAAAAGAATAATTCACCAACTTTCATAACAGTGAAATCAAATAAATATTAGATAATTAAAATAAATTACTAAGACATTGCATGTGAATTTTTATATTAAACATGTTAGAAATCTCCTAAGAAAAACTTTTCAAATATATTATTTTCTCAATGACATTCAAACATCGATGCAAAACTCTTGTAAGCAGCAAAAATACAGTTCATAGTATGTTCATAAATATATTGGAAAAATAAAAACAGTTTTATTTTGCATATTTAAAAATATTGTATAATTTATTAAATTTAAGATAAATTTTCAACTATACAAAGTAAATACATTATTCTCTCTAAATTTTGTCTTTCTTTTACATATTAAAAGTAATATCCATCTCTATTTGTGTTGAATATACACAAACAGAGATGGAATAAATATGAAAGGGTACAAAATTTTTTAATATGCAAACTAAAACTATTTATATTTTGACTATATCAAGACTCGCTGACATTCTGCCATTGATCCAAAACTCTTATAAGTTCATGGTATATTCATAAATATATTGAAAAATATATATATAAATAGTTTTATTTTGCATAGTAAAAAATATTATACCCTTTCAAATTTATTCAACAAAAACAGTAATGGATATTACTTTTAATATTTAAAAAAAAAGAGACAAAATATAGAGAGAATAATTTATTTTATTAGTTGCAAACTTATCTTAAATTTAATAAATTATAAAAATGAAAGTTACTCCACAAAGCAGGAGTTTTTTTTAGAATGAAATTTCGTAATTTTTAACTGTCTTTAAGTCTCATTATAAAATGCTATAAATGAATATAAACAAGTTAATTTAGATAAGGAAAATAATGTCCAACTAGAGGTAGATTTTTTTGGAGCATATGTAAATATCAAAATATTTTGATAAGATTAAAAAGTCAATGACAGAAAATTCGCAGGTTGGTGTACCACAAAAAGCGGTATCTGAAAATATATATTTAACACATAAAACGAAAATATAAAATGTTTTAATATACATAACTTTCAGATTATGTCTTACACATTTAAATAAATTTTAGAAATATGGCAAGAATTAGAAAAGACAAAATCAATTGAACTTCAAATTTTTTAATTAAAATACGGTTATTTCCTTTTTTTAAACCAAATAATTTCAGAAACTAAAAACTTGAACTGTAAACGTTTCAACAAGGAAAAACCTTGAATAATGTTTATTCTTAAATGTACAAACCAATTTACTCTCATTATTTACAAATGCTTTAAAGAATGTTATCGAGTGAAATCAAAAATATTATACACTATTAAAAAATACGATATTTACCATCATCTAAATAAAATTTCATAATGATAGAATACACATCGAAATTAAAGCACTCATAACGATACAAGAATAAATTTAAACCACGTGACGTTTTTGACATTAGATCGTTTTAGGTAATGAAATAAAAATAAAAATTCTTTACAAAACACAAAAAAAAGCTCACTATCACATTGGCAAACAAACAAAATTTGACATTTTTGGTCATTGTAAACAACCTAGTTTTCGATAATCAAATAATAACGAGTTCTTTTCATAGCTTTCATAAAGCAGGTCTATTCGATTTTTGTAAAAAATGCTGTATTTAATTCATATTTCATTACAAAAAAACCCCCTTTTTTATGAAGAATTACCCACCTCGTCGGAGTATCCAAACAAATCATGGAAGAGTTTTAGGCCAACTTCAATCTTGTGAAACACCGGATGACAAATTTCGGCGTTCAATTTAACATCATCATAAACATATTTTACGTAATTTTTTCCAATTCTTTGCCCAGGCCGTCCTGGAAACCGTAGGCGCGCCATTTTGATGATCAAAGCATAACATCTGAATATGGCATCAAAATGATTCAAGGTTACTCTTCTTTTAGCGCTCTTTATATTTGAACGACGTTTATACAAACGGACATCTTTAAAATACATAGAGGATGCAGAATTGAATATTAATACTACAGGAAAATTGACAGATTATACGCTTCCTGAGGCTGATAGTATCCTACCGCAACAGGCGCGAAATTTAACATCAACTTGCGCACAATTGTAATCCATGATTGAAATTACAATCGATTATTGGAAATATAACGATTACGATTATGAAATGAAATTTAAATTGAATAAGTCATTAATTTTTTAAAAAACTACTTCCTTAAAGCTTAAATACTGCAACAATTATACTCCAGAATGACGTTTATATCATTTTAAGATTTATATGAAAAATAGAAAGCTGTTTTGCACTTTTTTGAATGCAGAATCCTCAAATCTTTTCTTACTAAACACAAACCATAACGACGGCATGCTTACATAGTCTAATATATGCATGTGTCTAATTTATCTGAAATACTATGTATTTTTTCTTAAATAAAAAAAGCAAATTTTATTTGAGAATTAACATTGAACAGGAATGAGGTACCGTATTCTTCAAACAAAAAGTACGAAGCAGTTTTTGTATTTGAGCGCGAAATATCATTTACCAAAATTTTTTCCGCGAAATTTTGATTAGAGTTTTTAGAACTACAAATTTGTATGACGATGAATTGTGATTTATTACCCTCTCAAGATTTTCTCTTCAAAATGATTGTCAGTCATAAAGGCATCGATCGAAAAATTAAATGATTTTCATAAGTTTTATTTATTTAACATCACGTACTCGAAACTATAAAAGAGATATTTTGGTACAGAATTCATAAAGAGAGCGACACATAAGCCAGTAATGGGTTTTTCCAATTTCAGATTCCCCTTTCCGACCCCATGTGATGATCCTGACGGTACAAAGATCCAAGAATGCGTCAGATCTTGAATGAAATCCTGATCTCGAACCTTGAGCTGAAAGTGAGACATTGACACGCTATCAACGCAGTTTCGAAAATTTTCATTGAGGGTTTTTAGACCAACCAAGCTCCAATGTCGTCTTGATAATTTAGCCTCAGTTAGAATTATGAGATCCATATCAAAATAATCCCCACTGTAAATCCTCTTGCTTTAAAACGAAACACATATATAATTATACCAAGTATTACTGCAAAAGGTTGTAAAACCGAGTTTTATATAAGCCGAATATTAATTATGAAACCTGATGATTTGTTTTACATACATCACTTTTTATTCGTCTTAAAGATTGCTATTTTCTGAAAGACTGAGAATCTTGATAGTAGCCACAGACAAATAATTCTTACCATGAATTGACTCTTATGATGGAAAAGGTTTTAGAATGATTCAAATTTCTGCTAGTGACAGATTGTCTTTTAATTTTCCCTTTAAACATTGCAATATATAAACACGTTGGTCTAAACAAAAGCAAAGAGTTGGTGCAAAATTAATTTGTAAACCCTAAAGCAAATTTTACACAAATTAAATAATAATTTATTGCACATCGTTATACATTGTATTGCATAAACTGTCGTTAGAAGGGTGTTAAAAATATATAAAAATGATAAATAGTTAAATTTATAAAATTATTATTTCAGCATAAAAAAGCAAAAAAAAAGCTGCTTCTTGATTACACAACTTGATTTGTAAATTTATAGAATATTTTATTTTTCGTTTCATTTTTTTAAGGTTAATGGGGTCAATTCATGTGACGTAAAAGTCACATGTCATGAGCTATCCGCGCATGGCATTTAAGTTTCATCCGCTCCGCTTTCGTCGATTAGTTTGCCATTAACGTTCTCCGTCGAGTATGAAGCGGATTTTTTTTTGTTTACATTTCAAGTTATAATTTTTGAGTCATTTTCTTTCCTCTTATGTGTTAAAAGAGGAAATACTGGTGTGCTGATGGATTTTTTAATGCGAAACACAAGAGTGACTGTCATGATAAAATGTTTTCTTATTTTCCTTTCAACAATCCTGCCTAGGGTTGGTACCTTTGATATAGATTTTTTCAAGCCTTCGATGTCGGTGATATGCTTCGATCATTTTGAAGAATTCATTCAGTGTGTGTTCATTTATTAAATCGTAAATGGAATTTCAGTAATCGCAAATGTTTCAGTAATTTTTTAGAAAAATTCTTCGAAAAAAAAATTTGGTAAGCGATTTGCCAACAAAAACAATCAAACAAAATCATAAGAGCATTTATAATTCACATTTGATGAAATTTCTGATAATTTTGAATATGCTTAGAAGGTTTTAAAATGTTTACATGAATATTACATTGCATTTTCTAAAAAATCTTATCTAAATTTAATTAATGTAAGTAAACAAACTCCTGCTGCAAAGATAACAACTGCTATAATGTTAAACTTGGGTGGAAGTGAATAAATTTCTTAAAGATTTATTTAATAAGTGAAATCTTTACTAACTACTGAAAATTGAATTTTCTTATTGACAGTTATGATATATATATAATTGATGTATTTTATTAAACGTGCTCTTAATTTGATAAATTGAATGCTATATATAAGAAATACATACATACGTACATATATATATATAAAGTTTTGAAAACATGTCATTTAATTAAGTATATAAATTAGTTAAGTATAAAAGCCATTAATTAACGTCAAATAATTAATAAATTAATTTGATTTTTAGTTTTTGGCATTGTAATAAAATGCATTATGAGGTATTACTTTTTTATTATGAACCTTAAAGTTTTCTTTATCTTTTAGTAATTCATGTTATTCAGTTATTGCTGGGTAATCATGTCTAATAACAAAAGAGCAAAATGGATGGCTCCAGAAAGCATTATTACCAGTTTTCTAATTACATTTACAGATTTGTGATGGATTCAAAGTGAACTTATATCAAACAACTTTTCTGTTGTTAAAAATGAAATGTCAATAGTTAATTGTATTTAAACTGAAATTGACTGTTATCATAATATCATGTTATACCATTGTGCACCTCGATGATTTCCGTTTTAATAAATACAGGTCTTTTCAAAGTTTCACAGTATATCTTATATACAGTATCGTTAGTACCTCTTATATAAAGATCTGGATCATAAGAAAATCAGTGGGATTGATCTCTCCGAAATTTTCTTCTTGATATACCCCTTCATAAGGGTGTAACGCCGTATAATGGGTTGGAGTTTTGTAAAAGTTAAGGCCACCAGTGTTCAAATTTTTATTTTCGGAGTTCTTCGCTTAAAAATTCTTCGCTTCTTATTATAGTAAAAAGTACTGAGGCCGCATTTTGAGCACGTTTAATTTCGATAAAATGAAAGCAAAATTTGACACACAACTACAATCATAGTTACAAAATCACATGTCAAATACCACTTATTTAAATCATTGAGTTATTTCCGTTACATGCATGAGAAAACACAGAATGATAAACGGTGGGAGAATTGATTTTAATTTGGCAACGTTTGAAAGCTAATTATAACATAATTTGGTAAATAAATGAAGACAATTTGTTTAAAGTAATAATTTATTGTTAATTAAACACTATTATTAGTTATGCGTAATGTTTTTGATGCTTTTATGTTTCATATCTTACAGTATAGTTTGAATATAACTCTAACGTAATGATTTAAGACAAATGAACTGATAAACACAAGCAATGCATTTAAAACCGTTGCACATTTCAAATAGATCACAATTTTTTTTATATAAAATTAGGGTTATGTCAGTTTTATAATTGTGAAATTAATGGTGCTAGATTCTTGCTTTTGTATTATACGAATCAAAATCCTTGCATTTGAAAGTCTATCATTTTTTTTTCAGGAATAAAAATCATGGAATAATCTGAATTTTTGGCCATATGAAGAAAAGGAATATGTGAAGATATTTCCCCCCTCAACATTGCCTTACGCAAGCACAAATAAAACTAGGTGCACATAAATGGTGTAAAAAAAATTTAAAACATAAAAATAGATTTTATTTTCATTTTTGCCCTTTGTTTACATTAAAAAAAACTCTCAATCAGAAACTTGAAACTTAAAAAAAAAGTCAAAACTTAGTGTCACATCATCACCATCAAATTCTGATGATCTGCATTAATTTAACGCAATTTGATGACACAGATCCATCACCATCATCACATTAATCATCAAGAATAGTGAAGTAGCAAGTAATGGTAAATAAAAAAAAATCAGCAAGTAATATAATGAAGACACTGACAGCAATAAACATGAATCAGAAACAGACTTTTTAGCTCTAAGAGATGAACCAAGCACCAGAATCTTTTATTTAATGTCCATTGCTTTAAGGACCAGTGTTTTAACAGAAGTCACAGTAATGAAATTACTTGCGATATTAAAATAAGTTAGAAAATGTCAAATATATGGATTAATTTAAAATAATCATAATACAGATAGAGGGCCAAGTTATTTTAAAAGCTTTTTTCTTGATCATTATTATAAGATTCATATTTCAATTATACTGTGAAGACAGCCAGGAGACAAGGTCCACATGTATTTTGCTGAAAACAAAATCAGAAGGCATGCACATCTTATTTCACTCAATTTTTTCTTATTTTGTTACATATAAAATTCCTCATCTGGGATTGCGCATCTGGTTTCTCTTGAAAAATAACCGGCTGGCCACTAACAGGACCTGTATTTATCAACTGTGAATAGCAAATGGAAAGTAGTGGCAAGCATCCAATCCGTTTACCTGAGGGATTATGAACTCTCCGCATTCTATTGTAATAGGAAATGTTAGGTGCATTAGCCGATTTTAACAGCATAATGACATAATAGAAAAATTAATTTGTGATCCCTGAAAAAAATCCCCATCCATGATAAAACGTCAAATTATGATTAATATCAATTTAAAAATAGCTCTTAATACGTTTTGGAAAAGAAATAGGACTCCTTCCCACATCCACTCTGCTATGATTAGATTTGTATAAAAAACAGATAAAATTTATAAATAAAAATATAAGTTGAAGTAAAAAAAAAAGCTGGTAATATAATTTTCGTAATTATGTATGAACTAAAAATATAACTAGACATATAAAAGAGAAAAATATAAATATTTTATATACTATAGAGAATCATGCATATCCCTCACAAATACTATGATCAACAAGAAAGTTTTTAGTGAAAATTACGTAACAAATAATAAAATGATTAATATGGAAGCGCAAATTTTATTAATTAAAATTTGAGCTTTCATATAGCGATCCTATTAATTTATCATTCGTACTGTGCTGTCATTCACCAGATCACTGTACTGTCATTCCAGTGAGCATATATAAACAATTAATATCATTTTATTTTATTTGGCTGCGAGATATCACTCTCACTGCTTAATTAAATTCTGTATCCCGCTTTAAATAATATTAACTAGTCGCCTCCTGTAACTAGCTGGCTCGCCGAAAAATTAAATTTGATTTCAGATAAAGATTTAAGGTATGGCTTCATGTCCAGGATTCTGCAAAACTGATGGGCAATAAAGCCTTGCTATTTTAATTGTTTCATTGAAATCCTGTTTACTGTGCACATGAGCGTTTTATGGAGATCGTTCCATAACATCAAAACGTTATTGAAAACGTAAATAATCGGTTCATCCATCTTCCGTTTATGGTTACTTCAATTTCTTTATTTGTCTTGTAAACTATACAGATATTAAACATAATTATTTTTTCTTAGCTTACAGCAATGGAAGAAAATCGCGCAGTTAAATGTTTGATGAAACAATGAAGCAGTGTTGCCCTAAAATTCAAATAAGGGGTTGAATTTCAGTGCAAAAATGTACTTTTTTGATCAAAATTAAATAATTTCTTTTTTAAATTGCTAAAATTTAAGAAAACTTTGCACGGCTATTAAATTGTATAATTGAAAAAATAATTGTTTGCATTTTAAGATGACGTGAACATAATTTTTGTGCTGTATTATTTTCGGAAGTGAAATTGGAAAAACACAAAATTCAATTTTTTAAAATAATTAAAATTTTAAAACAATATCTCTGAAATGCAAGTTTCCGTCCTCCAAAATATATGCATGTCAACTTTGATAGTTGTGTATAAAACGTTCTTGCCTACAGAGAGTCAACTCACGCACCCACACACACGCACAGTCATCTTTATTATAAGTAGAGATGTTTTTTTTTTAAATAAGTTTATTTGCGTGCGCGCTTTTAATAAGCTCTATTATTAAAAATATGTTTAATTTTTACATAAAACTTTTAAACCACCTACAATTGATTTGATGTTTTAATTCTAGGCATTGTTATATTATTAGTACTTAAATTTTTGCATACAAATATTGAAGAATTTGGAAAGCTTAAGTGAAAGTATTGCAACAAATTTTTATCAGAAATTTATTATCCTTTCGTGACCAATTGGCTCACCGGAATATTGATTATTTTTTTTATTTCAATTAACTCTTTTATGAATAATAAGTTCATGATTCTACCAAGAAAGTATTTTTAAACCATAAATTGTGCCAGACATTAAAAATGTGTTATTTAATAGTTTTCTACTATTCCCCTTATTAAATAAACAAACTTTCCTAACGGAGTGATAAATTTCAAATCACCTGTTTTCTTTAGCATTAATATAATTTTATTTTTTAGTTCTTCATTAAGGCTGCACAAATAACAATGAGAATCTTTTAGTTCTTATCATACAGCAATAGAAGAAAACCACTAGATTAAATGTTTCATCTCTATCTCTACTGATTATAAAAATGTGTCTAATTGTTAGTCTGCATGTATTGGTGCTGTAAAAGACAGAGAAATAGATATATAATTACTGGGTTTTTCGCAGATGTAATACGGAGAGTGGGAATGTGCATCTTGGAACTGTCTTTTTAAAATTTTACAAATTTTTCAATTTTTTTTTTCAATATGTGTCGAAAATATATAGTACAAAAATAAACTTTCATCTCAGAATTAAAAAACTAAATTTTCAATGATACCGGTTTTATTTCTAAGTATTTGTTTAACTAATTTCAAATAATTTTTTGAAATATTTTTGAATTTATTTTACAACACTGCTGTAAAAAAAACCTCAAATCGTCTTCATTATTTCTACAAATCTTTCATCCTAGATCTTAGCTTCCAAATTCCTGATACCTGATTTTAATTCCTGATTTTATTTTTGTGTGTATGTGATGAGTAGGCTTCTATTTATAATATTCTTTTAACAAACCTCTTATAATTTTGTTATATTTAGAATTATGGTTTAAGTTTACAAATAATGATGAAAAAAAATTTTGAGTTCATCCATTTTTAAATAGTTTTACCACGAATTTTGTTTTAATTACATGAAGTCTCAATCTGTCTCAATTTAAAATTCAAATTTTGGATGAGATTTTTGGAAATTAAGCGAATGCACAGCACTATGAGCAGAGCGGTGAGAATTCGTTCTATTATAGTACGTGTTAGATGTCTAAAAGTTTAGTAATATTTTGCAGAGGAAGCCAATATGAGAAAGTAACATAAAATATTTAATTGAGATTTAAGTAACCAACGGTTTTGACAAACCAATTAATTGCAAAAGACGGATAGACGAAAAAACATTAAAAACAATTTGAATTTTATTGTAACAGCGGAATTTGTTATCGAAAACTAATTAATGTCAAAATATAGAAAAAAAAGTGCACAAAACATATATTGGTATTGCTAAAATCTGATTTTTTAAAATTCGATAGAAATCTAAAAACGTTATGCAAAGTACACATACCAAATTTCATACGTCTAGTTCAAAGTGCTTGTGAATTATCTTATTCACAGACAAGTAGTGAAACTTATTTCCAAAAATGTTTTATTTTATTTATTTATTTGTTTATTTTTGAATTCTGGGAGATTCATTAAATCTTTGAGTTCGAATTTTTTGAGGAAATAAAAATATTATTTCTTGTATTTTAACAACTCTGTTCATAATTTGGAGGTAAAAGCAATATAAACTCATTCTTTTTATCTGTTGATGAAATATGGGTGCTATATAGCGCTACGTTTAATGTGTTAAGAAAAATGATTACAAAATGATTTCGGACGCTTTTAACCACAAACATCTTGAAAAAGTTTTCTTTCCAAATACAAAAATCTGAGAAGGCAATGTAACCTTGATAAGTGCCGGATTTAGACAAATTGCGACCCCCTAAATAATGCGTATCATAAGGTCAGACTTTTAATAAATTTATTATCTTAGTTGATTAATCTAACACGTTTTAACCTAACAATATGTTAATAATTGATTTTAATTTTTTTTTATTTTAGTCTCTTTATAAAAATATATTTATTATTAATTGTTTAATATGACTCATTATTGAGCGGCGTTCGTGCTTGTACATGATATTATGCTCAAGGTTTATAAATACAGTAATAACAAAAGATATGAGATATGCGAGAGATATGAGTTTGCTAGATTATACTTGAAAATTTTTACTATTAAGCAAATGTTTTATAACTTTATATTTTTTTTAGAAATTTATTTATTTGTCAACTAGACGAAAAATTTTAAAAGATAGTTTGGAGCCCTTCTTCTGTCCACAGGAAGCTTCCAAATCCCATTTACCAGCGACCGTAGGAAGCTTCCAAATCGGAAATCTACTGCTGATTTTGATATCTTATTCATATTAAATTTCATCAATCATGTCCAGTTAGGATAGTACAACCCAACAAGTTTTATTTAATCATCTCTTTTTGAACAAACATGACAATAAATATTTCTCCTTCAAAAAAAAAAAAAAAAAAAAAAAGGACATAATGCCTTGTTCGCATAGAGTTGAAATAGTGAATAGTTAATTTATATCTCAGCTCTATGCTCGTTCGTAAGTTTTTCAGTGTGAAAACAATTAGCTTATCATCGCACTCTAGATACAATGGATATACCATCAAAGAAATATTATAATCTTCTGTTTATCTCGTTCTTTATAGAACACACACATACATATATATCTCATCACAATAAGTAAGTAATCAAAATAATGATGCACATTGGTTACACTAAGGCTTTATTTCCATCAACGTTCGTTCAGGCTTTTTTTCTTTATTCATTCTTTTAGTGAAAAACGAAAGGGTAAAATTGTTAGAGTATTAAAGTTTAATGGTTGGCATGCCATCTGGATATCTTAACATGCATGATAAAAAAATTACAAAATGCAAACCTCAGACTACTAAATTTGGCACATAATTACAATTTAGTTAATAGACATTTATCAGGAAAGGGTTTTCCATAATTTTAATTAGATTTTTAATTATACAAGAATTTAAAATTTTTTCAATAACTTCAAAGCATTTTATTGGACAAAAAGCATACTTAAAATACATTAAATAAATTCTTCCTTTTAAAATGCATAAAATAAGTTCTTAGGTGATACAAATTATATTTCAGAATTATTTTTTTTTTCTAAATTCAATAAATTTTTAATTATATTTCGTAACAATATTTTTATTGATTCAGTATTCGAATTATATTCAAAGACGTTGTGACGATATTGAGAAACATAAATTTTGTTTGCATGTTATCCTTAATATAATTAAACGTAAATCTTGAAAATAATATGAATACTGACGAATCAAGTTTAAAATAAAGTTCCAATTTCCTGTTATTTTTTTTTAACGAAAAAAAAATTATCAACAAGTTATTTTCACAAACTAAAATTGAATAAAAAAAACCATGTCCTTCATAGATTACGAATTAAAATAAAAGTTTGAATAGAACGAATTTTAATTTCTTTTGTATCCCATATGGTAATGGAAATTTTTTTTTTAAAAAAGTTTTCTTCACTAGAAAGTATAAATTCTCATTGAATAAAATTTTACAAAAAAATATTTCCTTCCATTCGTTAAATTAAATACATTCTTAGTGACGATTTAATTTCTCGCCTTAGATAAAATATTTTTTATCGTCTATTTTTATATTGTCTTTAACATTTTAATTTATAAAGAGAAAAGAAAGTAATATAATGCTGCATTAGAATATTTTTAAACTATGTAAGAACGTTAATAAATATTTCCGCATTCTTATAATTTATTATGCTTTTGAGAAAATTTTGATAAAAAAATCATAAAGAAAAAAAAATTTGAAAGAAAAAAATTTTTTTTTTTGGAAGTCATATGATTAAACATTCTCAATTTGGGCTTGCAGGTGCACAAAAACTGTCATGGAACTTAAAAAAGAGATGCAAACTCTTGGAACGAGGCGAACAAAAAAAAATTATATCCTGTTCGGAGAAATGAGTAGCGGTAAAAAGAAAAAAAGAAAAAGAAAGAAAATCATTGTTTCGTCTGAAGTTTGTTTCATGAGTTATTCGGAAACATTTGGCCATTTAGTTTCCGTAATTTTATCGGATTGTCACATACAGGAAAATGCTAACTTCGTTTTAGGAAGATGTATCTTCGTTCATTAATTGTTGCTCAAGGAAATAAAAAATCTGTTAATTTTTTTTTAACTTGTCAGAACAATTTTATTAATTTATAAAAAAATTACTGAAGAAAAAAATAGAATATTTTTTCCGGGAATAGAAAAAAAAAAAACTTTTTGTGGTCGTTTTATATTATTTTTGATTTAAGAAATCATATTCTTCGTAGTGTATCTAATATAGTTTCAGGGAAATAGCTAATCTTATCAATTAGATAAATTTTGAGATCTTTTCGGTGCTTTTGTAGAAAAATGTACTGATTCCTTTAAAAATATTTAGCATTTATTGTTAATTTGTATTTTGAATTCAGGAATATACTTTAATTAAATAAAAATTTTGTTCAATATAACATAAAAAGAATCTATTGACAACAGTAAATTATTTCTTGTGTTTTTGGGGCATCACTTTTTTAAGCAATTTCCAGAGTTTCATCCTTTTTCAAATACTCATAAAAACGTTATGAAACTTATAGAGAAAACTTTTAATTTCAATTTTTCATGAAAAAATTTGATTCACAAATATTTTTCTGAGTATTCGTTAATTTTATTGACTGATCATAAGCATAATAAATCAATGTAAAAATTGCTTAGATTTTTTTTCTTCATGGAAAATGGTTTTGATTGAGAAATAAATTTATTTCATTCTTACTAATATCAAAATTTTACTATACTTTTATATTATTTTATAATTTCTAAAACCTAAAGTGGAAGTAGATATAATTTTTCGTTTAAAGCTTTTAATATTAAAAATTAATTATTAATTTTGAACTTTTGAAAAATGTTTATTTATATTATACTAAGAGAGGAAATTTAATAACTTAAATAAATTTAGTGAGTTATATTTTATTGAATATTTAATTGAATCTTGGTGCCGTAATTCTCAGATTGATTCTAAAAAAGAATTTAAAAAATGAAATCTGTTATCGCAAACTTTAATTTACTATGTGAGATCATTATTTTTTTTTAAGTCGCATGATATCAATCCGACCGAAAAACATCATCTCAAATGACTCACATTTCGCAATCATCAAAATTTAGAAAAGCGATACATACACGATATCTCCCTTCGTTGTTTCACGTTCATTTCCATTTTCTGCTCAGTGATACTTCGTGCGATAGCTTCTTATAACCCTGCCCTTTATTGACCTTACAGGAGAATCGGGTACTGAGAATCGGATTCGCTCAAAGTTGTAACTTTTTGTTAGCGATAAGTCACCTAATGTGACAACCTTCCTTATCATTTCCTAATAATTCTAAAAGCGAAAAAAAAAATGATGATTCAAAAGCGATAAGTAACCAATTTTCTGCTCATACCGTTTGAGGCTTCATAAACCCGCAAACCAAAACAATATCATGTTCTCATATTATAATATATAAACTAAAAAATAAATAAAACATCAAGGACAAGAACATTTTGTACCATTACCAGTGGCGAAGCAAAAGAGTCATATAGCTAATTAAGGCGATGGTTTAAGAGATGTAGGTAAATTGAAATATAAGTACTGAGAAAGTTTTTAAGGTAGAGTAAGTGGAAAGCTCGATTTAGTAGTAAAATATGGTTAGGAATATTTTCAGGATTTGTGAGTAAATTAGATTTGATGGTAGGTTTTTATTGTTGCTTAGCCTGCTGAAAAATTTCTTAGAAATGTATTCTTTAATATAATTAATTTTTGATATTTTTAAGTTTATTTTATTACGTATGAACAATGATGCTTTTGAAATGATTCTGAATAATTTGTTTTACATTAAATTTTTGTAACATGCATTTTAAAAGCAAGGTCACAGTAAGAAGCTTTAACGAGGACAAAATGTAGGATTTGTTCGAAGAGAAGAACTTTGTTGTTTAGTGAAAATGGCGAATTTTGATCTATTAAGGGAATTATTAGATGCATTTTTGCTCAGACTTTATCGGTATTGTATTTTAAAGAATTTATAACGCAAAAGAATTTCCTTTTATTCTGCTAAAGAAAGAGAGAGAGAGAGAGAGAGAGAGAAAAAAGAAGATTTTCGTTTTCAAGATTGCTGCTGTTTTTGAAAATATTTCTTCTATTAGATACATATCAAAGAAATATAAACTTTAAGCTTCGTTGTAATTTATCCTACAAAAGGATCTTGCACCAGAATAATAATCACATTATCATATAGAAGAAATGTACAGTAGTGTTTCTTACTATGCTTCTGCAAATTTAATAGCAATTATATTTTTGATTTAAAGTTACAAAGTCATTAAAGAATAGAAAACCCGAATTTGTTTATATTTTGTGAATTGTGTCTTTAAATTTAAAGATGTAAAATTTTGGAGTTTAACTGATTCAATGAAAATCTTGCATGGAGTTTCTAGCTTTTTAGACAATACAATAGAGTTTCTAGCTTTTTTAAAGGAAAGAGAACAAGATGAATTTAATTTTGACTTCGATGCTCATTTCCTTTTAGAATACAGTTCAAGAAATATTAATATAGTAAACATTTTATTTGGAAGACGAATAATGAAAGGGTTTTATTTATAATTAAAATGCAGTAGCATCTCTATTATCCGATACATATAGGACATTTGTCGGATTATAGAGAGTGTCCGAACTGTGTTCACATTAATGAATTAAACAATGATACATTTTTCTATGTATGACAAATGAATCAATAATATTTTAAAGAGGAAACTACTATGTTATGGCGTTGAATAGAAGCATGTTAAATAAACTTATATTGAAAAGATGGAGAATACACGTTTGAACAGAAAAGAATGACATAATAACACGTTACCATACAACTTGTTCCAACAAGAGAGTCGAACTTTTTGTGTACAGCCGATCACCCCGCCTCCGCTGAACGAAGCAGTATTAACAGAAGTAAGTCGGATTGATGGAAGTATTGGATTAGTGAATTCTTGCTTTTAAATATTATAGAACAAAATGATTCAAATTTAAATTATAATGTAATTTACGACAAGCGTAATGCCCCTATTTCGGAATCCAATGTCTTCTAGATGAGGAAAAAGATCATGATGTCTCAGTACATCATAAGACAGAATGGGATTTACCACTTTATTCATCACGCGAATAGATTTCATAAGACTTATTATTATTATTATTATTGCTATTTCACCATGAACCGAATAATACTTTTGAAGCATATAAACTAAAATTAGTTTTAAATATTATTATTCGATAATGAAAGTTACTTTGATTTCATTATTATTTCGAGTTTTCTGTGAATTCTTTATTGACTCAGTACGTTAATGCGTTCCAAAAACAGTTTCTGTCATTTAATTAGACAGCAGAGAAAACAAAAATTAAATATTTGAAAATAACTAATTCATTAAAAAGAAAAGAAACCACAATTTGAATTAATGAAGCGAAAATGTTTATTCGTTTATCCTTGTGTCCGAGAAGAATACAGAATTGTTTTCCTGGAATTGTGAATGAATATAATGAAAGAAAGGATATGCAATTTAAAATTTAGAATTATTTTCCTGGAACTTGAAAATGAATGCGTTAAAAATGATGATACACTGTTTTCAAATACGTTATATTCTTTTTTTTTTAATTAAAAGGATTTAGTTCTAAAATAGCTAACAGCGAATAATAATAATTGAATCACTAAAATTTAATAACAGTATTAATGGGAATTCTCAAAAATTTACACAAAAATATTTTAAGACAATTTCATAACTTTATTTTGATAAAAATGCTAACGATATTTTTAAAAATAATTTTACATTTTCTACATGATTTTAAAAGTATGAAGAGATGACAAAAGTTTTTAAAAGTACATTGTGATCTGGAAAAAATAAAAATAGATTTTTAATGAATATTTTTAGTTTTTTTTAACAAGTTTCAATTTTGTCGGTTAAATTCCAATTACTTTTACATCTGCATTTTCCTTCACTTGAAGAAAAGAAAATAATTTTTAAAAGTGAAATTTTTAAAATTAATTTTTACTATTCGTTTTAGTATATATAATATTCTTTTTACTATTTCGCAAGACTACCACTTTTCGATGCTTTTCCCTCTCTAAGGGGCGAGATGCGGAAGGACGAGCGCATTTTCGGAATTCTCCCTTCTTTGACCTTGTTTTCCTTCCCATTAAATATTTTTTCCTTCTGTTTTAATTTACCTGTATGTGAATGTCGTGCAACTTCTGATTGTACTATTTTACTGTAATTCAAAATTTTGTATTGATTGCTTATATGGCTCGATCAAGTGTCAAAGAACTTTCAGAACTGGAAAGAATAACATTTTATATAATATCATTAAATGTGACTGACATTATCTACCGCTGTTTATCTCAAAATTTTATCAAAAACTTCAATAACAAATTTAAAAAAAAAGTATTTTAATCTAAAAAATTATTATTTTGTAAAAATGTGAATTATTAGAATTTAAGAACAGAAATATTTCATTTATTCGTAATAATTTAATGTTTATATCCCTTACAGTAAATAAAAATTGTTCTAAAGTATTTTATTGTGAATTAGCATCTTTTTCCAACAATATTATGAGTTACTTGCAATTTTTATGCCTCCGGAGTCCATATATAATCCTTGTCACCGTATTGTTAAATGCAAACATCTCTTCGGTTCATCTTTCCTCTCAATTCTATTTTGACTAAATAAATACATCCTGACGCATGCACAAAAACACGGAGGGTTTAGAATCCGAGAATGAACACTATCTGTTAACAAATTTTGAAAACATGGTGTAATGCTTCCCTCATTTCTTCTGATGCTGTATGTTCAAAATATTGCATAGAATGTTCCATTGCAGAGAGCAGTGGCATAGAGACAGGGGAAGAGGTAAGAGAGTATAGATGTTCCCAGTGTAAGTCTTAGGGAATGCCATGAGGATAAAATTGTTGAGTATTTACTTCACTTCTTAAAGAACATTGTGAAGAAAGGGGAAAAAATTGTATCATGCCCTAGGCGTAGCTTCAGCTTGCAACTTCATTGGAGACGACCAAGGATGGAAAAATAAATAAATAAAATAAAATAAATAAATAATGTTTTATTCTGGGTACTTTTTTTTTCTTTTTGCTGAGCCACTGGCAGAGTGTACAAATTTATAGAGAGGATAGAATGCTCAAGGACGAATCGGAAAAAATGAATATCTTCAGAAACATTATTCCCGAGAGTCTGGGAGAACTCTCAAGCTACATGAATACTTTCAATGTATGTTTGATTCCACACAAGCAATGGGATCATATCTCTAATGGTATATATTTCTATCTCTGTTACTAATAAAGGAAAATTTGTGTGCATGCTTTAGCTCTCTACAGTTTAAACTGTTTGACTTAAAGTTACCAAATTTGGCAAATATATTCTTTGAAGGAAATGAATGAGCATATACGAATTTTCATTTGAAAGATTTGAAGAGATTTTGGCGTTTTTCTATAATGTTTCACAAAAATATTATTGTGCAAATTTTCGTTTTATACCATTTAAAAATTTTATAAATTGTCGTTTTGATGATTCTAATTCAGCTGACGTGCAAATTTTTTTTCGAAATTTTGACAACTTTTTTACCATAATTTTTATAAAGATTTCATTATTGTAATGAAAATTTATTTCTTTTATCACATGTTTATAGACTTGGATGGGCATATAAACATCATAAGCTACATCTTAAGGTCCCTACTTTCTTGAATAGGTGGATGTCAAAACTTTTCCGAGTGAAGAAATTGCAATATATACTAAACGTACTTCTTAAATGGACCGATAAAGGTCCCCTCATTTCAAATAACTTTGTCTCATCAACTCTAAAGACAGTATTGGATATTTAATTGCTGGATTTTCTTCTATTATTGATTGACACATAATTGTAAATCAGCATCTAATTTTGTATCCTATCCATCAAATCGAAGTCCAACATCACTACTCACACTTTTTCACAATATTGCTACGTACAAAATGCACCTGGTTATAAAAAAATAAACAATGTAACAATGTGAGATTTTATGTTCACTGATGGGCGCTGATAGTAGCACGTAATGCAGCCTTTATTAACTGCTAGGATGATATCACAGTTACGTTTGTTATGTGACTGCCAACTGATTCCATTGGTGGCAAGGACTAAAAGCGTAGTTTGAACTTAAACCTGGAGATATACTCCATAACAATAAGGATGTGTGGAGTAGTCATGCGTCCCTGGCAAAACTGGTTTCCTTAAATGCCATAATACCCAGAATTCTGTTAATTATTTTCCTCCTTCTATGATTCCCCAACTCGGATGAAAAAAATTGCCCATCTGCAATTTTTACAGCACAAATTTAGCATATTTTATAGTTTTGTAAATAATTTAATAAAAGTTATGTATTTTTGACAAAAAAAAACCACTTTAATTACCTGGATTGATGAAAAGTACTATATGCAACAAATCAAATTTACAACTGCAGCATATAAAATAGAAACCATAAATATTTTTTAAAAGATTGGAAGTAAAATAAAATCTCTCTTTTATTGTTTCTGGCAGCATTGATATTTGTATGGTATATAATAAGGAACATTTCTTCTACAAATTTACTAACTTTTAAACCATTGTAAGTAAAGTCTTAAAAATTACTAAAAATTAAATAAAAAATTAGCAGACAAAGATCTTCTTTTAGTTGCCTTCAAAATCATGTAAGTTCAGCTGGTTTGAAGCCATTGAATATATTTGAAATGATCAATATTAATAGCGAAAATAGCCTGTAGTAAAAATGGATTACGAAATAAAAATTCTTAGAATTTTATTTATTATAAATATAACTCTGCTAGTGAAAACCATTATTTAAGATGAGAAACCTATAGTATGATGGTTGGTTCTTACTTCCCAGTTGGGATAATAATTGCATGGGGTGGAGTTACCTCCACCCTGTTGGAGAACATATCTCTGACAAGAGAACTTGTACCTTGATAGTAAAGGGCACTAAGACACAGCCATAGTTCCATCTCATAGCTGTCGAGATGCTAAGCACTTAATTTATCCTGGAAGCGTTCAATTGGGGGAAAGCTAATTAATATGTGGTGTTATACACACACACACATATATATATGTGTGTGTGTGTGTGTGTGTGTATAACAGCTGTTATATATTGTTACGGATTTCCCTCTATCACTATCAATCTGTCGGGTTCGTTTACTTGTGTGTATTTAGTGGTTGTGTATGGTATGAAGATAACACAACACAATTAACAGTAGACGTACACACAACACGTTTATTGACACTACGACACACAGGACAGTGCAAAGACGACCACTACATACAGAATGGAGAAAACAATAAACTTTAGC
The DNA here is from genome assembly GCA_026543865.1 of Argiope aurantia. Classification (NCBI taxonomy): domain Eukaryota; kingdom Metazoa; phylum Arthropoda; class Arachnida; order Araneae; family Araneidae; genus Argiope; species Argiope aurantia. The sequence goes on from JAPMOR010026298.1 coordinate 698,117, forward strand.
CGAGACGTGCACACAGCAGCACACAACAAGACACTCTACTGCAGACAGTAGCGCACAGCTTAGTTCAGCACTAGCTTGACTCCGTCGCAGCTCTGCTAACCTCTGGAAAACCCGTTCTTTACCGTCTTTTCCGACTACTACCGGCAGCTGCAGACTGCTCCTTTTATAGGTCTCAGGAGGCGGGGCTAGAAGCCTCTCAACCAATCAGGAACTTTCGAGGTGTATCTCGGTTCCAAATGGATGGATCGGGAAAATTCTCGATGTTTCGGGTATAATCTATTTTGGCGTCAAAGTCGCCAAATGGTGCCCAAAATTGTCGCCAAATCCTGGGACCTCCGACGCGACACCCGGACTCCGTCCAATATAGATGACTATATATATATTGTTATTCGCAATATGCAAAAAATTGTTATCCGACGGTTGTTGTCTCATTTGGAAATATTTTTTTTTAAAAAAATACTTAAAACTTCATTTGTATAAGGAGGACTTTATATGTTTATATTTGCAAAATTTTTAAATTTTCCGATTTAGATCCTAATTTTTTTTTTCGTTTAAGATGATTTTGCGTAATAAAAATTCCTCACACAATTTTTTTAAGACTAATATGTTCAAAATAACCGGAAATGTATGAGAAAAAAAATTAAGGGATGTTTCAATTCATGCAAAATTTAGTTAATAAGAAATTCTATTCGTTCTTTAATTATTCAAATTTTTATTTTATTCGTATGTACGATAACATTGCTTTAAGAAAGATGAAAGGATTTTTTGAAGTTTGCCTTTAGCAGTAATGAAAGTGACTAATTAAGAATTCGAAATATCTTCTTCCAATTTAAATTTAATTACAGCATTTAATTACAATAAATAGAATTTTCAAAGTATATTTTTAAAACAATAAAAATTATCTGGATAAGTTTAATAATTAATATTGATAAAATTAGCTTCCATGAAAAATGTTTGAAGCAGTTGAAAAATACAAGACAGGAGCTTTTTTTTATTTTTTTTTAAATGTGTCTTTGTAACTGAAATGTAAATAATATAATTTTATTTATTTACATGTTCTTGTTACCTTTAAATGATACTTCAGATCATAAGAATTTTCTGTTCTTAATCTCTTTTCTTCTTAAAGAACAATAATTAATTAAATAGGAGTAATTTACTGCAACATCTTTTTAACTTTTGTATATTAAAAAAAGTATATTGTCGTAGTCAGGGACATCATCAATCATCATCATCATCGTAGTCAGGGCATCAATTACATACAGATAGTAGCTTTCATATTTCCTTCAACATTGTTTTTTTTAAATGTTATATAAATTCCTACTATATACAGAATTTTGTCTGCATATTTTTATCATGAATTAAAAACTTAACAAATAATTTCTATAAATGCAATCGATTTGCATTAGTTTCAAACAAAATTACATTTGAAATGTAGGAGAAGTAAAATTTGATACATAAATCGAATTTTAACCTTACTTTTATATTTATTTAAAAAAAAAACGGTGAATCAAGCCATTCCAATCACGTTTTGAATTCTATTAAAGGCAATTTTATTATTCATATCAAAAAATCCTTTTGTTATGTTGAGATTCCGCAAAGAAAAGAAAATCATTTTTTTCCTGCAAGCTTTTGATTATTGCTATACATCTTAAAAATTATACCAAGGAAATAAATTTGGAATAATGATATTCAGATCTTGTTCCTTTGATTGATTTCAAAATTTTTATGAAATTTGAATGCAAATTTTTTTAATTAGTGAATTTAAAAATTGATTAAAAATATAAAATATACCATTATATATTAAAAAGTACATAAGTTTTGTTTTGATTTTTGAGTATTTTAATGTAAAAAAAAAGAATTACATTCAATGAGCCATTACATCTTGAAATATATTGATAAAACGAGAACTCTAACATTGGGAATTTAATATTTGAAATGGCTTATAACTTATCAAATGTTTGTATAAAATTACAAAATGGTATACATTTAACCCCTTTGAGATAAATGACGTACATATGCATTTGTGTAGTTAATAAAACGTCCTCAAGGCCGAACGCTGCATCTTTGCGTCGGGCTTTTAAACCGAAATAATTTCTATTAAATAACGTTATTAAACCGTTTTATCAAAAAATTTGATTCCTCACTTAGTATTTCCCTCTCCGAGATTCGATGGGGGTTGAGCAAGTGTCTGTGAATCATTAAATTTTCGCAAATATAAACAGAAATAAATGTTTGCTAATATAAAAAAAAACACATGCTCATTTTCAAGCGATTGTTATAATTTATATTGTCATTTATGACCGGATGTTATTCTAGCAAGGGTTTTATTCTTCTCAATTTCATTTGTGCAGTGTTTCTACAAGGCTGCTAATATTTCCAAAGGGGGAGAGGATATGTAAATGGTGTACATATTAACCCCTTTGAGATGAATGACATACGTGTGCGGATGCATTTTTCTGATTACAGAAGCAAAATATTGAACTATTTATAGTAAAACAAATGATTAAAAACTTAGATGACGCACAGTTGGCCCGAAGGAAGATAAAAAGCAAGAGAATGCCTATGCGAATGTAAATTATATAATGTTGGTCTTTACTCTGATTTCAATTTTAAGATTTTTCATATGACTTTGAAGCATTAATTACCATAATTTTTATGAGTATTTAAAAATATTATTCCTTATGTTTTTTTATTTATTTTACACTAGCCGCCTTTGGCGACCAGCTGGTTCGCCAGTATTACCGCTCGCTACAATTAATTAAATATTTTAAGTAACTGGTCTCTTAAAGGATTCTCAAACAAAACATTTTTAATCTTCAAATTTTGATAGCCATAACAAACTCATATTGTTTAGATCGTTTCGTTCAATTTACTATATATATTTTACTAATTTGTTGTCATTTCCGACAAAACTTCAACTTTAATTTAAAATGTAAATGATGAAATTGCAATTAATATTAAGGTATTTTTTAATAAAACCAAGCGTTTTATTTTATTTATCATCATTATTGTTATTTATTAATAATAATTATTATTGAATGTGAGTATTGCAAACAGAATCGCTCGGTATTTAAGTCTTATGTTAACTACAAAATATTTTTTATCATTTATGTAATATCTCAAACAATAATTCAACAAAAATTTCTGAGATTCAGCATAAAATTCAGTTTTTAGTTTTTCTTTCAAAAGGATTGAAATGAAATCAATAATAATATTTTGTTCCGGCCTATAAATATATTTCAAAAATTATGAAGTCTAAATTTAAGGTATCATATTCTGAGAAACATTCTAGACACACCAAATTTTAAATAAATGAATGAATGTTTCTATTTTCTACGATCAACTAAGACTTATTTATGAAGTTTTAAATGTTAAAAATTTAGAAAAACTCAACATTTTCATAATCTTAGTCCAATTAATCTTGAGAAACCTGCGCGCTGATTGGCGTATTTTCTTTGAAGCGATCGATGGAAAATCTAAAATTATTCTTTTTTTATTGAATAGTGATATTCAAATTTTCATAAATCAGTCAGTTTAAGTGATTCGAAATTAACTCTTAAAAGTCAGTGATTTAGTTGATTGGAAATTAACTCTATGACCACCATAAAATCTGTGCTTTCTCTTGTGGTGTATGCATTCTCCTTAATATCCGCTCGAATAAAACATCACATACAAAAGTACTACATAGAACAAACACATCAAAAGTAAACATAACATTTCAATAGTCGCCAAAAACAAAAGAGAGAAAAATGTAATTAATAAGCAGATAATATTTAGAAAAGTACGGATATTTAGACAGGAAAATGAAATTATCTGAAATTAAAAACACGCGCAGACGATTTTTACAAAAGTAAAAATATCCAAACCTGAAAAGAAAAATATATGAGTTATTCCATCAATAAATGCCATAAGTTTGTTAATATCTTCATTATTTTATGAGTCATTAAACATCAAAATGGGTCCGGGACTAAATAAACACCCTGTATAGAGAGTATAAAAGATCATAAAATAATTTTTCTTGAATTTATTTTTTAGAAAAAATAATATTTCATATTTGTTTCATTTCCTACAGACACGTGCCGAAAATTATATTTTTGCAGATTTCATTTCCAAAAAGATTTAATTTATTTTTAATTGGAGCTTTAATCAATGTTATGGCAACACTTTGAAAAAAGCTAATTTTTTCCCATGAATGCGAAACGTGCTTAATCTTAATTTTTATTTTTTACGAAAAAAGTTATTGAAAAACATAGTTAAAATATTTATTTAAAAATTCATTAAAAATAGAAATTTAATTTTAAGATTAAAATTTTAGTATCATTTAAAAGATAAATTTTTGATCTTTAACTTCATGTAAAAATCTTTTTTGTGCGGTAATATTTTCGGAAGTTATAGCAGAAACACGTCAAAATTTCGCTTAATTTTTAAATAAATAAAATTCTAATTAAAAATTTGAAAAAATAACCCCCAGGTGCACATTCCCGGCCTCCAAGGTATACACGTGCCAAATTTAGTAGCTGTAGGTTGAATTGTCTGGACTGTAGAGCGCCAACATACACACACACACACACATTGAGCTTTATTATAAGTATAGATTAACAGTCTGAGGTTACTTTAAGTACTATCAGTCATAATAAAATGCACTATATTTTTCATATTAAATCTATAGTATTTTTAATTATTATTTTAATCCAAATTGAGATCCTATTAATCATATTGTCAAATACTTAAAAATTCTTTCATATGATTCAAAAAGTATTTCTTTTTATGAAAAATTACGTGGAATTTTACGAAATATAATCCTTATTAGGTTGACGGATGAGAATGCTCCTCCATGTACGGACAGTTGGCGCTTCCTTAATTCTGTCCTCTGAGAGTGCTTCTTTCAGCACATATCCATCCGAAAGAGGTCAATCTGAGGAATTTGGATGTATATTCGAAGTTGGGAATTGCTGTTAAAAAGCATTTAGCAAATCTAAATATGGAGACGACTCCCTTGCATGGAAAAATATTTAATATATTTATAGACAACTCATTTCTGCATTAATCACATGCATCAATCGTTTACAATTTTACTATACAGTAAATAATTTCAGAATAACGAACCGTGTCTGGATACCTTTTGAGGAATGTACCAAGGAAATTTTCCTTTATAATAATAAAGCATTTTTTTTTTTGAAAAAGCATGACAGATATTTCAGCTTACTGTAGAGAAAAAATTGCTTTTTATTAACGATGTTGGAGAGATACACAGAGACTTTCTTTAAAAATGGCAAATATTTATATTCCTAAATTAACATGCTATTTAGACATAATAAGGGAAAGAAAAAAATTTCAAACGAACAGTTTTTCATTCATTTTATTTGTTGCTATTTTACAACTACTTTTGTTGTCCAATTTGTTTCCTAGTAGTGTAAGAATATCTATAATATTTGGAAAATAGGAAACAATATTATGATATTGAAAAGTACCATATAAATAATACTATACAATAAGTAAAAATACCCAAAAGGCACTGAACATTTTTAAAATATTGGAGCAGCAAAATTCTGACACAAGATTATTTGTGATTGGTTAATAATTCATTTAATTTAAGATTTTATTAAATGATTAAAAATAAATCCAAAATATAAACTAGAATAATTTTTCACTGAAAGATGAATATTGTACAATATTGTGAAACAGCATCTAAAATTTTACAACGAACAATGTTGAACAGTATAGCGGAGCTACATTATAAACATTGATAAATATGATGATAATATTGTAAATTGTCCATACGATGTAACAGTTTACTATTTATTTTATTTTTAAGCCTTTTATCTGAAGTGATCAAACAACATGAATGCAACTTATGATAACTTGTTTTTTTTTTGTTGTTGTTATTTCTAATAGCACTTGCCATGGACAAGCTCACTGACGAAGTCAGCGGTTCTAAACCAAGGGAGCGTCTCTTGTTTTAGTAGCACCAACTAGGGCCAAGAGTACGTCTTAGCTACTCAAGCATCACATTCGCTTGCACAACCCCTTTTTGCAGAGGGGCCCATTCATACATCTCACATATAGAGCAGATGAAGAACAGCCATGTCCGAACCGGGACTCGAACCCAGGAAGCCTAGATCACGGGGAAGACGCTCTACCCCTATGCCAGGACGCCGGTTGTTTTGGATTTCTTCATTTAAATAAAATAAATTAAATAAGACAACGAGAAAAAGGAAATAAAGGAAATGAAAAGAAGTAAAAAAATATTATCATGCCCTAAAAAGAGTTGTTTTTGAAAAATTCTTCTTCCAACTTTTACTAGTTACAACTTTACATGCCAAAATTATTATGTTTAAGCAAACTTTCAAACTTTCAAAAAAAAAAAAAAAAGACGAAAGAAAATGTTGAGAAATTCTTGCTTTTTAGATAAATTTCTCTTTCTTTTTCCTTAATATTGAAATTTTAATTTTCATAAAGTAAAAAAAGAAAACAACAATAACTGTAAATAATTTCGGAATATAATAATTTGTGTCATATATTTAAAAGTTATTACATTTGAACCTAACTTCAATAATCTGTTCTAATAGTAAATCTTTATAATCAGTGAAATCGCTTCCCCATTGCCTTCATATCAAATTCTTAACTAGAAATTTTAAAATTATTATTAAATTAAAAGGATAGTTCAAAATTAGATTTAGAAGTGTATATCCCTATTGAGCCTAATACCGAATTACCATAATCGAGAAAGACATGCGGAGCATTTTATGGCTCAATGGATAAGAAACCACACCAGTTGTAAACGAAATAATCCCAGGTTCAAATCTGAAGATCAGTTAAAAGCAGGAACAGAGGGAATAAAAGATCTGTAAAAAAAGGGAACAGGGCAGATGTAAGCTTAAAAATGAATTCAAATGCAGTTAGAAGAGCAAGTTGTATTGTCCATACTAGAATAAGTTATATTACCTGATATTAAGACTGTTTGGATCAATTAGAATTAATTTGGTAAATACTGAGAAAGCAATATTATATAATAGCGGAATCCAATACTGACCAATAAAATAAGAAACAACATCACCCAGTTAGTTTTTCTAAATTTTACTCTATTAAGGGCTATTTGGCCTATCTGAATGAGAATATGTTGTTATAGACTTGTTGTTATAAATGTTAGTTGTTGTTGTATAAATGTTGTTATAAATATTTCCAAAAATTGGTTAATAAAATATCTTTTTAGAATCTTACCAATAATAAATAGATATAAATTGAAAATCAATGAATAAAATCACAAATTTTTATGCGTTTATTTTTAATTCCTTTGTTCTTTCAACTTTAAAATTGTTAACAATATTAATTTATTTTCTGACATTTCAAGAAAAGAAAATTAAAAAAATGTAAAAGAGGATTTAAAATGGAAATATTATCTATTGCTTGCGGATTAGAAAGGATTTTCTTCAATTTTTAGAAACACTGCTTCAACAAGTGAAGTCATAAAAGTGTTTTTCATTATTTGCTGTAATACTAATAATTTAAGTAAATAATAAATTGGTTCTCCGAAATGAATAAAAACGTCACCATTCTTTGTCCATGTGATATAAAATGAGGAACATGATTGGCCCTCCTCTTGTTTAGATGTCATTTACTTCATACGAAACGAACTGAAATGTAATAAAAAATAAGTAAATAATAAACAACACGTGAAGAGGAATGTATTTTGTTGACTTCCGAACTGTTTCGACTGCTTCCACAAGTTCAGGGGCGTTTTGACAAGTGTTATTCTTGAAAATGATTTCTATATTTTTGTATTTATTGTGAAGATATTTTATTTTTGTGATGCATAAAACAGAATTTTTAAAACTTTTTGTAAGCATTCTTTTATTTTTATTGAACACAATCTTAATAATAATGCTCTCTTGAGTTGTTGATCTTTTTGTGATAATATCGAAAAGTAGTATTTTCTTTGTTTTATTTCAACATTGCCGCTTTGAGGAAACAGCGTTGATTACTCACTACTATCTATTATTAATAATGCATTGTGAAATTAACATTTCTAAATTTATAGGTGACTTTCAAACATGAATTAGCAAAAGCGATTTTGTTTACCGATGCCTTTGAAATTTTTAAAATAATTATCTAACTGAAATTTTTTTTTCAGTTCTTTATAAGTTACTTTTATTGAATCAGTATGTTGCACTAAACTTGCTTGACATTTGACTTTTCAGTATTGAACTTTGTATTTAAAATTTAAATGTTTAAAAATTTTGAATTTGAAATATTTTTGTGTTATTACTGCTGTCCATAATATCCGGATGAATGATTCAATTTCCGGATATTAAAAAATATATTTCATTATAAAGAGCATTTTGTATTGTAAAAGACATGACCTGTTTATAAATATTATAAATATTAAGAATCATTAACGCAGAATCAGTAGAATTTGTAAAAGTTTTAAAACTTTGTTGTTGTATTTATAATGTCTATTGTTTCTATTCAGTTTTCTAAGTTAGTGTTGATTTTATTATGTAACTTAATGTTTACAATCTAACTTGTAGACTCTTGAGCTGCAATGTGCTTAGCAAACTTTTCTAAAATTTTTTGTTCATTATTTCTAAAATTTGAAGAAAGTTTACATTCATGCACTTAAAGATTGTAATAATATTTATTAATTAACTCTGTCAATATGTATATATTCTCTAAACCATCCTTATACTGTTGTAATAAATTATTTCCTAATTAATTTTATGCCACTGAAACATAATCATAATTTATTTGATACTTATTGCAAAATTGGAAATGTTTTTTTCCTGCATTTGTAAGAACTTTTATAAGCTTCTTTATAAGAATTAAAATGTTTTTCATTGGAATTGATTCACTTTTATCAAACATTATTCTATATAGAATTTTTTGACTTAATTTTTATTTCTTTTAATTCTCTCAAATAAAGTTAATTCAACCAGTATACTTAAAACAGTTATTTTAAGTACTAAACTATAAAGTTGATTAGCTGGTAATAAGCTTCCTAACACTGAGTTTCCAGTATGAGAATTGCTTTCATTAAAATAAGAACTAATAATTGCACTAAATTTTTTTTTTATCTTAGTAATATTACATATTCAGCTTTTTTACTGCAAAAGAAAAAATATTATGGAATATTTCATTTTTTATACATTGCTACATAATTTTTTCCTATTACATGCTTATTTTGTGTAGTGTTATAAGCTTTCACTATTAATTTTCTCCCCATTGATTTAAAACAGTCATAAAAAATTAAATATTTTTGCAGTATGTACTTTCTATGGCTAGAATCTGATATCTGAGTATATATATATATATAATGTAAAATAATGCTTTAGATTTAAATTTCAATAATTATTTTAATTTTTAGAATGATTTAAAAAGTTCATGTCATTAAAACAAACTTATAAAAATATCTTATTTGTTAAAAAAATTTTCATATTGAGAATAATCATCTGTCTATATGCACACATAAGCTGTTTATTTATGTAAATGTCCACTTTAATTACTCAGAAGCAGTCATTTAAGAAAGGAAATGGCAATCTTTTGTCATCCTCTTAAAGCTTTCTTCTTTTTTTAATGGAAAACTTTTCAGTATCCCAATTAAATTTAAAGATAAATTTTCCAAAATTAAAACTAATAATAAGTATAAAAAATTAATTTAAATAACTTAATTTTAATAAAATGCTTTAATTCAAGATGATCATTTTTGCCAATTTTTCTTATTGACATTAAAAAGTGAAAGAAAAAAGTTTTTTTGAAGATTTCAATAACCCCTATTAATATCCATGTAATTGTAATCAGTATTCTGAGATGCAGTTTAAGAAGCACTATAGTACTTTGAAATTTACTTTAATTAGATTAATATTAGTGAAAAAAATTTAATTTATTAGTTATTTTTCCTTTTTGTTTTTAAGAACATATTTTAATTATTATTGAAATAGGTATAAGCAGTTCTCCATTATGGAAAAACACAACAGTTCAGAGAATAATATTGAAAAAATCATTTTGAAGGATGATGGTTCCAGTTCTGTCATATCTGATGCTGATGAAGATCCTTCATTACGTCCATTAGTGACATGTAGAGAGAAGCTCTGTAAACTTTTTGAATCTCACAAATTTCAGGTATTATACATGTTTTGAAAATCATTTTTCATTCATTTACTATTTATTACTTATTTGTAATGTTTTGAAGGACATATTGTCTGAGAAATAAATGAATTTGAACTTAATTTTTTGATATTATTCTGGAGGTAGCAATAAATATGCTTTTCTATTGGGGCTACTTTTTGTAAGCATGAAAATTACCCACTGAAATATCAACAAAACTATAGCAATAGGTTATGTTTGTAGTGACAGCCATTACTATCTTGATATTACAAGAGTATATAATTATTATCATTATGTTAACATCAAGAGATTTTATAAGACAGTGTAACTCACATAATCACGGACAATTGCATTTGTGCAATTGCATAAACACAACTGTAATAACTTCTAGCTATAATTCAGGGTTATTATATGGCGCATAACTATATCAAGACGGCAAGTTGCTAATGCTGTAGGCATAAAATTGTTATGATTTTTTATATCCTATGGAGTTAATCATGAATTTTTGATACACTTTGCATTCTTGATAAATATAAGATGCATACATAGTGCTATAGCCTTAAATATTAGTATTATAAAATTGTGAAGGTTATTACACTGCATGAGGTTACTATATTTGATACCTGTTCATGTATGTTAGCTGAATGGCTGTTCTCCAGTGTTAAAGAATTACAATAAATTTTATGTGCAAATTTAATCATGTAATTACTTTTATGATTTTCATATTTTAAATTGATCTTCTCATGATTACAAAATTTTATACTTTTGAAAACTTTACCAGTGGTGAAATTTTTGAGCAATAGGTCATGTTTCTAGTTGCCACATATAGAACACTTGTGCAATTTTTAAAAAATGTCATGTGCTGCATTTTAAAAATATGTATTCTTATAATTTATCTTTAAAAAAAGTTATTTTAAAATCATTAAAAATATTTTTGTGTTTTATTAATTATCTTTGTTTTGTGAAATCATTTAAAATGATTTAAAAGATTACTCCATTTCTATAACTTTGATTTGCAAATCTGACAAACAATAGGAGTCAGACTTATCAACTGTATTTATTTTATTTTGCAACAGTAAGACTGAAGATAAGTAAATCTCAAAATAATAGAAAAAGTTGTTTTGTTGAATTCTGATTTTTGATTTATTGCATAAATATGGTAGCATTATTCCAAATTTAAAATGAGTTATTTTTGTAATTAATAGTAACAAACTCAATAATAAGATGTGTTTAATATTCTAGCTAAAATGAAAAATGTCCGCAAACTGTTGCTTCTGTAATTTTTTTTCAGAGAAATTTTTTTTTTATTTGATATTTATGTAAATTCATATATAAGCATACACAATCTATACTTCTAAATGTGCAGATATTTCATTCATTGCTTCTTATTTTTAAATAACAATATAATTATTTGGTTAACTAATGTTTAGGAGCATAGTGTAGTTTATACTTAATCGAACAAAGAATACCCATGTCAATTCTCTGTTCAAGTTGGACAGAGCATTGACATATCAATTTATATGAATAAATGTGGATAATTTTTCTACAGTTGTTACTTCTCTTATTGAGACTTAATTATGGAACAAAGGAAATTGGATTCTTATTCAGTTAAGTATAGTAGATATTTAGAGAAAGTTTAATCTATATGTTGCTAAAGTGAGAGGAAGTCAACCTGCATTTTCCACTTGTAATTTTAGTTAATTACTTTTCTCTGGTTCTATGTTACTGATAAGTGTTAGATTTAAGTTTTCTTAATTACACTTGATAAGGATACATTTCATTAATTAAAAAAATATTTGTGTTTCATATGAGAAATCATCATTTAAAAAAAATAGGCAGTTTTCTTTTCTTTTTGCTAAAGTTATAATTTATAACTGTCTTTTTTTTTTCAGATTGGAGTTATTGCCTTAGTTCTTATTGACTGCATTATTGTCGTAGCTGAATTAATATTAGAAGCTAAACATCATGAACTGGATGACAAAACAATTCCTCATGTGAGTATAAGCTATTAATATACAAAAAAAAAGTTAGCGGTAATAAACATGCACACATGCATCCCACAATTTTGGATTTAACATCAATTTATTTTTGCATGAGAGGGTATACATACTGGGACGAAGAGAAAAAGTAGGAAACGTTTTTCCTCTCATTGCTTTTAATTGAGAGATTCTTTAAAGGATTTCTTTGTTCATGTGTCAATTCAGGAAAAGGAACCTTAAGTATCTTTGGAAGAATGCTGTGGGCATTGGAGAATTTTATCCTTGCTCTTGTTCCATGAGAATTACACAATCATCAATTTTTTAAAGTGTCTATTAGAATTAATTAATAATTAATGATAAAGGGAGATTTGAAAAAGGAAATAAGAGAAAATTTCAGAATAAAATAGCATGGCCTGAATTTAGATGAAAGAAAAAAAGGAAATAAACTAGGTTTTAGATTGGATTAAGTGATATCTTTTATAAGGCAATATTCATAAGGCAAAAGGCAGTGTTCGTTTATGTGTGCCCTCTATAGATTAAAAATCTGCTAGGCAAATTTTTTCAAATTTTGCATACAGATGTATTGAAGAATCCTGATGATTCCTGGAAAGTTTCGTAATTATAACTGATTTATTAGTTTTTTTATTAATTAAAAACTATTATTTGTGCCTTGAATCTATCTTTCTACTTCTTTTCCTATGGTGATTGGGAGAGCCTACTAATTCTTTTTCCATGTCAGTGAAACAGGGCTTCTGATGGCATGGGAAATTATCCATACATGCACAATGTGTTAAATAACAAAATACAGAATAAACAAACCTTCTAATTTAATTATCAATTGCCCCTAAAGGTGTGAAAATTTAAAATTTTTCAAAGTATGTGCAGTGAGTTATTTGCATCTGACTTAAAATAGGAGTGTTGGATATTATGAAGTTTTCTAATGTTCAGTTATTTTGAATTTTAATTTGAATCTCTCATTTTAAAGAGAATTTCAATATTATAGGTATTAAAAAATTTACACATTCAATAGACTTCAGGGAGCTATATAAGATAGTTATATATATCCAAGTGTGTGTGTGTATGTAATGATCTCTTAATTTAATTTAAACTTAATTAATTTCTAATTCTTATCTTAATTTAATTGCATATTTTATTCTAAAATGTTCTCTTATTTCCTGATCCAATTCAACCTTTTTTTATTTAATTAAATCTACACAAGCTCTGTAAAACTTATTTAATCGGCATGTTCCCACGCTTTGAGTGAAGGGATAAAAATCCTTAATGCTTTACAACATTCTTTTAAAGATACTTAAATTCCCTTACATAAAAGGATATGTCAAAGAATCCCTATCAATGTTTCATAGTATAAAATCACTGGGGAAAAGTATTTTGTTCTCTTTTGTTCTTCTCTTGTGTCGTGGACTGACGCTTTTTCTTGTGTGAAGTTTGAAATTTTTGAACTAGGCTTGAACTTTTGACATTTGTAAGATTAATTTTATAATTATTAATTCTGAGTATATAATTCATTATATCAATTAAAATTTTCCAGTGTTTGAATGTATAACTATTTAAAAATTGAAATAATTTACAAAATTGGAATTTTTAAATTTATAGAAATAGAAATTTTTCTGTAAATACTTCTTAAAACATTCAAAAATTTGATATTTAGTTTCAATTATATGTACATCTATTTTTTGTGAATAATCATCTGTGAAGGATATAAATTTTTTCATCTTAATGAAGTCACTAGAGTAGGTTCCTGTAAATTGCAATAAATTGTATTGAAATAGCTTTTAATAGTTTTAAATATTTATAATTCCTTATTAATGATGATCTAGAAGACATACAGCTATTTTGTAATTTTACAATTTTTATCTTTAGAATCTTTTTTAAAATTTTCTAAACTTTATGTGTTTTTTTTCTGATAATTTCTTTTTATTCTTACCTGATATATATACAATTTAGAATAATTAATATCATTGTATTTTTGTTTATGAATAAACTGAAAATTCACATCATTAACAAATTTGAAACATGACTTTGTTTGAATTTTGATTTTAATATTTTCTTTCACATATATTCTTTATATTAATTGAAATTAGTGTGTAAATGAAAACTTTCATTTAGTAACATGTTGTCTCTTTTCTTAGGTGCTTCACTATATGAGTATTGTCATACTTAGTGTATTTATTGTTGAAATTGTGCTGAAAATGTTTGCTTTTCGTGCTGAATTTTTCCATCACAAATTGGAAGTTTTTGATGCTTTTGTCGTATTTTTGTCTTTTGCTCTTGATATATCATTTTGGGAGCAAGAAGAAATCAATTTAATTATTGTTTTGCGATTGTGGAGAGTGGCTCGCATTTTAAATGGTAATCTTTTATTTTATTATCTTCATGTGTCTTGTTTGATTTGATTTTTAATAATTAATCAATTTTTATAATGTCTTGAAAAATTTTGCATGTTTTCCAATTTTTTAAAAATAAAAATTATATTTTTTTATGAAAAAGAAATGCTCTATACCATTTAATTATTTGTATTTGCATTGTTATCATTCTTTTTTTTAATTAATATTGAATTATGTATTAACTGATAATTACAATTTTTACTGCATTTTTAATTTGTAAAAGTAAAGTTTTTTTTTGTTAAAAAACTTAAATTAAAATTAAAGATAATTTGTTAATAATTTTAATGGAATTTTTTTTATGTATTGGATTTGAATATTAATTTTTAGTACTTTGTTCATTCCTTATACCAACTTATGTTTGCAATTTTTGTTTTAAAAAATCATTTAATGTAATACTTGAAATTAAAATCTATAATTCTTATTTAAAAAAAAAAAAGAAATTATTTGCTGATTCATGGGTGTTCTTTTTCAAAATTTTCTTTTGAATTTCTGTGAAAGTTTACATAAAAAAAAGAAAGACCCCCCCCCCATATATTTTAATAAGTGAAGTGGAAATTAGCAGAATGTAGTATGAAGAGATGAGCAACAGCTTATAATATTCAGTGTTAATTTTGAACATATAGACAATTACAAGTACATAGATAACTTTTTAATAGTTTTCTGTTACATATCAAATCTTAACATCATCGTATATATGATATTATCGCAATTGCTCATGAAAATTGAATATTAAATGGGAAGAAAGTAAACCATATATTACTTCCAACAGTAAACATAAATGTGTTTTACATGTTTATAATGTTATAATCTTTTTGAGTAATTTATTAGAATACAATTTTATATTTTATTGTAAATATTGCCCAAGTCTCCATACTTTTGTACATGTTCCATTAATTTTGATTAAAAAGTGCAATTTGAGGAGGTATGTTTATTGTTTTAGTCAGTAATATATAGAAAGGGACATTGTTTTCAATGAAAGCAAAATAGTGCAATTCAACACCAAAAGAAAATCAACATTAGAAAAAAAACTTAAAGAAAAATGTACCTGACAAAAAAAAAAAAAAAAAAAAAAGGTCAAGAGTGTATTAGTGATGATGGTGACAATGTTAGTTTGTATTCAAGCAGTCAATTTTTGTTATCGAATATTCTTTTAAGCCAGAATTAATTGTAAATCATAAAGTGAAAAATTTATTAATTTTCTTCACATAGATGTAAAATTTAGATCAGATGAACACATGTTGACCATATAGTTTGTGTTATTTATGACTCCAAATGTATTAGACTTCTTTGCTAGTGAATGTTGTGATTATTTATTTATTTATTTTTTGTTTTGAATCAGTATTAAATTTTATCTATGGATTTTCTACAGAATGTTGTTATTACGGAAAATATGAGAAAAAGAGTTATTACACTGGATGAGGTTAAATTATCATATGAGATCAGTGATATTATAATGACTTATAAAGATGAACTAAATGTTATTACAGCAACCTCAAGATACTTTGAAATGCAAAATCAATAGCTTTGTACCTCAAACACAGGCATGGGTTATGTAATATTGTTGGGGAGGGGGATACTAATCTTCAGGAAGGCAACTTATTATCTTGAAATTATAAGAAAAATTATCTGCTTTTCTTTATAGATCTATTTTAATGCTATTTTTTTGTTAAGATGGATATAAATAAATATTTGTTGATTTATATTAAAAAAATTATATAATTGGCTATTTTATGAAAGCTATTAAGTTTTTCTTCATCTCCCCCCCCCCTCTGATAGTCAATATTAATAACCTCTGTTTATATGGAATAATTATGTGTGCTGTGGATCATGGTCTAATTTGCTCTAATACAATCACTTCTCTTAATTACAAAAACATAAAACATTTATTGTTTTTAATAAAACACTTTGACACTTTTTTTGTACTAGTTTTTCTTATTATCCAGCATTTTTTATTAACCTACTTGTGTGTTTGATTGGACTAACCAGTTTTATTTATTTTTTTAATGTATGCCTTAAAGTGGCAGCTGGACTATTTTTTTTAGTTCATCTCAAAACAGATATTTCATATTTTTATGAATGTTTTCAAATTCCTAGGATACAAATTTTTTAAGATTCCAGAGTTTTGAATAAAAACTAAACATTTCTGTTCATTCAATTGAAATACTAATTTTTCAAATCTTAAAACTATAAGAACCAAATAATTGGGGGCTTGAAGGATTAAAATGTTTGTTGCATGTTTGTATTTGTTGCATAATTGTATTTTATATGAATGATAGAAGCAAATTATTTAATATGTACTATATTATCCTTTCATTTTAGGTGTTCTGATTTCTGTGAAAACTCAGAGTGAGCACAAGCTTCATAAAGAACGACAATTACGAGAAGGGGTGGAACAAGAGCTTAACAAATGCCGATTGTATACAAATGCTCTTGAGAAAGAAGTAGAAATGTTGCGCTCTCTGCTTGAACAACATAATATCAAAATGCCTCCATCCGTAATGAATAAATCTCAGCCACAAAATACTATTAATGTTGTTGCAGAAGTAAATCAAATACCTGCTGTTTAATATATTTTTTTACTAGTTTTAACATCAGGTGTCAAGTGAAGAATTTTTTTGTAAATATGAGTGATAACATATCATATTTTTGTAATGATATGCAGTTTACCCATTGTTGTGGTTAAAACTTTTGTATTTGCACTTACATCTCTCTGACAATTATTTGCCAAATATGACAATTGTTAGCATCATAAAAAATTCAAATAATATATTTTAATATTTTATACAGAGTTTATACATTTTGTATTTGCAAAGATCAATAATGGTTTTTTAACATTTATATTTATCAATATATTGATGTCAATTCCAGAAGAATGAATTTTGATATTACGTGTTTGAGTTTAAAATTATAATATTATTATTATAATTTTAAATTTAGTTGATACTGGAATTGCTTATCCTTGATGTAAAAATTGTTGCACGTCTTATTTTAGAAATTTTATTAACTAAGAACTTAATGTCTTTATACTGTAAATGAATGTACTGTATTGATAGTAAAATATACCATCAAAATGAGAGTGACGTTTGTTGTCTTGTGTAATCGTTCTGTTGAAGATCTAACTCTTTAAGACAGTTGTTAGAATATCTTTTAATGAATTCTATTGTGTTATTTGAAATAAGGAAGCGTTATGTATTATTAATTTCTTTTGCATCTTTTCATTTTTTTACTTTTATAATCTCTCATTGTATTAATAATTATGATTCTCATCATTTTATAATTAATTGAAATGCTTCATATGACATATTTGCATATTTCTGTAATAAAAAAGAAAAACCAAAACAAATTCTCTTTATGTGCTTATTTTGACATTTTCTGCATGTTTGGCCATCTTCTTAATCATTCCATTTGTTGTTCTGGATTGATTTGTCCTCAAAATTACATCTATTTATCCATCTACGAAAATAAGAATAGTTTTATTGAAAGTTTTCAGTTTTTTTTTTAAATGTTGTAAGTTGGTTCTAAGTCTTGTAAAAATTTACATTGCATTGAAAATAGAATTGTGTAATTAAATGTCTCCTGTATTAAGAAACTAGTAATAACATTCAGATTTTTTTTTATATTGTAATGTTTATAATCTGCCAAACTATCTGTAAATTGTGTCACTTGATATGCAAGATCTAAAAAAACAAAAACAAAAACAAACCATACTCTATAGGGCAGACTGTTGAACTTATGCAACAAAATTTGGCATGTAGCTATTTGTTGAATAGGGAGTATTTATTCAGAATATTTTTTTTGAATTTTAAATTAAAAATTTATTGAAAGTTTAATGTTTTTAATAGTTTCAGAGCACAATTTTGCACAATGTAACATTATTCACCACCACTTTAAAAAGGAAATGAGCACTTAAGTGGTATCAGTTTTATTTGTATAAAACTTTTTTTCTTTAATAAACCTTTAAAAATATATTTTAATATAATTTACAACAATATGTTTTATAGTTTTAATTCCTAGATTTGTACTCTTGCAAGTTGCAACAATATCAAGCACATTGTTAAACATATATATATATTTTTACTGCATGCTATCAGTGCTATATAATTAAGGGGAAATTTTAAAACTGAACAATTTCTAAATTGAAACATCGTCATTCTATGATATTTCAGATTAGAAGTTTGAATCTCATGTTACTTTTTTAAATGTTAATAGTTAAAATCAAATTCTTATAAATATGTTACAGCATGTCATGTTCATTTGGATTGTCAGAATCCTGAAGAGACAAAAATAAGCACAACTTCTCATGAATTTAATATATCTGGTTCTTAAATATATAATAATTTTTTCATTTCAAGAAAATTAGAATGATATATATGATTATATAATCAGAATATGTTTTTATGTTATAGTATGATATATTTTTATTGATAACCATTTTCTTTATTATATGGTCAAACAAATGTGTGAGTAATTAGATATTATTAATTTGTATTCATTTATCTATACATAAAAGTATTTAAAAATGTATGAAATTATTTTTACAATATGATGTATGTCTAATTTTTTTATGTACTTTCTGAGTTTGTAAAATAATTTAAATGTATTATCTACTTTTAGTATATATTATTAACATTTTCTGATGAAAATAATCTGTTTATAGTTTTGCTAGAAAAAGAGTATAATAAGTCTCTTAAAATATTTACAGCTGCTGCATATTTTAAAAATCATGTTTATTATATTTATTTTATGAAATAAAATTTTATGCAATTGTATAGGTTAAAAAAATACCTTTTAAACAAAATTCTTTTTTATATTGATACTTGAATTTTCTTTATCAAATAATGAAAAAATGTAATTATATGACTACCTTAATTGATTAGCTTGCATACATCCAACTACTGAAATTATTTCACAATATGGCAAATTGAAATAAGTTTAATCGCCTATTGCTGAGTACACTTTTTCTGTACATTTTAATATTAGATATAACCAATTTTTAAAAAATGATTAATGCCCTTGTTTAAAGATTTATTTTATACTAGTTAAAATATGGGCTTTAAAGAGTAGATTTTGATGTATGATTTTTTTCCCCTCCAACTGAAATTAGGCGATTACCTCTACTCTTCTCATACAGTATTTTGTTAAATGGAATTACAAATATTAAATAAAAATAAAGTTTTAAAATATATTTTCTAAATTTCACTTAAAATAAAAAAAAACTAATTTTAAGACAGTTAAGTACATTATAAAGTTGAAATTTTAAAATGTTCTATGTTTTGATTAAATAGTTATGGATAAATATTACTTTTCCTGTAAAAATTCTATTTTCCTGTCCTTTTTTAAAATTATAAATACTTTTTATTAGAATTCTATGCTCTCGCATAGGCATAATTTTATGAAACATCTGTTAAATTTTAGAATTATCTTCATAAATTTATTTTAAATGTTTAACCTTATGATGTCTGAATTTATTTTATTTTTCAAGTAGATTACTCTTTATATTTCAAAAATATATTGTTATTTCAAATAATAGATGAAAATAAAAGATACCCGACATACTTAAATAGATCCAAGTGATTTTTGCCATTTAAATTAATGGTAATTTGTCGACATTATAGGTTTAAATAATAAAATATCTGTGATTTATAATCCAAAGGGCAAGTAATTAAAAAAATATGGTTGAGCTTAAGTGTAATTTCTGGCAAATTAATGAATTATTTTTGTTCAACTTTTTTTGTGAACAAAGTATCTACTTTTTTTTGTTTATGAATTGCAGATATGAAACTTAACTCATGCAAATATCTGTGATATATTATTTAGTTCTTTTATGTTTTGCAATAATTTTGATCTCTAATTATGACATTTGTGTTTATGAATTTTGTGTTAAATATTTTTGACCAATACTCAGAAGATCTTGTGAAAATGAATAGAGTTTCAGGTTTAATTTGAAATCTGTACTTAATCTTTTGACAACTAATTTAATAACTACATGCGAGACATGTATTTTCTGTATTAGTCAAAAGGCTCAAGTAAATTTTGATTTACAAAAGAATATTTAAAAGTGCAAATAATGTTTCTTATGCTCAATTCCTTAATTTTATTTATATATTTTATTATCTGTAAAATATTTAAATTTTGTTGTATGTTTGTTTTTCCTTCTAACTTATCTGAGTTCTGTGTATTTGAATTTTCATATGATACTGAATGAATATAAAATAAGTTAGTTGCCTTATTCAAAGCATTATGCACTTGTGATAATATTTGCATATTGATCCTCACACTATTAAAAAACATTGTGCTTTTATTCAATTTTCTATATTTAATAACATTTTCATTCTGTAAATTTTGAAAAATATTTAAGATATGAAGGATACATATTCTACATTTGAATCATATTTATTCCTATGTCATTTTCTTTACCTCTCAAAATTTAGTAAATCTCAAATCTTAAATTAAAAATATTCTGATTAATTAGATAATTTGGGAATTTATGAGAAGCAGATTTCAACAAACTTGTAATATGTTGTTTATATGTAGGAAATATTGATACTTTATAATAATGTATATATTTTTATATTCATGTTTTATGTTTTGCCATTTGTAAGTCTATTTTAATGTTACTGTACATTTGTTAATCTGCGTCGGACATTTTAGATATACATGGAGAGCTGTATTTAAATAATACAGCTTATCTTTACTAATTCAAGCTTGAAAGAATCTCAATAAAATTATCCAAAAATCCTGTCAAAGAAAAAACTACACTAGAAATAAGAACAGCAAGGGAAAATGATAAATTTTAAACTAAGGATTATATCAAAGATTTATTTTTCAACATTTATTTAAAAATAATAATTAATTAATTAATAAATAAATAGAAATTTCGATAAATGTAGTGAATGGGGAAATCTCTATAAATATAGGATTGGAATGATGCTTATTTTTAAAGAATAAATTTTGAAAAAATTAATTTCATTAAATAAATAATTTTAACAATATACCGATTTCGAATTCTTCGTTGTTCATTAAAACTTCAAAATAATTTTTCTTTTGTGTGTATGTTTTATATGTATGTGCATTGTATTTAATGTGTTCAATGTTTTTTTTTAATGTAATGTCTTTTCTTATTGAATAAATTGTAAAGAAGGAAAGTTTCCAAATGAAGTGAATCCTTAAAAAATTATTCAAAAAATCAGGATCAAAAACATATTTCTAGTTTGTTTCGAATTAAATAAAATAAATGCGAATAACAGATGATATTTTTGTATGAAATTAATAGAAATTTCAGAGGCCAGAGAAGATATTTAGAATTAAAAAGTTCTTATTTGTAGTACAATTTTGGTGTATTCAATTTTCTCAATGTATGTTAAAGAAGTCTTAATAAATGTTTATTCTAAATGAATTAACACTTGCTATAAGTGAGAAAAATCATTTTATTCTGATGAGACTACCTTTTGTAGTTTGAGTTGCTTGATCGAATATTTGTAAAGAATAATCATTTATGTGTGAAATGTTCTGTATATACTTATTCTAATCATCTGTTATTTATATAATATATATTTACATGATTGTCATTGTGTTGTATTTTTAAGACAACATTATATTTTCCTATGCAATTAATCCACATGTATGGCGAGTTTTGATGAAATAAAAAATATTTGTTATAGGTTATCTTTATTTTGTAAATGTATATTTCAGTATTCTTTTCTGAAAAATATTTGTATTGTAGCATAATATTACATAAAATAACTTGTGAATTCACAATATTCAGATATCAAAAATTTATTTTTGAAATGTTATTTTCAAATTGCATTGAATCCCAGTTCTATTGAGAGAAAGTTAGATTAGTCTATTAAAAAAATTTTCATGCAATAGTACATATTAAATTAGTTATGAAATTTTTAAAATCAGGATATTGAAATATTCTGGTATCTAGATAAATTTAATAACTGACTTTAGTTAATATCAGAACACTCCTGAGTACCATTCTCACGTAACTATAACTCACTGTGTTCCACGAGATGATGAATTTTTTACTTACGTGAAGCGTACTAAGAGAAAGTATTTTAATCAAAAATTTGATTTCGAAATTTTGTTGAATTTTCGCGATTCAAACATCTGACAGACTTAATAATTTGTTTTGGGAATTATGTAAGACGTAATGTGAACGCAATAAAAATATAAAAAGCTACAAATATGAAATTTGACATGTGGCTGCATCATAAAATGTATAGATTTCTATCGGACGTTGGAAGGAATCCATTTATGAAAGATCTATCTGTTCGTATGTCGATGTCCATGGTAAGCACATAACTCAAATTAAATATGTGTAGATTTATCATTAGAATTGTAATCGTATCGAATTTTGGATTCTACCCAACAGAGTTATGTATATTTGCAAATGTATGAAATGAAACACAACTGTTTAGTATGATGTGGTTTTATCACTAACGTTGTAGACATGTATCTGAATTGGGAGAAAATCGATAGAAAGGAAAATGGGAAAAATCAAATTTGTACCGTACTATGAAGCACAAAACGCGTCAGATTGTGTTAATATTCGAGAATGTCGATGTGAGAACATTCCCACTGATCAATATTTAATGTTTATGTTACTTTAAAACAAATTCAGTTATGCTTACTACATTAATCAATAAAAGTCTGTGCATTCATTTCTTCATATTTGTAAAGACGACATTTCGAAATTAATTTTTCGATTTCTTCTTTATGTGCTAGGAGAGTAAAACTTTATGCAATTGTGTGTTCTCGATGTACAATATTTTAATATTTTCAGAACTTAATTACAATTGATTGGATAATTTCAATTACATTCCGATTCCGTGTGAAAATCGTCATCTGGTTTTAAATTTGAAATATATATATATATATATATATATTAATTTACTAAAAAGAAGAAATGGTTTTAAATAAAGCATTTGAAGCCTGAGAACAAGTATAAAAAAATATGAGTGTACTGAAAAAAACATATTAAGAAAATGAAGTTATAATGAATATTATGAAAATGGTGACAATTGAGGTACATTTTTAAGATGCATTAAAAAATCTTATGAATATGGCTAAAATCCCAATTTATTTAATGCATTATATCGTTTCCACACGCTTTTGTAATTTTGTTTTGACATTCAGAAACGCAATTAAAAAAGAATTCGTTTTCCATTTTTTTTTCGTACGGAAATAAAAGTGAATAATTCTTTTAAAAATTTCATAATCAACCTTTAAGATATGTAAGATTTTATTTTGTCTTACGTTTATATATCACGATTTTTAAATATAATGGTTTTATAATAAATAATCTCTCAACCTATGGATCTTCAAAAGTCTTTTTAATTTTTTAACTTATCTTTTTAACTCTTAGATTTAATTTTATTATGATTTTAAATTTTTTTTATTAGATTATTAATTAATTAGAGTTGAAGCAAGATTTTAGCATTTTCTCTAGATAATACATAGAAATATTACTGCTCATAACTTATTTTTACACCAATATACGAAATTTCTTCTTGATGATACCAATTTAATTGTCATCTAATATTTTTCTTAAAATTTAGCAATTTTTAAAAAATACTTTTTTGTTTCATTTTTAATAATAAATTTAATTGGTCATATGAAATTCAAATCTTTTAAATTGGAACCTCAAATAAATGAAAATTTCATTTTTTCTCATTCAAATAGATTTTTTTTTTTTTTTTGCGTGGTGCAGAACAAGACAAAAAAAATGTGTATTATCTGCGTAATTTAAGTGCGGAATAAGAATGTGAAGTTACGGTAACACGAAAGGGAAATTGTAATTAAAAGACAAATTATTTGGATAGTTATGTTTTCAATGAGACTGATGTTAAAAGTGAAATCATTGGGAAGATTCACTTGTGAGCTATTAAAACGACGTAAGCATAACTATTTAAAAAACACGGCTTCATAAAATTCAACACAATATGATGCCAAAAAAATATTTTATTCTTAAAAGTAAGATTTTATAATACAGATTTGATAAACAATTCTTCTTATGATTGCAATCCCTGATAGATTTAATTTTAAAAAAATATTCGTTAAATTAACGTTTTTAGGAACTGCTAATAAATAAATAATCGCATACGCAGAAATAGTTAAAAAAGTAATATTTTGTCCTCATATAGTATATATAAGTACTCATAGCTTCAAATTTGATGAATGATTGATGTTTTTTGATGAATATTCTTTGTACTAATCAAGTTTACAGAGTTGATAAAGAAATTCCAAACCTTTTTCACATGATAAATTGATTAAGTTTTCTCTGTGTAAGTTTGTTTGAGTGCATTAAAAGTATTCAGTTATAGTGAATTTTTCAAAGTTGGCTTCCACTGGACGATGAAAAAGCATTCCTTAAAAGGATTTTATCCATACATAACTACTCATGATGAATTTATAAATTCCAGATTGTCCCAGAATATCTTCAAGAAATATTGAATATCTGTCAAGAGTTCGATAAATCTGTGAATCATTGAAAGTCCTTATTCTTACTAGTGGTTTCGATGCATTGGAATGAAACATTTGTTTTGTTTAATAAAAGATTATCTTTTTTTTAGAATATTTAACATTTATTCCTCATGATATTTGATTTATTGATATTCCACGATTGTTCTGAAACTCAGTAAGAAGTCTTCATGCGATAAATCCGCGAAGTTGATCCCATTTGCTATTATGATAAAATGGAGGCTGATACTTTCGTTGGAATTAAATAAACATGATGATGACATTTTAGTTAACGATTCTTTCCCCGATGAATGAAAGTTATTTGGTAAATTGAATCGTCCAGGAATTTCAAAACTTGCCTTTCAAAACTTTTTTTCTTCCACCCAATACTCGTACATCTATAATGGTTGAACCTCCGGATTTTATTGTAGGTTCTGCATTTCAGATGCACGTTGCATCAATAGTGAACTAATTGTTTTCTTTTCTACAAAACTCTTTGCTATTGATAAAAAGTTTAATACATTTTATTGCTGTTCCATCTTCTTGCCTGTAAAGCATTTTCTCTACTTGTTAGGAAACCGGGAGATGGCAGTTGACATCAAATTGAAAATGCACATTTTTTTTAATATGAAAATATGATAATGATTTTTCTCTTAACTTAAGAATTGAGTCTAGCATTCATGCAACTCTTATATGCCACATTTGTGTTAAAGATAATGTTGTGGCTGATACTTTTTCTAAGATTTCCAAAATTAATTTTTAAAACTTTCCATAAATTTAGTGTCTTAGCTTAGAATGAGTGTTCAAATAAGGAGTTGCAATCATTGGTGGGTTCTGGAATAATTTTTTAATTCATATCCATGTAGTTTACTTTACCTTGTATTCTTTTTTGTAAGATTTCTTCTGACGATATATCACAAAACCCTTTCTGGTAAAAATGTCTGAGTGTTTTTACTATTGGCCGCATCTTGGCAACAGAGCAGAGCAAAAACTTGTTCCAAACAGATTCATTTCAAAATCAATATCAGAGATCCAAAAATACTGGGCATAAGAAATTTCCAGTTGGCAATAATATTTTAAAATTTTCACGCTTATTCATGCGGATATTTTTTTTGGGATACTTAGTTAAGTTCGAGGATTGTTATATTTTTCTGATCTGTGTCGATCGATATACAAGATTGCTTGAAATGCATCCCAATTCTTGAACAATCTACTGACATTATTGCACTTTTCCGCGACTGCCTTTCAAGGAATCGGTGTTTCCGGAGGAATAATTTCCAAATGAGGATTTATCTCTCAGATTAATCTTTTTTTCTTTACGTTGGATTTTTTTCATGTGTCAAGCAAACAACTACCTCGTATCATTAGTAAAGCAGCGGAGCAGTCGAAAAATTTCAAAATTTGCTTAAAAGTCCCTTGATGACCCATGTAGTTAATTGATCATACGTGGATTGGCGTTAATCAGCATGAGCGGCAGTTCCAGAGATGGTTTAAGATGGAAGGTTTAAGATGGCAAAGTGGAAGCTGCTATAGGAATGTTTATCCAGTTCATTGGTGATTCTTAAGTCATCCTTTTTTACACACGCTGAGGAGGTGTGTAAAGAACAGCCCATCTTGCCTTTGTTCCGTTCTGATTGTAGTTAGAAAGGATCTTTTCAATGCATTCGAACCATTCCTTAATATCGGCAGAGTTCGGAATTCCTTGGAAACTCTTTATGCTTGTTTTAAAAGTTTCTTTCGAGAGCGTACATAGTTTTTAAAGTGGAGATTGACGGCAAGTATCTATTGATCGGTGGAAGATATTTCATCAAGTAGTATGGGATTTGTTTAATTGCATGGAAGTTCTTTTAAAGTGTTTGAATCAAATTTTTTCTTCCATAAAATATTCAATCACAGAAGTTTTTGAAGGGCGGCTATTTCGTCTAATTTTTTTGACAGAACAGTGAGATCTTGGTAAATATCCTTTAAGTTATGGTACAGATCATAGGCCTCAGTATCAGATGTCTGAAATGAAAAAAAAAATGTTATCATTTTAAAAATTTCAATAAGTTTTTCTGAAAATTATATATTGTTTCTATTGAAAACTATTTTGGCAACAATATTTATATTTCATACAAATTATGGAATATAATATTTTTCTTTTAACCTTCTTTTTTCCAATTAATATGAAAACTAAATGAAATTATTAAAACTGGTTAAAAACTATTATCGGCTTCAATAATAGGAGAAAACGAGTCTCAAAACTTCTTATTTTGAATTTATTTTCTATTTCGTAACTGAGATCTCAATAAGCCACAATTGCTTCAAAACAATAATCATCATTTTTAAATACAATTGCATTAATAAAAAAATATTTTAGGGTCACTTTTATTAATTCAAATTATTTAATATGACGTAACTTTTTAGAAAGTTATTATTTTTTTTTGAAAGATTGATGCAGCGACAGTATACGCTATCATTTCATGGCACTTGCTATGTTTAAGAATCTTTCTTTTTAAAATGACTCATATACATGATTTTGCTTCAGCATATTTTTTGACAGTAAACATGAGTTTAATGATCTGGCTTATGAGCTCGAAAAGTCAGATGATTTATTAAGTCTACTGGATTATTAAAATTTTGGAAATACAATACTGTTAATTTAAGGAAAATTCCATCAAGCGGAATTTTTTTAGCATATACACATTAAAAAGCAAAAAAAAAAAAAAAAATGAAAATAAAAATATACAAGAAACCGGTTAGTCATTGTTTTAAAAAGCGTAACATTTTTTTGAAAAAATTTAATTTTGAGTTTTGTTTTGATTTTAATAGATGACATGTTTGCTTCCTAAATAGGAAATAATTTTTTCTTTCTGCTGAATACTGGAGCAGGCAGAAAAGCAGTCCACATTACCATGCATCCAAAGGAATATAGAATTAATTTTTTTAAACAAATGTATTTTTAAAAAAATATTTGAATGTATTTGCCTGTCGTTGAGTAATTAAAAGTTACTTTTTTGATATTTCTATTTAAAATTCATTATTTTTTTCTTACTTCGGTTTCTGATGTAGCCGTATTTGTGGTGGTACCAGGATAGTAAGTGGACTCATCAGAAACATGTTGTTCTGTCAAAAAATTCATGTCTGAAATGAAAATATTTTAAATATTTTAAAAAAATGTACATTTCTTATGTTGTCAAAATTAAAATAAGGTATTTACGCTACATTCTAATTGTAATGATTAAAAACAACAAAAATGCTTTGGAATTTAAAAAAGAAGGAAAAAAACAAACAAACGAGGACAACAAAATAGATATCATTATGAATATAAATTTTATAATAGACCATGCACAATTTTCTTCCAATAATATTTTCCTAAGTTACCTTGGAAAACACACACACACACACACACACACACACACACACACACACACACA
>JAPMOR010026309.1:12975-40554 GCA_026543865.1 Argiope aurantia
AGATTTCACGAGATTTTCTTCCCATGATTATAAAACATTATGAAAATATGTTTTTTTTTCATTTAGTATAATGAACAAGTTTTCTCTCATTCCAATCTAATTTGCTACGTTTCTCATAGTTTCCTTAAGAAATTTTTCCCATCTTATAAACTACATCATTATTCCTTATCTTCTTTGTCCAACAAAGTTTTCCTCGAAAGATATTTATGATTTGAACAAATCTTTTTAGATATGATCGAGGCTGTATATAAAATTTTGGTTTCATAGTAATTTCTTATCCGTTGTTTGTAACCATTAATTTATTATAGAACTCGATGCAATCATCAATTTCATTGAAATAAATTTTTGTAAAAAAAGAGCAAAACATTTTGGCAGAGAATATTCATATTTGTTCAAAATAAAGTGTTAAACCAGCGTCTGCAGTTTCATAAATGTTAATAAATTTTTGTTCCATATCTGTAATTTGGATGGCAATGTGATTGTACAGAATGTTTTTCTAGTTAAAATTATATTAGGATTACAAGGTCTTTTGTTACATAATTTTATAGTTCAAGTAATTATACAGCTTCATGTAATAATGTATATGACATCAAGTTATTGAGTAACACGATGTATTTACTTAAATTTAAACAAGTATAAATCATTTTTCGGAAACTTTAGGAATATTGAAAATTGAAAAAATAATGGATCACAGAAATATTGAAACGGTCTTGGGTATTAGTAGAAAACATAAACTCAACTATTAGAAAGCTGATATATCTAATATCAAAAATATTCACTTCGGAAACAAAAAGTAGAAAAGCGAAGTAACATGGAATCTTTGCCAATATGTAAATATGTGGTAGTAAATACTGAGTTCCACTGTTTAATTATATATCATACTCTTAAGAGTTTTTTTGGCCGTTGTATTATAAAAATATTCTGTCGTATCCAAATATTAAGAAAGAAATAGAAATAGTAACAAAAAAGCCCCTTTTTTATACAAAAGATAAAGAACAAAACCGATGGTGTATGTATGGTACCATTAATAAAAACTACGATTTTTGTTCCCTAGAGCAATTAAAAAAAATCTCCCTTACAAAAAACCTAGAGTCCGTTCAATGTTTAAGCAGGCTGAGTGTTAAATTGTCGAGTTAATCTTGGGGAAGATTACTCCACTCAGCAAGTAATGTTCTTTGAAGTTCCAGTACACATGTAGGAGGTGGAAATGGTTGATGGGCTGGAACTCATCGGTCAAGCATGTTCCCCACGTTCTACATCGGATTCACTCAGGTGTAAAGGCTGGTCATCCCATAAGAGTGATATACTCAGATTGGGCTCATTCCTTTACGATGTTTGCTCGGTGAGAAAGGACTTTTGTCATCCATAAACACAAATTCTGCGTCCATGGCATCCCGAAGAAAGTATAAATATTGTTTCAGAATGTATCAGTAATTTGTACTTTCATGGTTCGAGTTTGAACATGCATATCTGTTCTGGAGCCCAGTATAATTCCACTTCAACGCGCAATCCTGCGTCACCGTAACGGTTTCGTTCAATGATGTTGTTTTGATGTTAACGGGCAGCAGGCGTTCTCCATATGAATGTCCGACCTGAATCAGACTGCAAGCTAAACCTCTGCTGGTCGGGAGACATCACACAAGCCCACTGTGGCAATGTCCACACTGCTTGTTCCTTATTCTATTAACCGCTATAGACAATGAGTTGCCGTGAGCGGAGGTTTTGTCTACCTGTACTGAAACTTCTACTGATATTTGAATTATCTTGGAATCTTTGCCAAAGCCTAGAGATGACACTTTGGGCCATTCTAAGCACCTCGGATATTTCCATCTGAGTGCACCCATATTTCAGACATGTCAATAATTCTACCATGTAAAAAGTCATCCGCATGCGTTCTCTGTTCATAACTATTACATTATGGCACTAAGCGATTAACAGAACGCTTGTGAACAATTCTAATTTTTTGCGACCATTCCTTATATACCTTCCCCCTTTTCTTACAATCAAGTCATTGTGATGAATTATTGGCG
The DNA here is from genome assembly GCA_026543865.1 of Argiope aurantia. Lineage (NCBI taxonomy): Eukaryota > Metazoa > Arthropoda > Arachnida > Araneae > Araneidae > Argiope > Argiope aurantia. Next base: position 15,006 of record JAPMOR010026309.1, read on the forward strand.
CCACCTGGTGGCAATCTGTAATTTGCATATTATGTATGAAGATGTATGTGATATTTCTACAGGTGAAATTTTTATTTTGGAGTTTGATTCCCATGTGATTCTAAACTATTCTTAATTTATGGACGCAAATATAGTATCAGAATCACGTTCAGAAAATAAGAGCACTTCGTTTCGTAAATGATCATTGGTATTGAATTGACTGATTTAAAGATCTGCGAATAAAGCTAAGTGCGAATAAATATTAACTATGAGTCGTAAACGCCACATTGACATTCTTTCATGCAGGTTTGTAATAAACGTTAATGATCTGAGTTCTACACTTTTTTTTTTATTATTTTATATTCCAATCAATTTTAGTTATTGGTTTTTATTTGAATATTCGTGAACATTATGGATAGGGGAGATCCCATTAAATGAATAATAATATGTATTGATAATAATAAACATTTTTTTTAATATTTATACTTCTTTTATATAAAATTTCACTATATATTTATAATTAAGGCCTGCTATAAATAATTTTTATATCTTAAATATTATAGAGCAATATTGTCAATTAAACTTTTGTTAAATAATATGTGACAATCACATCATAAGTACTGTTAAAGATAATAGTCCATCGAGACGGGAACATCTTCTACCGACTTTAGAAACCCCCTGAATACAACTCCAGTTTTAAGATTGAAATTACTATAATAATGTAGTAAACACTATAATACATGATATTACGGAAGAAGTAAACTTACAAATACTGTAAAACTATTTTTAATTTTATTTATACATTATCGGCATATTCATACAAATCCTTATATTTTAAGGACTTCATAAGAATTCCGCGTCACCTTCCGAATTCCCTGCTTCGTTACCTCCACTTCTTATTTTACTGCCGTTGGGAATGGAAGTTGATGGGGATTCAATTATTACAAACAAAAATTGGCATTCATAAGTAATTCAGTTCGTCCGTGAAAAAGTAACATTCTCTAAAGCAACAACCAATAACTATTAGTAGTAATTGGATTATTTCTAGTTTACGGTAATCGAGTTAATGTAATCGTGTAAGAGAAATTTGATCAAATTTTCGCATTTGTTTCTTATTCATCTCTTAATTTAATTGCTCTTTCCAGAATCCCGAATTAATGATCAATGCTTCAAAATGTATTTTTACTGGGAGTTTCCTTTCTCTTTTTTTACTTCCAGTTTATTTTTTTAGTTTATTTCATGTACAACATTCTGGTATACTCTATGTTTTTTTTTTTTTTAATTCTAAGTTTTAGCATAAAATATTCAGGCGGAAATAACGATGGATTTTAATTAAAAATAAATAAATATTTGGAAAAATCCTCAAAATTGTATACTAAACGTAAGTTTTTGAATCAATTTTCTAATTAATAATTTAGTTAGGTTAAATTTAAATAATTTAACCTCTGAGTTATCAGATCAGAATTCGGTATAAAGTTATGAAAGGAAAAAATTCTCTCAAAATTTTAAACCTTGATCAGAAGACGGAAACTCTAATTGATCAATAGTCCCTTATTCACATTTCCTCACCCCATCAGTAGTATTATATCTTATGAGGACCAGGTCCGATTACACTTCGCGAATTCATCGCAATTGCAGTTCGAGCATGGGGAAATTTGTTAATAAACACATATTCTACCAATATATCACTGCGCATTTCTATTTTTTAATCAGAATTCTGACGGAGTATTCAAACATCATAACCAATAAATTCAACTTTATTGCTTTTTATGAGTGATTTTTTTACGAGTGTAATGCATTCTTTATAAAGAGTGTCCCACAATTAACGCAAGATTTGAATGTGCCACCATTCGTGCAGTATTGACAACCAGTGTTTTCTTTAAATTGTTATATTTTTTTAATCATACAGTACACAGAATAGGGTTATGTATGGAATACCACATTGGACAAATGGCCTCCACGTATGCACCATATTTGTCGAAATTTTTCATCACTGTTTTGCATAAATGTAGCTGAATTTCGGTGATGCAGAGTTAAATTTCCTCCTTTCATGCACGCATGCTTATAGTTTTGTTGGCATAGATATTTGACTTCAAATAACCATACTTCATTAACCATAAAAAGAAATCTAATGGTATTAAATTAAACGATCTAGAGGGTCAATTCTCAAATTTTCGCTCTGTGGAATTCGAAATTCCATTATTTTGAAATATTAGCCATCGATGAATACACGTTGTTCTATCTGTAACGTTCCATTTTTACTAAACCTCAACAATCAGCTGTCAAATGGTTTTTCTAATAGGGTTGTTAACAGTTTACTGCACGAATGGTGGCAAATTCATATTTGAATTAATTTGCTTTAATTTTGTGACGCCGTTTACTTTTTTTACGGTAAAGTGAAAAAAAAAATAAGAAGCTGCATATCAGAAATTAAGAATGTTTACTATGAATTCCAGAATGCTTCCAAGATTCTCTTAAGCTTCGAATGTCGTGTCACCTCACCTAAACTTTCATATACTTCCTAATAGATCTGTCATCCACCGCTTGAAAATTATTTAGTACTGTTGGAACGTTTATTGATGAAAAAAATATTTTCAAAAGCAAACTGATGTAAATTCAATTGTCTTCATATATTAAAATATATCTAACAATCACTTTGAAAACAATAAAATAGGAAGAACTGTTCAACTGAGTTCAAGAATCTCAGAATACTATAATACCCAAATTTTGTTTTCAAAGATTATAAGAATCTCAATGACAGTTGATGATATACAAAAACGTGCCTATTTTAAATGATGGCTTCCAAACAAATATTTATTCAAAATTATTTTCGAGTTTTCGGAAAAAAAATTACAGTTTTCCTAGCTAATCTGGGCTACTATATCCAATTAAACATGGATATCTGTTATTCAACCAATGACATTAACCGAAAATGAGAAAAATTCACAGTCATATCCAAGTAACTAAGATCACATGTCATAATTTCGGTGAATGGGCGTTAGGGGCCTATCTGTATCAATAGAGGTAATATTATGGAATGCATTGTCCTAAGCAGATAATTAATGTATTTTAGATAATAAATGTATCATCGTATTGCATTTTTCAACAAAGTTGGTTTGTGAACGGAAATCCACAAAAACTTCTTCCTTTAAAAAATTTCCTTTAACTCAACTTGTTTCATATTTATAACTGGAACTTAATAATCGAATTTTAGTGTATTTCCTCTCTTATGGAATTTTCGAACATAAGCGTAAGCTCTGTGTCGGTGCTGCCGAGCTTTCTCAATTTTGATTGCTCATCTGGAAAAATAAGTAAGGCAGAGACTGCCCTTTTCATTAGCAAATGTAACCTGGAATAACTAGTATGACGCCAGATTTAATTTTTTTGACAACATTTAATTGACATTCACTTAGGACAACACATAACATACACAAACAATATAACCGAATTTTTTTACAACGTCATCGAGCTCCAAAACATCAACCTTCTCTCCGTGCACCGTCTCTCCCGCGCTTTCACTCCTCCACTCACTTCCCCTCAGTTCGTTTCTTGTTTCTCCTCGTCCGCAGCGCCCTCACACGCCGCCCCTAAGAGAAAAACTGGTCTTCAAACGACAAAGTTTTTCCTCTGATTCCTTTGGACAAATTTCTGAACATATGAGGAAAAATAACTAAACGAAATAAAAACATCTCATACACATATTGAAATAACAATGAAAGTTCCGAATATATGTATAAAAAAATAATTAAACGTAATAAGAACATAGCATACATATGTTAAATAAAAATGAATGCACATATGGAAAATTACTAAACACAATAAGAATACAGCATACATATGTTAAACAAAAATGAATGCACATATGGAAAATAACTAAATACAATAAGAATATAGCATACATATGTTGAAATAAAAACAGAACAAAACATACATTAATACAATGGATGTTGAGAACTAATTTTAACAAAGAAAAAAAACAACTAATGTTTAGTTTGTAAACGAGATAAAGCATCAGCGTCTTTGTTTAAGATTCCAGGACGATGAGTAATTTTGTAACTCCATCGTTGCAAAGCCAGTGCCCATCTAGTTAACTTGGGACTTTTTGGAGTTTTTTCAATTAAGTATTTTAATGGATTGTGATCAGTTATGATTTCTACCGTAGTTCCATGCAACCATTTATCAAATTTTTTAAATCCAAACAAGATGGCATAAGCTTCCTTTTCAATGGTAGACCAATTGTTTTGAGTTTTGTTTAATTTTTGGCTTACAAACGCGATAGGTTTATACTTTCCCTTTCCATCCTTTTGGGTTAGACAACAACCAACTGCGTAATCAGAAGCATCTGAGTGAATTTCGGACGGTTTACCAAAATCAGGGGCATTTAACGCTGTCGCCTCACATAAAGCTTTCTTTAACCTAAAAAACGATTCTTCTTCGCGTTTCCCCCAATTTACATCTCCTGATTTTTTCCCTTTGGTTAGTTCAGTTAGAGGGGTTGCGATTTCCGCATAATTAGGAATATATGATCGATAAAATCCCATTAGTCCTAACACAGATCTTACTTCCTTCTTCGTCTTTGGCCTTTCTAGCCGTTTTATTGCCGCAATTTTATCTTCGTCTGGGGCGTGCTTACCACCTCCTATCTTATGGCCTAAAAATTGTAGTTCTCGGGCTGCGAAAGTGCATTTTTTAAATTTTACAGAAAACCCCGCCCTTTCTAATTCTTGCAATACATTTCTCAAATGAATTAAGTGTTCGCTCCATGTTTTGGAGTACACTATTATATCGTCAATGTAAGCTTGAGCATAGCTAGAATGGTTTCGAAGAACACTATTCATTACCCTTTGGAATGTATCCGATGCTCCCGATAGACCAAAAGGCATAACCTTCCACTGATATACTCCGTTATGAGTAGAAAAAGCTGTTAAAATTTTGTTCTCATCATTCATTTTAATTTGGTAATATCCCTTTAATAAATCTAGACAAGATAACCATTGAGCCATCCCCGCAGTAAAAACTAATTCTTGTGTATCTTTCATGGGATAATTAGGAATTTTTGTTACAGCATTAAGGGCTCTATAGTCAATACACATTCGAATGGATGCGTCCTTCTTCGTCACACATACTATAGGATATGTAATGTCTGCATTCGAAGGTTCAATCAAGTCTAAGTCCAACAGTTCTTTCACTTGTCTGTCCACCTCTGTTCTATAAGACATTGGAACACTGTAGGAATGCGGTTTCCGTCTAGTAATATTGGGCAAAAGTTCAATCACATGCTCCCCGATTGCAACGGGTTGCACTGGTCTTTTGAATAAGGGTTCAAATTCTTTTAGTAACGTCTCCAATTCTCCTTGCTGCGTAGTTGATAAGTCAGGTGAGGCTACGGATTTTACCTCCTGACAAAAGGAGTCTTCTTTCAGTGGGGTATTTTCGATGCCACCAAATTTTTCCTCCCCTTCAAATATGACGTTCACACTTCCGGAGTTAGCAATAAATTCTCTCATTTTATTTTGATGCACATGCCTCAGACTATCATCAGGCATCTTAACTAAAAATGAATGTTCATTCTTTCGTTATTCGATGGTACATGGACCTTGCCATCTAGCTAAAAGCTTGTTTCTTGAATCAGGTAATAGAACTATTACCTTGTCTCCTGGAGTAAAGACTTTCTTCGTAGATCTCAAATTGTAATAACGGGCCATTCTTTCTTGCTGAATTGTTGAAACCAATTTTGCTTTCTCAGCTGCATCTTCTAACTGCTTCTTAAGCTTTTCCATATAAAGAGCTACTGGAGTAGTATCCAACTGCAAACCCTCTTCATCTGCCATCCAAGTGTTCCTCAGAATAGATAAGGGTCCTTCTGGTTTTCGTCCATATAACAACTGAAAAGGTGCTACGCCGGTCGTGCTGTTAGGTACTTCTCGATAGGCCCACAAAATGAACGGTATTTTTGCATGCCATGTACGTGGCTCTTCCAAAATGACATGATGTAGCATGTGCTTTAACGTCTGATTAAATCTTTCTACCAGCCCATTCGACTCTGGATGCAATGGTGTCGAAAACCTCGGGCTGGATCCCATTCTTTTTTCAAACTCTTGTGTCAAACTAGCATTGAAATTAGTCCCATTGTCTGATGCTATTATATTAGGCACACCTCTCCGCATGAAGATGGTTAACAGTGCCTCACATGTAGCTTTGGCAGTTAAACTGGTCAGTGGTACTGCCTCAGCCCATCTCGTAAGCTGATCAACTAGACATAATATATATCTGTGACCTTTTGCACTCGGCGGATCTATAGGTCCAATAATGTCGATGTTTACCACTTGGAACGGCAATTCTGGTCTTGCCACAGGAGTAATTGGTACTCTGTCCTTTTGATTTATTCGCCTTGTCAACTGACACTCCTTGCACTGTTGACAAAAAGCTCTGACATCTTTGGATATTCCATGCCAGTAAAAGGAATATCTTATTCTTTCAGCAGTTTTTCTTGCGCCCATGTGACCTCCAAATACTGAACAGTGAGCTAACTTTAGAACTTCAAGACTACGCTTCTTAGGCAAAACTAGTTGAGCAACGGACTCCCCTAAAACCTTTTCTTTGTGAAACAAAAATTTGTTATGGAAATAAAATCCTCCAGACTTTTCGTTTGCACATTTCCTAGCATATTCTAAATCTGGACAATCCACTTGATCTTTAAGAAATTCGTCCGACCTCGATAGTTCTTTAGCATCCTTCTCTGAATTTTCTACAGATAAGGCTTTTATTTCTTCACTACCCACTGGGTTGTCATCACTTGTTTCATCGACGATTTCTCTATTTTTAACTTTTTCCGGTTCTGTGTTCTTTGCGGAAATATCAACGAAATAATTTTCTTGAACACCCTGCAACTTGTCTCTTATTTCTGGGGGCAACAGTACATCGTCCACCAGAGTAGGAGCAACTGCACACAACACTTCTTGGTGAATCATATTCTCGTCTTTGCCAACGATGATACCCATTGGAATATTGACAAGAGAACATTTCTCTGCTGGACCAAAAATGCCTTTTATGTAAATTGAAGCCTTATCTTCAATAGGAAAATCAGTCAACAGATCTCTTCTGACTACAGTTATTTCAGTGCCAGAATCAATTAAAGCTGTTGCAGGGTTTCCATTCACACTTATTCGTATCTTTTCTAGATTACAAAGACCTTTATCAAGAGAAGGTCGTCTGTGAGAAATCACTTTAGCAACTACTGCCGTTCCCTTAGTGACCGGTTCTGGGTCCACGACTGTTCTGTGAACATTTGCTTTTCTTCTACTATCTTGATCTGAGTTCGTCTTTAAAAGTTTGGGACAGAACTTTTTTACGTGACCATCCGCTCCACAGAAATAGCAGGTAAACTTTGGACGGTTTTTAGGATCGTATCGATTCCGTGTTAAACCCGTATCTTGCTTCGTCTGTTTAAGACTACTATTATAGTCTCTGTTATCGCAGCTAAAGGCGTTTTTTCTAACGTTTACCTGTTGATGTGTCTTGGGATTTGGATTCGATGGTCTCCGATAAGTTTTTCGAACACACTCGTATTCGTCTAGCTTGTCCGCTAAATCTTGGGGTTTGACTAATGTCCCCCACATGTCAACAAAATGGTCACGAACCTCTTGTGGAACTCTCTTCTTTACTTGATCTGTAATGATCAAATCTTTCAGTCCCTCCAAATCCGTGACATTCAAAGCACTTATCCAGCCGTGAAAATAATTTGTAACTTCATAAATGAAATCTTTCCAACTCTTCTCTGGATTTCTTTGGTGCTGAACAAATTTCTGGCGAAAACCTTCAGCATTCAATTTAAATTTCTTCATCAAGATTTCCTTTACATGTACAAAATTAAAAAATTCTTCTTCTGGAATTCTTGCGATCAGTTCCACTATCTCTGCAGGCATGAGAGGTATTAAACATGACACCCAGTTTTCCTCATCAATTTTCAGCCTCTTGACTTGTCTCTCAAACAATGACATATATAGGACAATGTCACATTCTTTTTCGTCAAATTTTGGCATGGACTTGGAAATTTCAATCTGCGGATTGATATGAAATTGTCCACCACTAGCTGAACTAGCATTAGATGCAGCCATTCCTGCTTCTATTTTTTTCTTTTCCAATTCAAATTCCATCTCTCGCTTTCTTGCTTCCATCTCCCACTTTCTTGCTTCCATCTCCATCTGCAATTTCAACTCATTCTCTTTCTTTGTTGCTTCCATCTCCATCTGCAATTTCAACTCATTCTCTTTCTTTGTTGCTTCTATCTGCAATTTCAACTCTTGTTCCTTTCTTGTTGAGATTATCGTTTCTAGTAAAGTTTTGATAAATTCTTCTTCATAGACCTGACTGCCAGTTATTAATGATTTTAGCCCATATATTGTCATATCAGATTTAGGATCCTCTCCCATTTCAGTAGCCAACGATATAAGATCACTCTTGATACCCTTTGCCAAAAACGCCATTATCAAGTAATAATTCTAACCCGAAAATAGAAATTTACTCTGTTTCTTTTAAATTATACAAATATTTTGTTTTGTTTTAAAAACGCGCAACAAGAATTCTGTTACTGCGGAGATACTCTTTACAATATTGAAAAATATTCAAACGAAAATAAAGTAAAATAATAATAATAGTTGCCAATAAAATTATCTTGATAATTTTTAAATTCATAAAAATTATTTTAACAATCTAAAATTCAAGTACATGTTCCAAACAATTTCTGTTTTATTTGAAAACATTTCTTAAAATATTAACCATAAAAAGTTTTATGCATTTGCGACACACTCTTTATAATGTAATACAAATTAACTTTTAATAACTTTTGTTGTCGTTCTATTTAACAACGATAAAGTATAACCTCTAATACAACACTTCCTTTATACTTATATCAATAAAAAAGAAAATGCAAAAGTAATAAATCTTCCATTAATAAAGACCATTCTTACTAAAATATTAAATCAGAATTATTTGTTTGAGCTATAGTCAAATGTTACGAAACAGTAACTGAAAGAATTTAGTACATAAACAATCATAAAATGAAGAGAGTATTAGAATGCTTTCCCGAATAACAGCAAATAGTATTAATTCAAAGAAATATCCCTCAAATAAAAAAACACAAATGGTATAAATTAGATGATAAAAAAAAACCATAAATCTACTCTTTCCTTTTACTTATTTCCTTTTTTTTTAAGTGCCGTCAACAGGATTCATAAAACAAGAATGAAATAAGTATCCAGAACACCGGCAATACGCATATCAATAAGAAAAGTATTATTTAAAAAAAAATCTTCCTTTCGGAATCGAAACGAAAGTTTTATTGGTAATTATTTTTTAACTAAAACATAGAATTATCAAGCATAAAATTCAATTAACAAATAATCACTTATTAAAGACAACAATCAAAATAAATTCCTTAATATCTAGAATATCTGAAAAAAGAACATAAACATCAGAACATGTGAAACAAAAGCAGTAAAGCTTATTAGTGTATTTCCCAAGAATTAATTCGTTGCAATGTTTATGAAAAAATTACTTTATTATATATTAAAAAATATCAAAAGAACGTCCGTTTTATTCTTATCAAAATATAGAATTTATTACAAAATGATATAAATTATTTATGACAGCATTCACCCTTTCAAAACGAAACGATAATGTCAACAATTGTTCAGCTCATTTCTTGATAGAAATAAATTTTTAACACAGCATGTTTTATTATTATTTCTCTAAAAGATACGAAAATCACCTTTCTTTTTTTTTCTCTTTATTTTACTGACGTAAACTATATTTAATCATCGTAACCACTGACGCGGTGTTATCACTGACCTAACATATAAAATGGCAAGTTCCTGGCGAAACAAAGCAAAAACTATAATAAATTAATACTTATTTGTGCTGTAAAGATATATTACCAATATGTTAGAAGATGAAACAACATGAAGAAGTTAGAAATCTGGATATCACTGACGTGATACTTAAACCTATATTCCTGACGGAACAAAATCACTGACGTGATACAACAAATTATATTCCTGACGGAACAAAACTATATCTTTACGTGCGCACAAAATCAGTAAACACTTAGCTTACCCGAGTTTCTTTAGATACTGCCGTAACTTCCCTCATCACATACCTGGATTCGGTGGGTTACCTCGATTTCCTTCTGGATTAACTGGAAAGATAATAGACGCCTTCATTAATCCAGATCCCACCGCTGCCACCAAGATGTCGGTGCTGCCGAGCTTTCTCAATTTTGATTGCTCATCTGGAAAAATAAGTAAGGCAGAGACTGCCCTTTTCATTAGCAAATGTAACCTGGAATAACTAGTATGACGCCAGATTTAATTTTTTTGACAACATTTAATTGACATTCACTTAGGACAACACATAACATACACAAACAATATAACCGAATTTTTTTACAACGTCATCGAGCTCCAAAACATCAACCTTCTCTCCGTGCACCGTCTCTCCCGCGCTTTCACTCCTCCACTCACTTCCCCTCAGTTCCTTTCTTGTTTCTCCTCGTCCGCAGCGCCCTCACACTCTGTATTGAGAATTTCCAATAAGGAATGGAAGTTTTCATTCATATTTTTGAAATACTTCATATTTATATTTATAAATTTAATTCTACTTACTTAAATTATAGCGATTAAAATTTCATTAAATAATTACTTATTTGAAGAATAATTATTTTGATACTTACTTGTATTATTCATTGTTATTTTTATAGGTAAATGAAATGGATAATTCAAATAATTTTTCCAGTAAAAATTGCTATATAATACTAAGAAAAAGCTTGAAACTCTTTAAAGTTCTTTTGAGATTTTTAAACAGTTTTTTGCTATTTAAAAAGACGCTATATGTATTAAATGATCATTTATGATATTTTTTTCCTTATCTAAATATCTCAGGCCTTAAAATAACTCCAATAATTTTACTTTTCTACTTATTAAACAATGCCTTCCATTTACATCGCACAATAATTATTCTTGAAATGTAAATAATCCTTAATTATATCCCTTTATTATTTTTATTCCCTTAAAATATTTTTGAAGTAGAATTATTTATTTTCTTATCTCATTAATAGCTTTTTTTTCTTTTTAAAATAACATCTTCATTTATGCAGAAACGGAAATATTTGTTCCATATATTTTGTTGCTTTCCACTAGGACGTTTTAGACAAGTCTTTTGCATCAAATTTATATATCAAAGTGGATATTCTTCTTCTATTTAATGAATAAATTTTCTTTCTTCTCTTCCAATTCAATTTACAATGTCTTACATAATTTTTATGTTTCTGAATTTTCTTTGGCGTAACAGCTTTAAGACATTTTTCGTCTTTTTCACGGCGCGAGAATAATTTCCTTTGTATGATGGCTCTTGACTTTATAATTTTTAAAGGTATAAAGAAAGAATGTGTAAAAATATTTCTAGAATGTATACTAAGATCTTCAATCATTAAATTATTACAACACCATTTTTCAGAGCAGAGCTGAATTTTATAATATAAAAAAGAAAAGAAATAAAAATGAATATAAAATATACAAGCCTTTCAGTCGAAGAATATCAAATACTAAAGAAATGTCAAAACAATTTTAGTAGTCCACTATACTATGATAAATTACGGTCCCAAGTGTTTTAATCATTAAATGTAGGACAATGTTAGTTGCAGTTAGTTGCCAAGTTTTAACACCTTTGGATTTTTAAATGAAGCACTAGTTTGTATCTTATTTTCTGAATTTCGGAAATAGTTTAGTAAGATATTATTTACCTGACCATCAAAGCAATGACAAAATAACTTCATGAAGACTTTTAAAACATGCGTTGAAATATTTATTATATGAAATGCACATTCTAAAAAAATTCTTAGGAAAAACAATTTTCGACAATATTTAAAAGAAATTTTAAAGCTGGGACTAGTTGACTGTTTGCAGTGGTATTATCGTTGCGAATATGCGTGATATAACTATATTGAAAAATAAATAAAACTATATTGAAAGATACAGCCTTTCATTACAGATTTAATTTTCTTCATAATTAATGAGTGTGTATGATTCAATTGCCTAGGTAAAGCAAGTTTAATTTTGATTCTATTTAAACAGATAAAATGCTTATTTTTCCTCGCACAGATGTTTTAAGAAAGACATACGCTTTAGAATTTCGTTAAGTAAAAAGATAAAAAAAAATAGAAGTTGAGAAGTTAAAGAAGTAAAAAAATTATAGCCAAATGAGTGATGAAATTTGTAAAAGCAAAAGCTTTTGTTAAATTTACTCCACAGGTTTTTAACAATGGCCAAAATTCTTTAAGACCTACATCTTTTAGAGGCATCATTAATGTCACTCAAAGATGATGGTATTTTTGTACAATTTTCTAATAAAGTGGCAATATTTTGGATGAAAACGAAAAGAACTAATTACAAACAATAAATATAAAAAACGTTTCATCTGAAATAAAAAAAACTATTCATTACTTTCTTCAACAGTGAAGTTATTGGTTACGACAAATTTACTACATTTGAATTATTAGTGATTCTTTTTAGAATGCTCTAAAGCATTTGATTATCAGAATTCGTCTCAGAAATTTGAAAAGAATTCTGATGATGATTTGATCAATACTTTATGAATTAAAATTATACAGAATTTTAATTCTACAATTTGTAAAACTTATTCGTATAATATAATTCAGATTTTTATAAAGATACATATATAATAAATTCATCAAAAGGATTAAGGAAAGGGAAGAAAACGTATTGGTCTGTTGGAAATCAAACGTTGCTCAGCAAAGAATTTCTATGATAAAATGTTTGATTATAATGCATGAAATATGAAAACATTTGATTATATTGCTTCAGATGTATCTGCAATTATTATAGATCCTATTCCGCTCATATGGTTTAGTCAAATTACATTAATATTTCTTTTCATGTCCAACAAGTGGACTATTTTGGGAACGAGTTTGGTACTTTGAACCATACTCAGAGGTTGATCACGAAGCCAGAGCAGATACTTCATCTTTGAATTTTTGCTTCACACCACTGTCTTGGTCTTATTACTCTTCATCTCTAAAAATCATCATGTAGAAGAATTCATCTCTTATTCAAAATATTATACATGCAATATTCAAGGAATTTAACGAAGTCATATTTTAGAATCCTGCCAGCATTTATGAACTCAAAGTAGAATTCTAGTATTTTTGTAATTCAACAGTTTAACGATTTTAATGCTTACATTTTTATCAACTTCTTTTTCCACCATTTTAATTATAATTAAAATATTTCATTAGCGAATTTTAAAGACATTATTTCAGCTCTGACTTTCTATTAATCTTTCAAGTAAGGCCTAGTTTAACTGGTCATAGGGCCTGGCTAGAGATTCCAAAGCCCGAAATCCGGTTTTCCTGAATAACTTTTTCCAAAGTGTAAGTGGAGCTCACTAAACCTATTAGGGTCACATTCTGATATGTGGTAGAGTGTTTAGAAGAGAAAATTCCATTTAAGGCCATCTCTTTATCATTCGAACAAAGCTCAAACTTATGTGGAACGTTTAAAAATTACATTCGCGATCCTAAATATTAGATACAACTAACCTTCATTTCAGACTGAGTTTTGAGTCGTTTTTCAAAAGAAAATTGTAATACTATGTAAAAAAAAAACAAGTAGGATAAAAGTATAAGAAGGAATAAATAATTAAAAACAATTGTTTCACTATTCGAAGTTTCGTAAATCCTTCTGGGAAATAAAACATATATGCCAAAGAAATTAATCAAAGATATATGACCTTAGAACATCAGCAACTTTTTAAGGATGAAAAATTCAAAGAATGACGGATTACTTGAAAAACCTTTAACTCATAACTGTAGAGTCTGCAATACAAATTAAATTCACATTTTTATCAATTTTTGCGTTATATTTTTATCAGTGTTTTCCAACTGTGTATGGCTGTATAGGATAAGCAAAATAAAAAATGAACAGGGAAAAAAAGACATAGAAAATAATGCATATATTTTGGAAAATCTTTCACTATAACGTATTAAGGAAACAACATTCTGAGAATGAAAAAAAAATGCTTATTGAGTAACAAGATCGTAGACAAAAATAAAAACACTAAGCTACTTTTTCTTTTTAATAATGGATATTAATTAAATTTATAAATATATTTGATTTTGATGATAATTATCACTGTAGAGAAAAATGATAGATACCAAATAATACAAACTTAAAATGCACGGCAATTGCTTAAATACTGAATAAATAAAGGCTATTAAATATTCAATAAAATCAAAATTCCTAAAAAGGGAATCCGTTTTACACTTAAATTATTATTGAGGTATAAAGATTATTCCAATAATATGTATATTATGAACGTGAGGAATCCAAATGAAACGTTTCAATAATTTTTAACTTTTAAATTAGAATAAACTTGCTCATGTTACATTTACTTGTTACGTTTACATTACTCATCTTACATTTATATCTTCATTACACTTTGCTCCACTATTTTTTAATTAAAAGATATCTGGATTCTGTTGAAATATATGAGTAATACATTCCCTACAGAAAAATAAATAGTTCTATTTTTAGCAATTTTAGTTTGTAGGAAGATTTTATTGGTGAAAAAAACACACAGTTAAGTTAGATTTATGAAGAAAATAGATAGAAAGTTAAAATTGTAAATTAAAATGTTCGTTCAAGAATAAAATTAACAGTCCATGAATCATGAATAGAGTCAAATGACTCACATATAAAGCCAATGCTGGAAGCCAGTAATTCATTTTACACATAAATGAGTATAAAAAATTCAATTTCTAATATCTGTATTTCAGAATATGAGTGAAATATATATGATTTAAAAATTAAATTTGAAAGAAGTACAAAGCAAATCATGAACATTTTAAAAATCACATTAAAAAAATTTCAAAATTCATGAACAGAATATGCATTCTAAAGTTTTGTAGTATTCACTAAGGTGACAAGAGATATGGTGTAGCAATATAAAAATATCCAGACAACAATCATATCCAGCACAAAATTTATAAATGAACATGCTTTGGCAGGATTTCATTTCTCATTCAAATGAAACCCTTCCAAAGGTGAAAATTCTTGTGAAAAGGTTTCTATGATTATGGCCGCACAACGGGAATCAGCAGACTTTGAACTGGAATCGTATTGGAGATAATGAATGGATCGTATTGGAATAATGAACTGGATTATAAAACTTATGTTGGCAATTATTCTGGTTCTAAATATAACAATTTTTGATTATTATTGTGATATTTATAAATGCATTATAATAAAATATAATCTTATATGGCTTGTTTAAATCTAAAAAAATACAATTAAAAGTGTTCATAGAACGCAATTAAAAGTTTAAGTTAACTCTGACTTCACTTTTAGCTCTGATTCTAAAGTGGAATATTGATAATTACCAGTCATATGTATTGCTTTTTCTATCAGTTGAGGTTTTCGATTTTTTTATAATAATATAAAAGTCTCTTGTTTTAATTTCCCTATAGATCATTCAAACATCATCACACATTCATAATAAAAATAGTAAAGTATATTATAACCTTAAAATGTAGATAAGATTATCACACACAAAATACAAGCAGTCAGTCATATGTACAATGATAGTTTATTCGGTTAATGCATCAACTATCGATACAGTTTAGAATGTAACATGTTTCCATCGATGTTAACAAGTTCATAAAGTAACACGTTTTCATCGATGTTAACAAGTTCATAAAGTAACAAGTTTCATAGATGTAAATTATTTATTACAGAAATTCAATTTTCAGTCCTTTTCTCAGGTATGTTGGTAATTTTTAAATACGCGTTGCGCTTTAAAATCCAATCTTTACATTTAATTGTGCTGATTGTTTATAAGGTTATTTAGTATTTTTTTTAATCTACAATTTCAAATTTTTTAATATATCTATAAATTTTTCGAGAAATTTGTAATTAAATTGATTTCAAAATAATCGATGGAACAATGTTACAGATATAAATTGGGAATCATTTCTTAGAAATTTTATTGAAAAATACCCTAAATGCGACATCCTTTTAAAATAACAAAGAGAAACGAATTATATTAAAACTAGAGCATAGATATAAAATTAAAAAAAACAATAATTTTTTTGCATTTTTTAAAATTTTTGTGAAGCATCAATAATTTTAAAACTGAGAAAATAATGGGAGATAAAATACATGCAAGGAACCTAATCTGCTGATTTTCATTTATCTGTTTTCCACATTTATGATTTGTTTCTCTTTTTTTTTCAGTTTTTTTTCTTAAAAGAATTGAATTAAATGCTAACAAAAATTATAACAGAAATTAGTGAATATGTACGCTTTTTACCAGATAAAACAATGAAATTTAATTTTTTAAAAGCAAATGTCTCCATATTTCATTACGTAGCAAGACATCCTATTATATAACTGTATCTGCTACCTATCTGAAACAATATGCCCTTCGTGATTTTATACAGCTCATCAGCAATTGAGGATTTGTATTAAAATACTTATGATATTGACATTACTTGCGTACATCTCCCAAATTTTGGGTAAGTGTTAGTAATTTACTTACTTGATTGGGACGTAGACAATACCATAATTTATTGTAATCTTTGTTGAACATAAAATTCAGCGACATACTTGGGTTTGTGCTATTTAGTCGAAGTGATAATGAACCAAAGCTCTGTAAAACTAATGTATTATTCAAAGAATCTCACTTATTAAGAATACGGCCTTGTTTTATATCGGTATTTCATGCTACCAAAAACGAGAAAAACTCATCTGATTACGGTTTGAATAGATGGGAAAGAATTCATGATAACTTCTAAGTCTTAATAATAACTTTTGAGATAATGACTTTTATTTTTTAAATTAAAAGGTTGTTAATCAATTTTTCGAAAAACAAATTGTATCGTAGGAGCAGATAAAATTGTTATTTTTTTCCGTTCTAATTGAAAAAATTTTAATATTGAATTCAGAGATTTACTGGTTCCGAAATGCAGTGTTTTTTCTAATCAATGTATTTTCCCTAATCAGTTGAAACTTCATGATATGTTAACCGTTTTACTGTTTTGCCCAAGTGCCATACGTGCATCGTTTTATTAAATTTTGCTAATTGTAAACAAAAAATAAACCATTCATAACGATTATAATTCAAGATTAAAATTACTTTGAATACATAGATAAGTCAAGTATTCAATGGATTTACATTTGAATCAAAATAAGAAAATATTCTCAAAATAGAAGGTGTCATCTTATAAGATAGTAAAGAAAATAAACACTTAAGTGGTTAATATGTAGTATATTGCAATTAAATTATTTAAAATGAATTTTTATACATTTCTTTAAGATGTCAAATACTTATTGAGCAAGAAATTAAAACATATTGTAAAAAGAGAATTATTGAATTTTCGGAAGATTACAGGTGCAATTTTATTATTCAACCTTCATATAAATTAAATAATTTAATGATTATTTTTTTAATAATATGCCTTATAATTATGAATAGCAGTCAAATAAAGATGTCTAAAAATGAATCTATATTCAACCCTCACATCTACATATCATTTCCAAAAGAATGATAAAATTTCAAGTGAACTTAATCTAAAATAATAATTTAATAATAAAACTCATTATTCATATAAAACTAATCATTAATAAAATTTTCAGTTATTTTACAGGAAAATAAATCCTTGAAATATATAAATTTATTAGGTTTCTTTAGTTTTCTGATTAATTTATTTATATAACCGAATATGGAAAGCAGAGAATTCAGATATTTACTACCTATTTAGTTAAAAACATGTTTCATCCGATGTTGAAATGTGAGAGCTTAGAGGTAAGATCTGGATTTCGTGACCGGAGGGTTCCAAGCTCGATTCCATTTCCACAAAATAGCAATGATATAATCGGTTTTGGTGCAGATTAAATACGGCGGGGCCAAAAGCTCCTGGTGTTCTACAGAAGTGTGGAGATGGGGATCTAGCTTAGTGTCATAATTTAAAAACGGGGGTGGTCCCAAAACAGATTGCTGTTGCTTCCAAGTTCATGAAACCTGCATCAGTATCTACTAACGTTAAAATGATTTTTCTTTCAGTCCTGATCATCGTAGAACTTAATAATGTCAACTTCTAAATAAAAAATATGTGCCATATTTCTTTATGTGTTAATAAAATGTTTGATATAAATCATAAATTCCTTACTCAATTTTTTAACAATATATATATATATATATATATATATATATATATATATATATTACAAAAATCCATATCTTCCATAAACATATACAAAATCTCAATTACAATAATTTAGTTACCTTCTCAGATTAAATTTTAAAGAATCGCGTCAGAACGTCAATTCCTTCCTTTGATGTAAAATAGATTTAATTGCTTTAAATAAAACGAAACCACGAACTTAAAATTATATCTTATCCAACATATATTAATACATGAACATTGGAAGGAAAACTGAATTTATCCTTAGGAGAAAGAACAGGAAATGGTACCTTCTATGAAAGAAAGGACATTAAATGGAAATGTCTCTTTTTCAGAAATAATTTGAATACTTTTAATTAGCTAAAACCTGATCCAAGAAAATCAAAGTTTCAAATTCTAATTTCCATTACCCTTAATGAACAGTCTTTCCTTGGGGATACAAATGATTTCATCTACATTCTTTAATACTAGAATTCTCGATGAATTGTTTTTGACGGTTAAAATTCTTTAAGTCAAATTAAATTTCTTTCATTAGCATATTTTAACTAAGGTTTCTTATTACAAACGTTTTTGATTCAGTACTTTGTTACGAGTGTTAAATTTAATTAATGTCGAAATCAGGTATAATTAGATTAGTACATCTGATTTTATAAATAAGTTATATTGACAATAAAATGTTTTACTTCGAGGATACTGAATTAATTAATGTCTTTAAATAATAATAATAAAAAATTCATGCGCTCTAGGGACAATTTATCAAATGTATACGTTTTGGATTAATACTAATTAAACAATATTTTTACTCTTATTTTAATTGAAAATAACAGTTTTGTTTTTCTTTTTAAATATGCAGTGCAATATGCAAATTTTATATAAATTTTCCAACACTGAAAACTAATCACAAAAATATCACACAAATTAAAAATTAAATCCATGAAAAATATTCTCTAAGTCTCATGAATACAAATCATAAAATTTTTTTTATTTATTTATTTATTTAAAAAAAGAAAATACATTTATTATCAGTTGTACAGTAGAAGTACAATGTTAAAATGAGTGTAAATCATTTGTAATTGTGTTATTAAGAAACATATTACTTTTAATTGATATCCAATTCACGGCTTAAAATTCAGCAGTAATGAAGTTTTGCAATCAAAATCCAACTATCGGTAATTCATTTCTAAATTGAATTTTAAAAAGTAAAAAAGAAATATTCTTGAAAAATTCAATAAAGATTTTTCACGATTATAATTTACAAAACATCTATGTCACTATAAATGTAATTAATACAGTAATTATATATTATCACCAAGTTACTTCATTTATCGTAGCATTCCGTTTGTGGAATTCGTTCTTTAATTTTAATTTGAGTGCATCTGTTTTCCAGTACATTTTATTACTAAAATCAGAATTTCGCACTGATGCATATTGAGCTTAATACTATATAACAGCGAAACAATAATTTTATGTAATCTATGCATATTTTTTAAGTAGAGCTTATACAGAAATGCAGAAAGCATGAAAAGAATCATCATAATAAGTACAATATTAAAATAAATTAAATTACAAGTTATATATATTATGTATGTGGTATACGACAAAAATCAATAGGTACATAATTTTATCCGAAATATAGAATACCAAGTTTAATTTATTTTTATTAAAGCGCTTTAAAATGCTGTCGAAGTAAAAGCTAATGATCGAAAGTAATGCATTGATATTAGCTCATTTCCTGATTTTCGAAAGAGCTTTAATACTGATGATGGTATAGTAGTAAATAAGTTCAGTTCTATTATATTAAAGTCCCGCTTTAAATCAACGCTAGGAATATTTGGGGACGTACCTCGTAACTGTAATCCGCATTCAGATGACGAGGACGATAACTGAACTGCTAACCCCTCTCCCACATCAAATCAAATCGCATCAAACACGTTTAACGATGGTTCTTTGGTTTAATCGGGTGGCGAAACAGAAGGCTTCTGCTTCGGAAGCCGAAACCTTAATACGAAGAGAGGGAATGAAAACGATAGGAAGAAAACACGCTATATCTGCGATTTGGGAAAACAATTCTAGAATTATAAATAATTTGAGATTTGGAGATAAATTGCATACTAAAAATAAAATGTGAAAGGTTTTCCCTTAATTATTTTAGAAAACATCTAAGCAAATTAGTTTCTAACTCGTAAGAAAAAATTTAAATTGCTGATTATAAATAGAATAGAAATACGTGTTATTGCTAAAAGTAGGTAAGCAATGCAAAATTTTTTAGGACTGAATTTCAAGTGAAATTTTATTTTCTAGCATGTTTGAAAAGAAATTCAAATTTTTAGTGAAAATTATATCACTTCTGTTTTTTTTTCTCAATAAAAACAGTATTTCAAAACTAATAGCGATATAAGAGATATAATCAGCTTATGTTCACTCCACAATAAATATATCTTGCCAATTTCATTTTTCAAGTATTTGACAACAGGTTGAAATGCGTTATAAGAAAGCGTGGAATGTAAGTCAGAAAAGCATGTACAAAACACTGTGAAATCTCTTTAATATATTGTTGATAATCTTTAAAAAAAGAGTAAATCTCACCACGAAATAAACAGTTAATTAACATGATCGGTGTTTTTAAAGAGATGTTCGCTTAATCTTTTGTATTACTAACGCATATACATGAATATTTTTCTCGACATTATCGCAAAGCGTTTATCTGCGTGTAATTTCCCTGGCACAATCATTTTGAACATCAACATTAACAAAAACAAAAATATTTTGAGTAAAATATACTAAAATCAAAAAAGGGAGATTAAAAAGCAAATTGCATCACATTTATTGCTGTCTACAGGATCCTTTCGCTGATGATGAACATTAATCACTTTGTTTATCTCACATAAATATAATATTCATCTTAAAAGTTTTGCGTTTGTAGATGGTTGGGTTAACCATTCAGAAATAACAAACAAGTCTGAGCTACCAACGTTATTTACCATCTCTCTCTTTATATATATACGCGGTTAGTTATAATTAAACATCCCCTATAAACAGTACCTACAACACAAACGGGCAAACGGATTATGGCTCATGGAAATTCGAAAAAAAAAAATCCAAATTGTCTAACCAGAGGGCGCTTTTTCTTGAAAAACATTAAATTTAACACATTAAACGACCAAAACGAAATACAGAAACAGTATTAACATTTATTAACAAGTTTCTATCACCTTGTCATCGAACCACATTAAATAAAGTTAAGGAAAAGATAACAGTACACTGTTTAAGAGGGGAAAAAAAAAGAAAGCTCAGTTTACAGATACAAGAACAGATTAGGATGAAATTGCATAAGATTGTTAAGCAATTGTTAATCATGTCCAGGATAAAGTAGGGAAAGGTGCTCCATGTGACCACCCTCACTCATACTACAGAATTTTAAGTTGATGAACAATGTGTTCAACAGCAGATTGTAATTGATCATTTGCAATGCTTCACACATGATTTTTTCAGAAGTTTCCATCTTTTCCTAGTTTCCTATTTTATTACTCATAATTCTAGTTCCGGATTGTTAATAGTGTTTCTGTATTTAGTTTTGGTCGTTTATTGTGTTAGAATTAACGTTTTTTTTTGAAAAAAGCGCCCTCTGGTGGACATTTTGGAACTTTTTTTTTTTTTTTCAAATTCCGTAAACACATCTCGACTACATTCAATGTACCAAAATTCGTTGCAACCTGTTCACACGTTTGCATTGTAGGATGCTGTTTATAGGGGAAGCTTAATTATAACCACCCTGGTACGCATAGTGGTAATAAAGAAGGTATGATACATTACGAGTTTGATACAAATAGTAGTAAGAATGTTCTGCAGCTGCACATCCATTTTAAAATTTCGTATCAAATTAAAACTAATATATAACATTTTTATCGCTTACGCATTTTATCATTTTTTAACATTAATATATCCTTGTATCCTTTTATTGATAATTTCTATTATTTTTGTTCTGAGTAAAAAAATATGATTTTTTAATGCAGTTTATCAATTTGCAATTAATGTGTTAATAAACTAACGCGCAAAGATTTTTAAACTTAAATTCTTCTTTGCTCTTTACCATATACAATTTCTAATCAGATGAACCGTTAGAAACATTATTTAAACAAATTCTTATAACGTTAAAATATGCTTGCTTCGAAGGTCCATCTGGAATTGTTCTCATTAAATAATGTTATTTAAGAAGAATCACGCTTACTTTATTATGTGGCCTATTGAATGTTAACGTTATTTATAAAAATATTTTATCCCTTGGAGCAATTTTAATACCATTATCTTTCTTAACTTTTTTTTGCATATATGTTATACTTATTTTTGTTTAATTCTTTATGCTAAAATTTTCTTTTTTTGCCATTATCTTTTTTTTGGACTTAATCCCTTTTACATTAAATGGAGATTTTTAAAATTTCTTAACAGTATTCCATAAATAATCGTCCTTTCTTTATCACAGCAATTTTGTTTCATAATGTTTATTCTACACACTTTAGTCTTTTTAAAAGTGTCTTATTTTTCAGTATTTTTTTACATGTTACCTCTTAAATTTTCTTAACATATTACAAAATAAACTGAGAAGAAATTTTAAACATATTATAAAATATCTTTTTTATTTTTGCATAATTTTGCTTCGTCTTAATCCAAACCAAAGTACTATGTCTTTCATACTTTTATAGATTTTAAAATGTATTTCTATGATTATGTCTTAATCCATTACCTTAAATATTACCAATTATTCGTCTGCAATATAATTTTGATTTTTTCAATGCTTTCAATCGCAATAAGAATCATATCTAATTTGTAGTCAGAAGTAAGCTCTGTTTTATTGTTTATCAATTCTAAAATTCTTATAGAACATCAAAGTACAGTTAGAAACAAAATAAATTGTTATCAAATAAATTTACTTGTGTAATATTAAATTGAATACTCTTGCAAGGAACATAAAACATTTGTGAAATATTAAATCATTTAATGCCATTCCATAATATTTAATAAATTATGGTCCTATTAATTTGATCTAGATTATGATTACAGAAAATCCATTACGTTAAAATCACATAAGGATTCTAAAAGAAATTGATCAAATATGGCGATTAACTCTTTTATCCAAATTATTGACTTTTTAGATTCTAAAACAATTAACATGAATTTTTTTTTTTAAATTTCCCTCTATTTATTTGATAGAACAGAAAATAATGAATTTACTTGAAGCGGTCTACTGCAAATATTTGTGTATTCTGGTTTAAATGTTTATATATGACGTAATAAAACAGGATGTAAAAATCTTTCTTCAAAGTAAATGTTCAAGATTTAAAAAAATTTATCTTAATTTGACAAATTTGTCAAAAGCACGCGATTGCATTTTTTGATGGGGAAATTTGAATTGTAATCGGATCAATAAAATAATATATCAGATTATGTATAAAAGGGTGTCAGGAGATTATTAAACACAAATTGGCAGCATTAAAATTTTTTTTTCAATTGAAGGTAACGCAAAAATCATCTTTGTAAGAAGATAGCTTAGGTAAATATGAACATTATTTCTCATAGGCAATGCAAAAAGGCAACCTATCTGGCAAAGGTTTAGCTTATTTCTAAGTTTTATAAAAATTTCTATTTTACGGCTTTAATATCTTTATTTATTTTACTTCTTATTTCGGAGACGCAAAAAGTCCTACTCCTGGTATTTCTAACAAAATTTTATATTTCCATCAATTAGCTAAGGGAAGCTTTCGATTAAGTGCAAGTGTTAAAGCATTCAATGGAGCAATTTAGAATATCGTATGACAGATTGTTAACATTTGAATTTTTCCATACAGCTCTAATGCATAGGAACTATTTTTGTGCACTTAGATTGGTATATATATATATATATATATATATATATATATATGCAAAAATAAAGCAACAGCTATGTTTTTTTCCATAACTTCACGAGAAATCATCTGAGAGACATGAAATTCAGAAATAAGATACAACATTTTGTTCTCAAAGAATGACGACAGCATAGTTGCGCAGAAATGAATACAATGCATACAGTCTGGAATCAAACAAAAAAAGGCTTTATTGAACTCATAGTATCGTTACACATGATTGTCTGTGCAAGAGGAAGAAAAGCAAGCAGATGTTCCTTAGTATGGGATATGCCCTCCCCTTACTGCAATGGTTGCTTTGCACCGTTTCCCCATACTCAGCACCAGACTGTTGTCCAACAGTTCTTGAGGTAAGAGTGCCCATTCCTCAATCAGCATCTGTTTAAGTTGTCGGGTGTTCCCAGGAGGATGTAATCGTGCCGCAAGGCGTCTCCCCAAAGCATCACACACATGTTCTATCGGATTTAAATCAGGGGAGCACGCCGGCCAATCCATTCGTGTGATATCTTCACTTACCAGGAGCTCCTCAACAGCATGAGTCCTGTGTGGCCGTGCATTGCCATTCATAAAACCGAAGTCTGGCACCTCGGTACAGACGCACATGGGGAAGGATCACCTCCTGACAATAGCGATCTCTAGTTACAGAACCTCTGTCGAAAACGTGGAGCTCAGTCCGCCCGTTCATCATAACGCCTCCCCAGACAACAACTCCAGGACCACCGAAACGGTCTCTTTCCGTGATGTTACTGGGATGAAACCATGTCCCGACCTCTCTCCAAATCAACTGGCGTTGGGAATCGCTTGTGGCACTAAAACGACTCTCACCTGTAAAGAGGACACGACTCTATTGATGAGATGTCCAGTTTTTGTGCTCCTTGCACCACTCTCAACGGTGCCGCCGGTGGGAAACTGTCAAAGGGATGCAGCGTTCAGGACGGCGGGCGAATAGGTCACCTTTGTAAAGGTGTCTGGACACAGTAAAACGCGACACGTCACCCCGTTGCTGCATACAGTTGCTGAGCAATGGCGCTTACTGACTGGTTTTGGGTTCTTTTCGCCTGCAGGACGATATATCGGTCATCCACTGCAGTTGTTTTCCTGGGGCGGCCACCACCAACCTTTCTCAGAGCTGTACTTGTGGTTTGGAAGGCTTTCCAAGCGCGCGAAACGGCACTTTTGTTGATTTCGAACTCTTCAGCTACACTGGTCACACTAGGCCCCTCCTCCAGCTTTCGGATCATTCTTCCAAGTGTGAAATCGTCCAGGTGATTTCTGCTAGCCATATTTCCCGAATTAACTCACGTGCACTTGCAGCGAATGTCTTTAATTGCGTCTCCGTCCTTCCTTTTATTGTAGTGTTGAGCTGCACGCGCCTTCTGCACGTGTTTTGCGTACGCTCACGTCGCCTGTGACGTTTTGT
>JAPMOR010026317.1:2626-19737 GCA_026543865.1 Argiope aurantia
TATATATATATATATATATATATATATATATATATATATATATACATACACGGATAGAGAAGTCTCGTGATTGTTTCCCACAGGTAAATGATTTAAATTAAGACAGTAAGACAGATAATGACTTAAAAAATAAGTGTTCTCACATGATAACTTTGAAAGATGCAATCGTAGATTTCATTAAAATTTTTTTTGTTCTGTTCTATTTTGTAGTTATTCTAGGTATATAATGTTTTTTAACTTCATAAGATGGAATACGGATCTAATCTAGAGCAGCAGAAAATGAATGAGCTTTAGGAAGTGCCAACATGTATGAAACAAGAGAAAACAGAAAACAGATCTGCTTAGTAACAGAAATCACTAAATTCAGTTACCCGTTAAATGAGAGATAATGCAGATAGCTAATAATCACTAAATTCCTCAGAACGGATTTGGACGAGGAAAATGGAGCACTTTGGCAACAATAAAAACATCAATTGTGATAGAACTTGATATACTGTATTCTCTTCACAAAACTTTTTTAAAGTATTTAGTCATTAATAATTACTTCTGTTTCTAAATCAATGAATTTTATTTTTTGAAGAAAATAAACATTTGAAATAAGAATTAATGCACAGTAAATTAAATCTGATTATGTATTTATTTTTAAGTTTCAATAGCCTGTTAATTGGATATGACGAAATATTTCAATGTGAGCATAGGTAATAATTGCATTACATTTAAAAACGCAATTAATATAAACATATAATAATAGTTATAAATATAATAATAATTATAATTTTCAGAAATGTATTCATTAAAAAATTTTTTGAAGTAATATATTCGTATATGTTTGCTTTAAAACATTTTTTGCTTTTAATTAACCTTTAAACATCTCTACTGCATTTTTTTATTAATATTTTAACTGTGTTTCCGAAAGATAAGAGTCATTGACTTGAGACTTATTAAACACATTAGTCTGTCTTTTAAAGGTTTGAAAAATATTTCCAAGTCTTTAAAAAAAACCGTAATTATAATAGGTTTTCTTAAAGTGTTGATATTCGAAACATGATTCTGCTAAGGCTTTTAGATATTAAGAGATTTTGTACAATGAAAAAGATTCATCTTGTTATTCCTTTAGAGTGAATCACTAATGAACAACTAACACAACGTGTATACTCAATCAATTAAATTTAATTAAGATCATGCAGAATCACATAGACATTCTACCGCTTAGGACTTTCGCCGTACTTAGCTAGAACGAACGTTTCAGGCACTTCAGTAGTAAAAATTTAAATTCAATACTTTCATTCCGCTAATTTCTACAGCCGACGATTTGCCTTTTTTATTGATACTTTCAAATCGTAAAATTCCCATCTTTAAGGTTGAAGAATTATTGCCTTGTGTTTTAACAATATTTTTGAAACATAGTGTTTTTATTACGAAAACGAATTATTCTTGAACATTCTAAATACAAAGTTGTCTAACAATTGTCATTTACTGAATTCTTTAACATCTAGATAAACAACAACTATCTAAATTCGTCAATATATTTAAAAACATATTAGTTAGGCAAAATTCGAATTGAAAATACTTAAATTTATACAATTCATTGTCACTATGTTTTCTTTTTCGTTTGAAATGTAATTTGTAATATCCGTGAACTATTCTCAAATATGTCCCAAGTGAATTTCTTCGAAACGTACTTTTTTAAACAAAGATGACTTGCATCGGGTTTTCGTGGCATGGGAGAGTTAAAAATATGTAACAGAAATATCGGTTCACAATAAAAAGAAACTTCAATTTCGAAATAGCTGTGTTTAAAATAATTTGGAATTTTACCACAGACATTTCAAAAATTTCCTTATTTTCTTACATCAGAAATCGGATATCCAAGCTTTTAAAACTGGATGCATCTCCTCACATTTTAGTAAGAGATTCCTTAAAAGAAAATTTTATCTCAAATTTTGTTAATATATGTATATTTTTGTTATCAAATAACTGTTGTTTTCTGTTTAGTCACTTTTCAAGTTTAAACTGAACTGAAGTATATTTAAAACTCATTAGATCTTAAAATTCTTTTAAAAACTACATGCTTCAATTATTTTTTAATGAACTACATTAAATACAACGTTTCTATATCTATCTATCTATCTATCTATATATATATATATATATATATATATATATAATAGTATTTTGCATTTTTGTAAGCTCTTTTCGTGTAATTAATATTTTATCCAGAAGAAATGTAATTTTATTTTGCATTTTTGTAAGCTCTTTTCCTGTAATTAATATTTTATCCAGAAGAAATGTAATTTTATTCTGCATGTTTTGTTAAAAAAATATTTGGTATAAAAATATAAGTACAAACAATATACCTTTCGTGGGTTAATGCATCTGAAAGCTAATGAGTTAACTAATAATAAAGAAGTGAAACAACTTCATTATATAATGAATGATGCTTTTAACTTCATTTTTTAAAGGGGAAATAACATTAACTTAGATTCAATGACGTATCATTTTTTTTTCTCTCTCGAGCTGAATAATTCAATTTATTGAATCAGAAAAACATTTCAAATTCCATTCCAAATCATAATTACTTCTGGAAATATTATGGAAATTTAATCATCCAATGATTCCACGGTAACATTTTTCATACAAATTAATAAGGAAAAAAGTTGATTTTAAAAACAAAATTAACATCTAATCTATTTGGACCACGAAACCGCCACATTCGTTCTGTAGTGAAATTAGTAACTTAATTAAAGGAATTCCTTCTGTTCGAAACTTTAAAAGGTTATTATTCTGTGTATTCTACACTGTGTATTTTTCTTTTTTCAGAAAAAGAATATTCATAGAAAATTACAAAAGTTTTGTTTAGCTAAATTTTTGAATATTTGTTTATATTTAACTTCTTGCAAATAATGAAAATGCTGGCTAAATAATTTATAAATGAATTTTAATTTGCTACTTAAACAAATAATTATTACTGAAATATAAAAGTAAAAATAAATTAAAAAAATGTTGGATTTTCGTTAAAATTATTCTATTTATGTTAAGGTTTCGGTAAATATTTACATGCTGAAGTAAAGTTTCTAATTAAATAAATAATTATTCGAAATTCCTGATACAATGTGGGTTTGTAATATATTTTTATTGAATTCTTCTTTGTAAAGATGGTATACAACATTTTAACACACTTTGGTATTTTAACAAAAATGCTAAGGCGATTATTTCTTAATTTTAACCACTAGTGAGGTTAGAAATAAGTTCTGAGCTTTGGAAATCTAAATAATTCCTAATAATATTAAATATGTTTTGAGCAAATGCTTTTAAAATTTTATTGTAAAAATAAAACATAAATGTTTTGATAACTTCTTCAAAAAATGCAGAAACATGTTTAGAAATGTTTTCTGTAACTAATACAAAATTCAGAAGAAAGGTAAATATTTTAAGAAACCTTGAAAGTAAATAGAAAAGTTACTGATTGCTTTTACTTTGGATCAGGAAGGAAAATAATAGTTTTACTTTTTAACAAATATATATGAAATATAATATAAAACTAGGTAAATGGATTTTTAAACAGGTTCGAGTTCTTGTCATGTGAAGGTGAATGCGAGTTATAAATATATGCATGCAAAGTTTTTTTATTTATCTACTTTTCTCGTGTTAATTAAATGAAGTTATTTCAACTAATAATAATTATGTATATTTGGGTGTGTGTATGCTGATGCTCTGTGGGTCAAACTGTTGGACTTAAAACATTCAAAACTGGCGCATATACATACTTTGGAGGATAGAAAAAATATGTACACTTCAAAGCGATGTATGTGAAATTTCTATTAAAATTTAACTAGATTTAATATTAATTCAATGTTCATAATAGCTCTTTTCAGAATTACGGAATTGTTTGTCCTATTTTTAAAAATAGAATATATTATTACTTTGAAATTCAAATCTATGCGATTTTTTCGTCAAATATTTAATCACGTGATTTTATTTTACACTTTACTCTTGAAAACTAAAATTAAAAAAAATTCTTTTTAATATCTGTGTAGTTTACAAAACGTGAAAAAAAATTGATGTTTCAATACCAAGAACAGTTCAACCGAATATTTTCATTTTAAATAGCACTATGATATCCCACTAGTCTCAATTAGGAAAATTAATATACACATATATAAGATAATTAAAATAATATTGCTTTAATGTCTGAAAATTTGATGGAGTCAAGAACATGAAATTATAATAAAATGATTAAACTGAAATTATATGTAATCAGTATCCTCCGTGAGCCAATTGATACCCATAAGCGGCTAGTTCTATAGTATATTAGATGACATAGTTTTTATATATAATAGTTCCATTTCCACATGCGATTTTATTAAATTTTTGATTAGTATTTTTGGAGAGTTATTGTTTTATTAAGTTTATTTCTTCGTATTATTTCAAAGAAATTTTAACTGGATATTGGGATACTATTTTTTCAATCAAAAAAAGTTACCTTTATTACATTGATCTATCTCATATGTGAAAATCAAAGTAAAGTAATAATTTAAAAAATTGTTCTCGTGATTTTATAAATTTTCAAGTTTCAGAGATCAATGTTATTGAAATCACAGATTTTGAATTATACACCTTCCATATTATGTATATATATATAATTATATGATCATGATGACTTCGACACACTTCGAAATGGATGGGAAAAAAGTCTATTATTTAGTCACTGAATTTGTAGAGTTTCTATAACTTTGAATGAAATCCATTTAGAAGAAATTTTTCTAAACAACTGCATGATTATATTTGGACACAGCAAAACGTAAAGAAGAAAAAAAAATAGATTAAACGCAGACTGAAATGGTCAATGAATCGGTCAAAAGCAACACTACCATTAAAACCAATGTAACTAAATGAAATACATTTTTATGTCTTCTTTATATAATAAATATGAAATAATAATAAGATATGATAATTTTGAATCTGTAAGTTATTTTCCAATATTTTTTTTTCAAAATTAGATAATGCACTACAAGCAGATTAAATATCATATCATAAATTTCATGCATCTTGCTTCTTAGTCTTTGGAGTATGTAGATGAATGGGTAATCAATTCAAAGATATATTTAATCCACAATTTGATGCATATTTGTAATTCTAGTGTCAAAACCTTATATCATCTATTCAACTTATTATGTTTTCAATCTATTATGTTCTTACATATGATTTATTTGGATGTTTGTCTGCCATTTAATTCAAAATTTATTATTTTGGATCGAAGATCGCATATTGAATTTCACCATTGAGTTTGTTGCGTTTTAGAATTATCAAGTTGGCAGAAAAAAAATTATCAGCTTTTATCAGCATAAAGTACAAGGATACATTAAAATATATACATTTTTTTAAATATTAAATTTAATTAACTTTTGTGCATCATAATTCCAAAGTTTGGTTTGTGCTTAAAAGTTCCACTTTTCTTTCTTTTTTTATTATTTATATTGAAAAATTAAAAGCTATAAAATGATATTACTATATATGTGGCGCTTTATAATTTCACTCTAATGTTGAAATCTTTGTTGTCATTATTTCATTTAAAACATTCTAAAAATATTAAGATGCCCTAAACCAACTAAAATGATTGTTGAAATCTAAACATGCTAGGATGACTGTTGAAAGCTAAGCATACTAGTGTGACTGTTGAAAGCTAAGCATACTAGTGTGACTGTTGAAAGCTAAGAATATTAAGGTGATTGTTGAAAGCTAAGCATACTAGGGTGATTGTTGAAAGCTAAGGCGATTTTTGAAAATAATCGCATGTTTTTTTTACTTATGCATTTTGTGGCTTTTAATTTTCCATATATTAGTTTAAAGTTTAATCTCAGATGTTAAATTGTTCAGAAGTTGTGTTTTACATTGCATTTGTTTTAAATGATTCTTTTATACAACACGTTTTACAGTAATACAAACGATCCTTCCATTATTTCCCGCGCATTTCACTTTTAGATTTCCTCTTTTACCGATCCGCATCTATT
Organism: Argiope aurantia; assembly: GCA_026543865.1. Classification (NCBI taxonomy): domain Eukaryota; kingdom Metazoa; phylum Arthropoda; class Arachnida; order Araneae; family Araneidae; genus Argiope; species Argiope aurantia. The sequence goes on from JAPMOR010026317.1 coordinate 8,638, forward strand.
CATGAGTGCGCGAATGATGAGAAAACAATTAGTCTGAGAGCATTATATGCTCATAATCTGTGCTACAGGACAACCCCTTTTGTTACTTTACAAATCTGATGCTCGATATTCCATTCCGTAACAACTGAACGATGATGCTCACGATTATGCTGAATCGATTCTTTTGAATAGCAGATTGGATTTTAATTGGAATAACAGCACCGGTTTCGATTTTTAGCGGATTTTATTCCAATATCGAAGAATGCATTGCAATCGTAATCGATTTCTAGTGAAATTTACAATGAAGTTACGAGCTGACGATTGTATGGAATGGCCGTTATTAGAGTCTTTCTCGAAATTTGAGGGCCATTTAAATGATTTCGGAAGATTCGAAGTGAAAATACTTCTTCGCATTTTGATTGGTCGAGATTTATAAATGTGTAGAATGTTCGAAAATGGATGACAATATCAGGAAATAGAACTTTTTGAAAATGCTTCATTTTATTCCGACAATAGGTAATCATCCCTTTCCTTTCTAGAATATTAGGATGCTTGAAAATTTCGAACATTGACATTTTATTGCACTTAAGATAAAAGATTAATGGAGAGCCTGTCGAATTCTTTGTAGGTAAAATTCAAAGACGTTTATATGCATAAACAAATGCATCATTTTCTTAAGGATTAATCTGCTAATTCTTCAATATATTCTTCTCTTAAAAAATTTCACAATGACATCTATCGATTTTAGGCATATAAACTTCTCTTCGGGAAGCATTTAGCATTTTACTCTTTGGGGGAAATAGGAAGTTTAAATGCCTTTTCTGAAAGGATTATATCAACTATATAACCCATTAGTTCAGTTACTAAGTTCCATAAAATGAGTAAAGAAACTCAAAGACAGTGCTACTCCATTGTATTACTTAAGAATAATATGGTTATCGCGAGGGAAATCGTAATTTGGTCATTGTAATACATATTATTCTAATCTACATCTTGATGATCAAAATACAGTCAGTCAAAGTTTGAGTACAGTAACTGTGTAATACATTAATCTATTGTAAAGTTGGTTGTTGTTTTAAAGAAAATTGCACTACTTAGATTTTTTTTATTGAAGTTATGATTGTATTAATCAAAACACTTCAAAATAGTTCGATATTATATATAACTGCAAAATATTTAATATTATGTTAAACTCTTCATTAAATTATTTACTAAATTAGTAATAATTTAATGAATAGTTCAATAAATTATTACTGTATTCAAAATTCAATTCCATCAAATATTATTTGTATATGTGGCTTTCTTTCATGCTAAATCTAACATTGACAGCCGAGTATTTTCCAACTGGTTTAAGAAAATGAATTGGCTTATTGACCGTTCTAAACAACTGACCTTGATTTCAAATTACGAACTTCTTTATAAGTTAACTCTCGTCTTGTTTTAGAAAGATGTTACCACAGATAGAATTAACTTAAAACCATGATGAACACTGTATCAAATCTTTTTTTTCAAGAGTTTCTTTAAACTAAATATATATTTATAATTTCTGCAATGATGTATTATATCGCCATTTCATCTAATACCTATTGTAGTTTTTATCACAGATGCATTTATCGTTTCTTCTCAACTTTGTACGGGCTGTGGTGGCCTGGTGGTAAGGTCTCGGCTTCTGAACCGGAGGGTTTCAGGTTCAGGACCCCATTCCTCCGAAGAACCGCCGTGTAAGCGGGTCTAGCGCACGGTAAATCCGGCCAGGCCAAATGTCCTTCCGCTGGTGTGGTGTGGAAAGTTTGAGTGGGGGTTATCAGTTCAGGTGTCGTCCTCTTTATACGACCGCGGTTCAGAATTAAGAGGTTTGTCCCAAAATTGCCCTAGTGTTGCTTTGAAACCTCAACGTAATATAACTAAACTAGCCCATCTTTGTACTGCGATCACCGAATTATGCCATAAATAAGATCTCGAAATTTTTTTGTGATGATTATTTAACCACTTTCATTCTTTCTAGCGTCAGAACACGATCAAACTTTTAAGGCATCTTCGAGATTTTTTATTCAATAAGCGCAGTTTATGGCCTTAATAATATACCAAACGATAAATACTTTAATTCCATTCTTTAAAGTGATTGCTATTCTTCTTCTGGGAAAGTTATAAAGTTCTATGGATTTATGTTTAGAGGTCAATCGGTGGTTATTTTGAAATGAAGTTTGAGTATTATATACTTCAGATTGAAATAATGTAGTACTATATGAATTAGGATAGTAGGCAAGAACTGTTCGAAACCTACACTATGCTGTCTGGCATTTAGCATGTCTAGCAGCGTCATGGATGTAACTTGTACTAATATGTTAAAATCTCACATAAAATCGAAAATGTGAGAAAGCTCACTGCGTTGTAGCTTTGTGTAGTTTTGGATCTAGAAGCTAAAGGCATGTACAATGATGCATATTGCATGCATACTAAAATGCAGAACTTTAGTTATTTAAATCTGAAAAAAGAAAAAAACAGATTAAATAAAATGTAACATTACAGAGTGGTATTAGATTCTACTATGTTGTCAGGGAGTTGTGAGCTCGAAACGAAATTAGTAACAACACCCTGCAATTGGAATAATGTAAACGCTTGAATTCTGACTATATGGCAATCCTGCGTCGTATTTGATTGTACGGCAATTAATAATTAGAAATTTCCAAATATACTAGCCATAGTGCAGCTGCGGAACTAAATTTAATCTAATTATTAATCAGTAGAAATAGCATATTAAAGTCAGAAGTTTCGATTTCTTAATTTGAAACTAAATGAAAATAGGGATACGTTCAAAAAAGCCATACAAACTAGATTACTCTTTGCATACAGAAAAGCAATCGGATGAATTGTTTTGCATTTATCAGTATAATTATTCGTTTCTGAGTTTAGAAATATCAAAAATAGTCGTAGGTTTGTTATTCTTAAAAATTAATGCCAACATTTTCGCTATTATACGGATTTTATAATAATCCTTATCTAACAAGAATGTGAAAACGATGCACACTGAGTCAGACTGGGTATAAGAGTGCAAAGGATTAAGTGTTCCTTTTTGGTCTTCTGTCGATGGATTATTGTAACAAATATCATCTCCAGTAGACTATAGAAATTCGTAAGTCCCATAGTTAAAGAATTAAGCTGAAAATTCAAACATGAATAAATTGTCTTCTATCAAGAATATAGATTTTATTCCAATGTTTATAATCGCATAAAGGAATTAAATATTGGGCAAAGGAAAAGCATCCTTGCGCAGGTTGTAAAAATGATCAAGAATTTTTATAATCAGCGGAAGAAGTCTTCCCAAATTTTTCGCATACTGTTTTATAAATGTATTATCAGAAAAAATGCTTTGAAATATACTTGTGTACAATAGTTACGAAATGATAATATTTGAGTAGCAATGTTAAATTCATGCCAAACTATAGTGTGATCCTTGGCGAGTTTTTTAACGACTAATCTCTGGCATGTATTAATAGTATCCAAAAAGCAAATTTCTGTTTTAAATATGTTTTTTCAACCGACTGAAAGAAACATTCGGCATAAAAGTATAATTATAGTCGCAAAATCGCTTATCAAATTTGATATACATTTAAATCAATAGGTTTTTGAACTATTACATTTACAAGTTTCTGAAACTACAGATCAATATAGTAAACCCAACTCTGGTTGTGAATCAAAATTTGACATTGTCTACACTGTCAATGTTAAATACGTGCACCAAATCTCATCTATCTAGCTCTCTTCACTTTGCAGTCATCGTGTTTATATTCAAAACAAATAGATTTCCTCTGAGCAGATTGTATTCAAAATTTAACAAAAATCAGCAAATTTGGTGTAAAGATCGTATATTAAATTATAATCATCTAGCTTAAAGCGTTTTTCAGTTATTTTTGTCACAGATAGACAGACTCACCGACATTTTCCAAGAATGTGTTTTTCGAATTCAGGGAACTGTAAAATGTGAAGATTCTTCAAAATCTTGAGTTCGAATTCTTTGACGATTATTATACTTCTCTATGCTACATATATGAAAAAGTAATGTAAAATAAAGAAATGAATTCAGAATTAATTTATAATTTAATTTTCTCAAAATTCTATAAAATATCTGATGATCTGAAAATGTGCTGATGTATTATTCTTATAAACACAGCTTAATTTAATTTATATTTTTAATAAAATATTAAAATAATTCTAATTCGCAATGTCTAAAATGGTTTATCCCGTAACTGGAGGTGGGAGTCAAAATGACTCCGCATTGTTCATTAACTCTGATTATCACGTTCATTAACTCTGATTGTTCAGTAACTCTGATTATCACGTGGTACTTTGTCCTTGAATACAATCATCTTCTCAATACCTTCAAGTGATTCTTCCAGCAGTATGTTGGCAAAAGTCTAAGTATGAACATGAGAATAACCAAGTTATTCTTTTTCAAAAATCTTTTGTTACTTTTGGAGACATTGATTCCATGCCTCTGAAGCTGCTTTTAATTTGAATAAGGCAAAAAAAAAAAAAGAAAGAAATATTCTTAAAATAATATTTTAAAATATTATATTCTTCATTTTTGTTTGTTATTCTAGTGGTTTTTAACATTAATGTAATTTCCTAATATAAAAGGAATAAATATTCATTATATATTTCTAATTATATATATTTAGAATATATATTTCTAAACGAAATAAATATTCATTAAAAGATGTTTAGTTTTTTTTTCTTATAATATCGTTCCAACATTTAATATTAAAACATTTAACATTTTTTTATTAATATTTGTGGTGCATGATTAACAGAAGGCATTGTGTTTCCAAAATAAATTCCAATTCTGATTACAAACGACAAGAAAGAAAAATAACAATGAAGTCATATTGACTCTCTGACCGCATGAGGAAATTCATGTTTCCGGTAACTAGTTAAAAATACCCCACTATTACGAAAAATCGACATTCTTCTGATGTACTTCTAAGAAAAGACTATCTTTTTGAAATATTTCAAAACTGTATATTTACTATAAAAGTAAACACATTCGGACTAATCTAAGATATCATTATAATGACATAGAACACCAATCATAACTGCAGTTGGTATAGCATCATTTGTTAACGGCCAAAAAGTTCTTTTCAAAAACTAATAAGCTTATAAAAACAACATTCAGCAATTCTCAAATCAAGAGATTTGCCTATTCTCAATAGCAATTAAGAAAAGCGCAATCACGAAGATCGACATCTATCTCTATCACTCTATAAAAAAGTTCAAGGTTCGGAATACTACCAGGAAACAACTAAAAATAAATCGTTTTCCTTGAAACTCAATGCATATTTTATCGCAAATGGAGACTAACATGGCGAAATAACAGTTTATGCTTTGCCGATGCAAATTGCATTCCGGTAAAACTTCGCTATCATTTATTAAATGAAAAACCGTTTCGAGTTCTACATCGCTTGCATTTTCAAGATGTATATATATATAAAAAAAACGAAATCTTCAACAAGTCCATATTATAAGAATCCTCGCGTGTCTGGGATCATTAGCAACCCAAGAATTCTCGCAGTTGGTTGTTGCAGAAGCGGGAACGTCTCTCTATATCTTTGAATAATTTAAATAATTTGGCTGTAACTACTCTAAGCGTTCGAACCAATGGACTGTTTATTTCTGTATTCAGTTGAATGTAGAATCCCCAAAGGCCAAAATGCATCGCAGATTGTTACCGTTTTGGGGAAGATATTTACTGATAAAAACCATCCTATACGTTTATTCATTAATGTGTAATATCTATATTAATTCAAACAAAATTTTATAAATAGTTTCTGCACCATAGAAATCCAAATTGTAAAATAAATTTTCTTTGAATTTTGGTTTTCTAATACTTTAAAAATAAGAAATTATTTAGTGAAGGTTCAATTGCAGTTTAGTAAAATTAAATCCAATGTGTCAATTTCTGGAGTAGATTGTTTCATATTGTTATTCCAATTGAAAAAAATCTCATTAAAGAAATTATGTACCTATTATATATTAGCATCCACGTTGCAATATGCAATTCCTATTAGATGTCATGTGGGTTTTAAAATAGCATTAATAAATGGTTAAAAAATGACTTTCGACAGCGTTCTGATAAAAACCATTCTATACGTTTATTCATTAATGTGTTAGATCTATATCAATTCAAGCAAAGGTTTATGAATAGTATAGCTCCACAGAATCCCAAATTGCTGAATAAATTTTCTTTCATTTTGATTTTCAGATATCTTGAAATATAAGAAATGATTTAGCCGAAGTTCAATTGAATTTTAATAAAATTAAATACAATATGCCCAGTTCTGGAGTGCATTGCTTCATATTATCATTCCAATTGAATAAAATGTTATTAAAAAATTAAATTCTTTTTGTTGATTCACATTCAAGTTGCAATATGCAATTCCTGTTAGATATCATATGGTTCATAAAATATATTTAGCACTAGAACGTCCGGGGTTTCGATTACCTTTAAATGTTCGCCGGTGTCTTTTTAACGCCGCGATATAAATTATGCAAAATGATTGTAATAACTAAATAATTACTGGACTACTGTTCAATAAGGTTTAGTTTGAAGACTTTTTAATATTATTCCATGTAATTATCATATTTTATGACCCTTTATAACATTAAAAACTGTAACAAAACAATCTTGTAAAATTAAATAAAATAATAATATTCTTAAATATTAGTATAATAAGCAGAATCGTAATTTTTGTGATACCGCAAGTTTTTTAACCATTATTTATCGTTTTTATGGTCATAATATTTTGTACGTATCTCATTTCCAATGGATACAGTTATATTCAATTTTTCCTCTACATTTTCTACACCATTTTCAAGCAAGATACACACATTCTTTTAGTTAAATGTCCATTACACTCTTTAATTTCGCACTTTTTGCGTTTTAGGAAATTTGCAATTACTTTAAATTCATTATTTATTACTGTAATATTATCAATTTCATCTGCACTTTCTTCAGATTCCTCGCAATCACTTTCACGCAATCTTATGTCTTCATCGGAATCTAAATTAGAACCAACAAGCTCACCAACATTCGATTTATTCTCGGAAAGCCCTTGCAAAAAATTAGCAATTTCATCAGAGCTCAGACCTTTTCTATGAGCCATTGTTTTAAGGTGTCTGCTCTGCACAAAGTTCGAAAATTAAATGCTTTTTTTTTGAGAAGATAAGCAAATGCTATGTTACGAAACACTTACAGTTTAGTAAAATTAAATCCAATGTGTCTCTTTCTGATGCAGAATGTTTCATATTGTCATTCGAATTCAGTAAAAATGTTATTTAAAAATTAAATTCATTTTATTCATTGACATCCATATTGCAATATGCAATTCTTGTTCGATATCATATGGTTCATAAAATATATTTTATAAATGGTTTAAAAAAATTTGCTTTTGACAGTTTTCAAAATATTGTTCGAAAGGTTGAAAATTCATGTTGATTTGAAAAGAAACTAATAACATTTGTTTAATACAGCAGGTATTCTCATTTTAATTAAAAGTATATCGGGTGATAAAATGAGGAATAGGAATTATTTTTATAGCAAATTATTTCGTGTAAATACATATCTAACATCAAAAATGTTATGTATATTCATATAAACTGCCTTATTTAATGAAACCTGGACGTTTTCAACAACAAAATTATTGAAACTTAGCTGTAAATAAAGGGGATTTTTTCGCAAGTAATATTTAATATCTGATAGAAAATTTAAGGCATGTAGAATTAATTATTCATTTTTATTACAAAACAATTGAAATATATTTGTTTTTTAAAGTTTTTGTTTTTATTATTAAATGCATGTTGTGATGGGATAGATTTCAAATTCATAATCAAAACATGGTACACTCAGAAAAATTAATTCCGAACAAAACCACTCTAAATTGAGCATAATATATGAGCATAAACTTAATAATTTCGATGAATTTATTTCCAATTATATGTGCTAATGATAAAAATTTTAGAAAAAAAATGAATGTCATGTAATTTAAAAATTTAAAACAATATATGCTATTTTGTATGATAAAAGCCTATTACGCATAATGCTACTCTGCAGAAAAATAAAAATATGTTTAACATATACATAATGTATGTAAATATAGTTGTATAAAATTTCTTACAATGGAAATGAATACAGTGTATTCTATGTGTACCGAAACATGAAGATAAAATTTTTCGAAAAAAGGCAAACAGTCATAATAACTTCTATTTTTTCATTGTTAAAGCATAATTTATAAAATTTTAAACTTCTCAAACTTATACAAATTATACATTTCTGTAATTAGCTAAGTACTTCTATTTTATTTTACTAAAATTAAACGATTTTTTTTATTTTCCCGTATATGTAATATATATAATATAGTAATTCCAAAAAAAAAAATCCATCTCAAGCTTTTGAATTTCCACGTTTTAGATCTGCCTGAATTCAAAAAACACATTTTTGGAAAATGTCCGTCTGTGTTTCTGTAACAAAGATAACCCAAAAACGCTTTGAGAGAGAATATTGGAATTATATATACCGTCTTTATACCATATTTATAGATTTCTATCAAAGTTTGAGTTAAATCTGATATCAGTAAGTACGTCTGTCCAAGGTGTTCGAATATAGGTTAACACGATAATTGCAAGCTGAAGAGGGCTGGATAAATTTTATTCGGATTTAATATCTTTAGTATATACGCTACAAAGTTGTGAGCCAATTCCAACAAGGAATTGACCGTCTGTCGGTCTGTACTTTCAGATACATATAAGCTCGATCTCTCAAAAGCGCATTGAAATAATTATCTCAAATTTCGTACAGGATGTTGTGACTCAAAGAGAAGTTTGGTGCCAAATTTTGTTTTCAGTCGGTTGAGAATCCGCGTCTAAAACACAAATTCCGGTTTTGGAACTATTAATCGCAAGCCAGGGTTTAAAAGCCAAAACAGTCGCCAGGGATAACACGAACGATTCAGTCGATATGCTATATTCGCGCCAAAGTGTTTCATAAATATTGTATGCCAGTGCCATGTAAGACGTTCGCAGTGATTACACTTTTACAAACGAGTATGCAAGAAAGTTCTTACTTTTTTCAATTCAAATATTCTTAGTTTCCTTAAGATAAAATTGCCATTTTGCCGTTTTAAAATATTTAATATACTTTTATTTTCCATTTTCATATATGTTTACACTCATAGTTGATATAATATAACAATAAAATATAATATAACTGATATATAATGTAATAAAATAAATATATAATCATTATAGTACATTATGTGTTATTATGTCATACTTTATTTTAAAATATTGAAGCCGAAGGAAGATTTTAATAAATTTTTCAGGTGATTGGAGAAATCTGTGTGAAATAAATTCTATGTAGAACCTTATTTAAATTTTAAAGTATTGCATACATTTATACAATCAACATTTATTTAAGCGTATGTTGTCATTCTGTAGTGGAAAATTAATTAATGTTTGTTTTATTAATTTGTTTTATTAATTTTCCAAATGTGATCATTGCATCCGTTGTTGAGTTATAAATATAATAATTCTCTCTCAAATACCGAGACATACAGAAAGTTATTATGGATTTATTTAAGAGTAAAAGTGGACTTTAAAAAAAACAAAAATCGAGGAAAACATGGAATTTTATTTTTATCGTTTTCCCACAAAAATATGTTTATATTGAACTAAAATAGTATTACAAGATAAATTGTTCTATAAAATGAATATTTCAAAGGCCAAAATTAAAAACGCGCATTTGTATTACTTTCTTCACAGTGATAAAGTAATTAAATTTAAATGTTTTTGAAACGTTCCAGGTGTCTTTCTATTTGAAGAAATTGAATAGAATTGATAATACATGTTTTGGCTAAATATAAAATGATAATAGGGTGTGAATTTATATTTTGAGGTTTTTAGATAATTAAAAGTGTAATTTAGCTCCTTAAAACATAATATTCTAAAATTCAATAAGCATGGATAAAAATATTTCAAAAAAAATTAACATTTAATTGGAATTACAAAATCATACACAGTTTTGCTCTAATAAATTTATATTTGGTAATATGGAAAAAATAATAGAAAAAAATTGAGTCGCATGAAATATTTTGAAATTAAATATATATATAATATGCATTTAATTTTTAAAAATTAATATTCCGTTTCAATTTAAAAAAAAGAAATTTGACTTATTTATATTTTAATACATATACCTAAAAAAATTCATAACGCTAAATGAAAAAATCACAAAAAAACCTAACAGAGTCCACTGTTTCCTAAAACAGTTAAATTTTATTAATAAAGGTATTGACAATTTTTAAAACGTAATAATATAACTATTATTGGATAATATTAAAATTCTCGCAACTCTCAAATCATTAGCAAATCCAAGAATTTTGTTGTTGAATATGGTTAAGTGTTCCAATGAGTCTTTGAATAATTTAAATAATTTGAACATAATTACACATTCTGTCCGAATCAATGGACTACCTCTTCCTGTAATGTGCAGAAAGTAGAATCCTATGAGACGTATGGACTTCAGTGGCAGTTAAAACTTTGGAGAAAAGGTACACTGATAAAGGGCGTTCGAAATGTTAATGCATTAATGCATTACTACATACAGTATATTTTTCGATGATAGAAATGATGATTAAATGGGATATTAATGCTGCCGAACCATAGATAATTGTAGAACTGGAAATTGAGTAATTTCGTTAAGCTCGAGTTTTAATATAATGCTAGAAATTACCAATGGAGTATAGCTCTAATATTAATATAATTATGTTTTGATAATAAATTGTATTATAAACAGAAGATTAAAATGATATATCTAACACCCTATTAAGGACGTAAGTAAGTATTGAAGATTAATTATATTATTCATACATTGCTGGTATCTGCAGAAACTAAATCTAAATTTGCAAGTAATAGGAAAAGAAAAAGACGTAAAAAGTTTTAATTTACGGTTTCCTAACCTTTATCCCAAGTAGCACAAAAATATTTTACAATACTGAATGAAATTGATCAATATTCGCAATATTGTATAATATTATGTAGTACTGATAAATATCATATACTTTCGCACAA
>JAPMOR010026318.1:2209-24534 GCA_026543865.1 Argiope aurantia
ACCAAGTAAGTTGATCACAAACGATCCTAAAATAATCACAATAGATAACAAGTAAGTTAATCACAAGACGAACGTAACGACGTTTGTTACTAATAAACTGTACGTTGTTTTACTTTATGTCTTTTACGTTGCTACGTTTACGTTTTTACTTTACTTCTCCGTTGTTTTAGTTACGTCTGTTTTTTTCAGATGTTTTTAGTTTAATTTTATATACTTTAACCTTTTAAAAATTTATATGAATATGATTTTTTAATAAATTTTTCATTAACTGTTCGATGAGATATGATTCTAAAATTTTATCCATTTTTCGTTTTTAAAGTCAATACGGTATTTTAATATTATCAGAACTTGATCAGAAACATTTAATCAATTGATTTAAATTTCGGTCCCATTTGCGCTATCTGGAAGAAATTTTGTGGGAAAAACATTAAAAAAAGTTAATCGAGCAACATCTAATTGTTGATTTATTTCGCTGAGCTATGATATATATTAATGCCCAAAAGTTATATTAATGTCTAATGATATTTTAATGTCAAATAATATATTAATGCCCAACTTAATTCATTTCACAATGCTTCAGTATGAAATATATCAATGTCTGAAAAGTAGGAACTAATAAAAAATGATAAGTGGAAAATAATATTTTATCTGAAATCTATATATCAAAACAGTTATATCACGAATTGCTGAAAACTATATGTCATAAATTAATAATATTCATTAAAAGCAAAAGTATTGTTACAAACCTGTAATTTTTCTTCCCAGCACGTATAGTGTCATCATAAGAAAGACCATTTTACGATCAGCCCTGTGGATGCTGATCAGGTGCCGCGTCTGTAATCTCAGCTCGGCAACAAACTTGGCAAACATTTGGCTATTTGGCGACTTTGGCAACAAAATTGAAATTACTAGAAACTTTGAGAATTTAATCGATCCAATAGAAGCTGAGATACGCCCGATTCGCCCGAAAACTATCTAGGCCCGCTCCCGGGAACTATAAAGGCCCAGCAGTCTCAAGCCGGAATGAATGAATCTTGTCCTTAGTTGCAGTTGGAGTCGCAGTCAAGTATCGAGTCTTCGAGAGGATAGCGAAGCAACGGCGGAGTGCCAGCGTTGTGTGGAGCCCAAGTTATTGCTGAACTGAGCTATGTGCCGGGTCCTGTTGTCTACTGTGGAAGCAGCGTCATGTCGTGAGTGGAGTAGCCAGTCGTTTAGTAGTCAGTCAGCAGTTGGATAGAGCTAAAGCGAGGAGATAGTGAGAACTTCAACCGTTTGGAGAGACCGTAGAGCGAAGTTTCGACGACCCCCTCTCCTGCTGAATTCTATCTGGTCGCTTTGTGTGCTGTGGTCGATTACTACTTGTGGGCTACTGTTTGTCATAGTGTGCTGCTGTGTGTTCGTCTCGGCTGTACATATTCGTCGTCTCTGCGTACACGTGTCCTTAGTGTTAATAAGCGTCGTCGTTGTTTTCTACTAAAGGACTGTTTATTTCTGCATCATACCGTCAAATCGTAAAAGAGCCCCTACGGACAGAAGAAGTAGAAAATTCGTAACAGTATTCTAAAAGCTGTAATGAAATAAAATTACAATCTGTTTAGAATATTTCTTCACGTTTCATAAACCTTCACTGTTTTGATTTGACGTGTATACTTTTTGAGAAATTAGTGACTATTTACATTTCCTTATTCTAATTCCTTTTACGAAATTAGAAAAAAAATAATAAAAAAAATAAAACCAATTTTTTTTATATATTTATTAAATGTTTCTTTTTTGTTGTTGTTGAAAATGCTCAAAAAAAGTTCAGAATGAAATTGTGCCATATATATTTGAACTGTTATTATAAATTCTGCGTTTTCTGTTGCAGAAATCCTGAAGTACTTTGTGGCGATATTCCCGAAATCAATCTCACATATTGGCAAGAAACTCTGTAGTGTAAAAACAGTCACCGAATTTCGGTTTATTCTTTCTGATTCATTTATTACTATTATGAAGAAGATGAATGTAATTGTCATGACTCAGCTTTCATATGTATACTTACTTTATTTTCTTATTTGAATCTGTAATTAAAAAATTGCAAATAAAACTTTATTTTTCAATAAAAAAATTCTATTGAAATTCTGACAGTTATTAACCTCTATACACCATTTCCTATTTTTCAAATAATCTAAATGTGTATTGATTTATAACCATTTTTATTCCTATTTTTTTAAAAAAAAGTGAATTAAAATAATAATGATGTAATATGAAATTGATAATGAATAATATGAAATTCTAAATTCTTTGGAAATTGTAAAGAGTGTAAAAATGAATGCAAGATTTGAATTTGCCGCCATTCGTGCAGTAAAGTGTTGGCAAACCTATTAAAAAATATCTGACAGCTGATAGTTTAGGATTGGTAAAAATGGAGCGTTACACGATTGAACAACGTGCTATCACAAAATTTGAACTAAATAAAAAAACCCATTTTTTTGCTTTAAATTGCTATATTTTTATTGAATCATAAAGTATACATGATAGAGTTATGCAATAACACATAGGGAAATTGGCCTCCATGGCATCGCTGGCATATACGTACTCTTTAGTCGAAATTTTCCATGACCATTTTACATAAATGTGACTGAATTTCATTGATACAGCTTCCAATTTCCTCCTTTAATGCAAGCGGGCTTGTGGGCTTGTTGGAAAAGACATTTGCCTTGAAATAATCCTATAAAAATATATACAATGGTGTTAAATCACACGATTTAAGGGACCTATTCTCAAACTTTCGAACTTTGGCGCCAAACTTTCATTATTTTTGAAATATTGTTCGGCAATGAAAAATACATTATTCTATCTTGTATACATTATTCTATTTTTATTAAACTTAAACTATCAGCTGTCAAACAGTTTTTTTAATAGGGTTGGCAATACTACATGTCAATACTACAGTTTTGATGTTAATTATGGTAATTTACTATCAGCCACACGGTACATAAAGTCGGCCAATAACATTACGAAGCTAAACAAAGGAAAGTTTGTAATGAATTTATAATTTTAACTGCTTCGTAATGCATAATTAATAATATGGAAATTCGCAGATATGAATATGTATAGCACATTCTAGAAAGAGTTGCATTTATATGAATGATGTATTTGCCTTTTTATTTAATTCAGCTACAGCCCAGATATATAACTCTATAAACGCATTTTTCTAATATCTATTGAAATGTCAAGATACGAATGAAAACCTCATAAAGTTTAAAACGTTGTAGTAAAGATTTTGATAATTAATGCATTGAATAAGCTTAAATTTAAATATCCCTCCGCTGGAAAATCCTTTCTAACTCACTTGCATTTGGAATAATCAAAATTATAAGAAATTTTATAAAAATATAAAGCCATAGTTTGTTGAATGTTGAAGATGAGAATTATGTAAATTTAAAAAAAAAAAAAACATTGCAAGAGAATCTTTTGTAATTCACTTGTTTTCTTGGACTGATAATGTAAAAGAGACTTTATAAAAACATAAAGCTGGGATTCACTGAATTTTGATGAGAATTATGTAATAATCCCGGATGTAAGTAATCAGTATCTATTTAAAGACAGTTTTAGTAAAAAAAGTGTTAGTTAAACAGATCAAGCAAAAAATACTAAGTAAGTTTTGGAAGGCTGCAAAGCATTCAGCACAAAAATTGATTTCTACATTACAACATTTATATTATGGGTAATATTAGATTTAATTTTGAAATCTAACTTTCAGAATTCAGCGAGCTGGTCTCACGTCTAGAAATCACATATTTATCCTTGAGGCGTACAATATCATGTCAAAAAACGGAAAATCTAACGTCATCGTTATCCAGCCAACTAAAGTATTACTAAGTAATGAGACTGCCATCTTTTCTGTCATAAAAATCTTTCCTCCAATTATTTTCTGGGAACTTTATTCGTAATTTTTCATCCCAGACTAAAAACAGTGGGAATAGTGTTCCAAGTTCCAAAATTTTCTCACATATTTTCTAAGAAAAGTATTCCCACCCCTGTGGAACTTGGAAGACTTTTGAATGTCACGAATACTCAGATTTTTACTTTCACACATGGAATTTTTATACTTCATAGTATACTTAAGAAAACAATTTGTGCATTAATTAAATTGGTTAACAATAACAATGAAAGATTGATTTTTAATATGTATCTAGCATTTTTACTAAATCCAGTGGGCTCTTAAATGATTCTTATACATAAAATTTATCCAGTATTTTTTAAGTGTATGAATGATAATAGTAAAATAATAGCCAAAATATACATATGAATTTCAACATCGTAATTAAATCTTTTGAGCGCAAAGAGAAATATTTCTCGGAAAACATGAAACCTTATATTCAAAATATATAAATAAACAAAATAAACAATAGATAAATAAAAGTAAAAAAAACTGAATGCTTTTCAAAATATTTGAAAATTTTTATTCAAGAAATATTACCAACACAACATTTATGCTGATCATTGGAACTAGGTAAAACTTAATTTTATTTTAGGTTAATAGAGATTACGAAAATGCTTTTAAATAAATATGTATTTTAATAAACTGTAACATTAAATTTTTTTGGGAATCTTTGATTCCATTTCTGTAGAAGGAACGAATGAAACGTTCTTAGTGTGATATTCAAAACTTAATGGTATTTCCGTTTCTGTCCAAGAAAGCCCCGTGATTCGATTCATTCAGTTGAGATAAAGTCTGTATCATAGCAGAGATGCTCTCCTCTGGAGTCAGCAGGGCGTGCTCGGTCCCCATGTCGGTTTTCACCCACCCGGGGCACATGTTCACCACCAGGATGCCCTGATCTTTTATGGTAAGAGCAACCACTCGCATTGCCATGTTTAGAGCAGCCTGTTGAAAGATTTCGATTATCAAAATGAATATTTTATAAAATATTATAAGAGGATGATCAAATGCACAAAAGTGTTATCAGACAAATTCAGCTGGAGTGGATGCAATTTTTTTAAAAATTGTTATCTTTGATAAAAAAAAATTATTTTTATTGTTGGCCAACGGATTCTGAATGCACTTTTACGCATGCGTTAAGATGGGTTTATTTCGTCAAAATAGAGGGGAGAGGAAAGATGAAAGGATGAGATGTTTACATTTGACAATAAAGTAAACTCGAATTACTCGTGGATTGAATTAAAATAAAATAATACAGTCGGAAACTACACGATACTACAAAATTAAACGGCAAAGTATTTAATAGAGCGGAAATCAAAAGAACTGTAACTTTTCTTACTTTATTTTCTAGTTTATATTATATGTTTATGATCAATATATAAGGAATAAAAATTGAGTTGTTGTTGCTGTGTTGGATTTATTGGCGCAAGGGCCGTATTTGATTATATTGCGCCAAGCATATGGTTTAAAAACATGCTAGGTAATATTAAAAAATGCAGTAACTAAAATATAAAAGAATTTGATTTGAGTAAGAAAATGCGAAAACTGATAAAGTGGCAATCAATATATAAAATTCAAAAATTTAAAACAAGCGAAAATCATTTAAAACATCTTACAGTAAAACAGAGATTCAAGAAATAATAGAAATTCAGGTCAATATATTTGGGATATTTGTATATAAAATTTTCTAAATCCATTGTTCAATGATAAAGACCATAAATCAGTTTGAAAGATCAGTTATAAGGATAGTGGATACACGTTTGAATCTTATAATAAAGCATTTAACCTGAACTGTAATCAGAATTCGATTTTTCTGTTCAGATGAAACAATGGCTGGAGAAAATTAGCAAGAGGAATTTTGATCATCAATAATTTTCTCTAAATTTAAAAACTTAAAAATTCGTTTATGCCAACCGTACTTAAGTTTTGGCCATTTAGTGCATTGCGAAAGAATACCATTCCGATTTGAACAGAAATCATTGTAATGCTGCATTGATGAATGCGTTTAGAGGCTTCAGAAATTAATTTATATTTCATTTGTGGTCTTGGATTTTAATCTTGAAAGTATAATGAATTAAAGTAGCTCAATTGTTTAGCATAATTCGAGCTATAATTTGATGTACTTTGTGAGTAATATCAGAATTCCAAGTTAGTTTACTTTCATACTGTATAGGAAAAGTTAGGTAAAAGAGATTTGATCCTACAAAGAGTTCCGCGTTGTTAAAGGGCCTCGGTGGCCTGGTGGTAAGGTCTCGGCTTCGGAACCGGAGGGTTTCAGGTTCGTGACCCGATTCCCCCGAAGAACCGTCGTGTAAGGGGGTCAGTTGCACGTTAAATCCGTCATGACCAAACGTCCGCTCGCTGGTGTAGTGTGGAGCGGGGGATGCCAGCTCAGGTGTCGTCCTCGTCATCTGACCGTGGTTCAAAATCACGAGGTCCGTCTCAAAATAGCCCTAGTGTTGCTTCAAAAGGGACGTTAATATAACGAAACCAAACCGCGTAGTTAAAATTCATAAAGATGAATTTTGTCATTTCCACCAACTTTCTTATTCGTCACTAAATAAATATAAAGTGTATGGCTATGGTCAAATTTCTTTTACGGTGGAGATATCCACCATTAAATGAGAATTTGAAAAACAAAATAATAATGATTGCGCTAAGGGCGTTTGATTGCGTTTTGATAACTAAAGTAATTGCTTGCGATTGTGATTGCTGAGTCTTAGACCCAAGAAATAATTAAAAATTTATTAGTAAACAATTATTGGAAGAATCAAATTTCTTTTTAAAAGAAAATCTTCAAAAAGTTCAAAATTTCTTTCTCGAAGTCAACTAGTAAATGATTTCTAGGCTTGGAAACATATTTTCTTGAGGCTTAAAATGTGTATCGATTACAATTCTAATTCTAAAAAAAACTTTTTATGTTACAAAAATTCAAAACATACAAAATTTAAATAAAAAGAAACACTATGATCATTAATCCTTTATTTCTACTAAAGTGTTCCGATGCAAAAGAATCCGAACAAGAACTGCAATAAGTATAAATCATTATACATTAATCGAATCAAATCTTAGTATTATAATTACATTTTTTATAATTTTAAATATTTTTGTCATTCATACTCCTTTGAATTTCATTTTAGACTTAAATCAAGTTTGTAGTTATTACAAGTAACATTAAGAACATTTTAAACAATGGATGACTTAATTTATTCATGGAATCATAACCAATAATACTGTCTTCAGGAAAAAAATTAAACAGATAAAGGTTTCATCAGCTTTTAGAAACACAACGACAGTAGTAAACAGGGATATATGGTAAGTATAATTAAGTTGTTTTTCTCTTACTTCCCTCTCGAGTCTAGTTGTTTTCCTTCTCCATCTGTATTACATCACCCTAATGTTGAGTTTAGGAGCAAAACAACTCAACTCAACTCGAGGTGGTAGAGGTGGGGAAGCAGGAGAAAACTCTGCGTACTATATACCTCTGTTTACTACTAACGCTAAATAACAAACACGTTCATTTATTCCCAGAACTGCAATCAGCCGCGCTTAAGCTGCTTCTAAATAAAAGTATTTAGAAGTTGCTTTAAAGTGAGCATAAGTTCATAAACCCACGCCTTACAAATGTCTTCCTGAACACTGACAGCTGTAAAATTTGATTCTGTGATGAGATTCATTACCTGATGGAATTTCAGTAATTAAAAGTGATACCAGGAGCAAGTGAGAAGTTCTTTGGGTTATACCTTACTGGTTCTGTAGCTAAGTATTTTCAACCATTCTTTCGGCATCTCTTCTGTCAATTCACCAATGGAGCCACCAATGGAGGAAATGTTAAGGACAGCTGCTCTGGACACGCTCATCCCGCTGTCCTTACGAGCAGCTGCTTTCTGAAGCAAAGGCAGCAGTTCCTGCAAAATTAATGACCTCTACAGACCTAAATACATATCATATTTTGGCGCAATATAATGCGTTTTGTACATTTTAGTATCATGAAGGAAACAAATATGCATTATTTGACCTAAAGATCACATAGGAGAGACCAAAGTATTATGACGATGTTAATACAAATAAATTCATTTGAACTGCTATTAAATCTTTTTTAGCCTCTTTGTTAAAAAAAACATAATACTTTTAAAATTTTGATGCCATTTCAAGAATTTTTCCAAATTTAAGGCGTTTGAAGATCGTCTATTAACTGTCTGATTCAAATGATATTTCGCATATTCTATTTTTTTATGATTAGAACAAGATACAATGTTGGGAGTACCAAATCTTAACCAACTGAAAATAATTTCTAGCTAAAGATCACCCTAATGGACATAAACTAAGTCATTCTTTATTTTACATAGCTCCTGAAATTGCCCATGTCATCAGTACGGAAAATCCTTTATTTTAAATTTTTAAAATTTTAGTAATGGCATGCATATACATACAGTTATATAAACCAATAAACGGCCAACCCAAAATTCATTCATAAATTTTATTTCCTAAACTTCATTAATGTAACCATATATTTTAAAGTAACTGTGTTCATGTGACCACGGACATGATTATAGATAGACAAAGACAAGAACAGATTTCTGCAGGTGCAACTCTTCCGACTTTTAGAGAATTCTAAAGTTTTGGTTTAAATATTACGCATCTAATTTCATAGTTAGTTAGTTTCACAGTTAGTTCATTGCTTTTTTGAATAATAATGATCATAAAAAAATTCTAAAACTTTTTTAGGAAGTCAAAAATGAGACGATTCATCAGAATCATGAAGACGAATTATTTTCACAATTACAATATTTACCCCATTTATTCTTCATACCAGAAAAAGAAAAAACAGTAAAATTAAAAAAATTATCAAAAAAGGATCCGTATTCAGTTTATAAAGGTTTTTAATTTTCATATACAATACCTTTTTATAATTTGATTGCTATCATTATTCAAACAGGACATTACACAATGTTATATTTTAAAATTTGAAAAGAAAACCAATATTGTACAATATTGTTTCACAATATTATCGAAGTTTAAATAGAAAATTTTCATTATTATGTTGGATTTACTATGTTGATCAATATTATTACCTTCAGAACCATGACAGGTCCCACTGTGTTGGTGGTAAAATGAGACAGCATGTCCTTCTCCGTGATTTCTGGAAAGCCCTCCCGCTTCAAAGCACCAGCGTTGTTGATCAACAGATTGAGGCCTTTGTCTCCAAGTTTGCTTTCTATCGTCTTATGTGCGCTTTCAATTTCATTTTTCTTTGTGATATCTGAAGCGGTAAAATAAAGATAAATATTATTCAAGGAAATTATTGTTTGGGTGTGGATTATAATCTTTAAAGAAGAAAATTAGATTCCATTCACCAACATTTTTATTATTCATGGAGTAAGAGAAAATAAAGCAGCATTTTGTTACATTGTCTGGCTTTAGAGTATTAACCAGAAACGAAAGAATCAATAATAGAAACACATTCACCAACATTTGGCCGAACATTACCATGAATTATCGAATACGTAGAACCAAGTCCAGAAAATATTAAGCTTAAGCTAAAGTGGAAGGACACACTCGCACAACGACCAGGAAATGTTGGTTATTCCCTTCTTCAAAGTCGCGTGTTCACAGTCAAATCAATTCTTCTTTCAGAATCTGGTTTAACAGCACCTTTATCAAAAATCGTATTGAACTTCCGTGTGCATAATGTAAATTCAACAATCTAACTCTCCGACCCGCTCGAAGGCACACGGATTTAAACTATAAAACTGAATGACCGGACCGCCGCAACAGCAATTGGCGGGAACTGTGGTTGAGTCCTAAGGGCCATCACCGGCCACGGTACAACCCTTCCTGAAGGAAGTACGTCCCGTCATCGATGGGAGGAGTTAGATCCCCCACCTATTAGTATTCCCTCCAGGGTGGCGAGATCCAACCATTATGCCGGAAGCATCTTATCCTCATTTCGAGGTGCCCCCCCCCCCCAGGGGATGTGCATAATGTAAATAAAATATTCATCTTAATCTGTACCTCTACATCTGAATTTCTTCTCAGAAAACCAAAAAATATTTTTTTATCTTGTATATAATTAACAATCATCTACTTTTATATATAGTATATTTTTATTTTTCGCAATGCACAACTTTTTTTTCAGGAAGCATTGAGTAAAATAAATTTAAAATGCTATATTTCTTTAGTATAAGGCCGCGTCAGCTTGATGGTAAATTTCCGCTTGCGAGATCGGAGGGTTGTAGGCTCGTAACCAAATTCTACAGTTTTGTAAACGTGAATGGTGTACAATGAATTCATCGTGGCTAAGCCCGCTTACATTGGTGATGTCCAGATACTATGAGATGAGAAAGCCACCCAAATGTCATCATCAACCATACCACTGTTCAAAATTACGAAATACACCCCAAAAGAGGCTTTATATTGCTTCGAAACGATTATAAATTTTAACAAGTAATATTACCAAACAAAATTAACTTTTATTATAAACATTCAATTTAAAATATTTCGACGTTTAACTTAAAAATGCTTTCTCTTTGGCATATATTTTATGCGATACAAAATTTAAAAAAGTTTAGAACTGTTGATCTAATTTATCTTCTCTTACCCGCAAACCAAGGACTTATGATGAAATGGAGGAGTGCCATCTTCTGTTGAGTTCACCGGGCTTGGAATATCTGAGTGAAAGTCTAAGATAACCCCAGCACTTGGAGATCGAAAGAATTTTTAGAGAGAAAGCTCACATTTTGAATTCACTAAGGAACTCTCCACTAAGCAATCCCTTTACAGAGATTATGAACTTTGACAAATGTGGGTGTAATGAAATAATACAAAGGAAAAAGTGAGCCAGAGAGTAATTTGGGAGGAAATAAATAATATACACTCTAAAGGGAAGTGGAATCCATTTTTGCTTACGATTTCAGTCCTTAAATCTCTTTGTAGGTAGGAAATAAAGGAATATAGTGGGACAGAATTTGCCCTCTGGTAAGGAAAACGTACTGCTGCAACTAAAAGAATCACTCATCATAATAAAAAATTATCAATTAAAAGTACACAATTAATGTTATTTTATATAATTTTTACCACATTTTTTATAAATATCTTTAATTTATATTAATGTGAATAAAGACTCTATCTTCATAAAGGACAATAGTGTATTGAATTTTAACTCACCCATTTTGATAAGCACAACTTCGCTTGTTTTGGATGCATCTCGAATCTCTTTAAGAGCCTAAAGAAGGAAAAAGGATTAATTTGAAAGGACATAGAGATTATGAAAGTAATGATGAAAATGTTTTTATAATTTTATATAATGGGAATATACAAAAATTCATATCTTTTTGTAATTTCGATCATTAACAGTTTCAAATCCAAAGTATGCTTTATAGAGTTTTGAAGTAGAAAAAAACTATTGTAAACGATGGATTGGTTGATGACCAGAGGCTGGAAGTTGTAAACAATACAAGCAGATGACTTTTGCAAGTAGGATTTTATTGTTTCTCCAGACGTTTTATGGGTGACGTTCAGGTGTGGAGTAAGAATCTGGGGATCAAATAACCGAAGAAGATGGAGGACCCACTAACAGGAAAATTCTAGAATTGCTTCGGACTTTTTCTTCTAACTACAACGATGATTATAATCTGTGCATTTTCTGTAGGCGGTTCAAGGTCACATTTTCTACCTCGTTATTGGTTGTCTGGTACCAGTACCACGGTAGAAAATGTGACCTTGAGCCGCCTACAGAAAATGCACATTTGCAAGGTCACATTTTCTACCGTGGTACTGGCACCAGACAACCAATAACGAGG
Source organism: Argiope aurantia (assembly GCA_026543865.1). Classification (NCBI taxonomy): domain Eukaryota; kingdom Metazoa; phylum Arthropoda; class Arachnida; order Araneae; family Araneidae; genus Argiope; species Argiope aurantia. The sequence continues at coordinate 13,937 of JAPMOR010026318.1, forward strand.
TAGAAAATGTGACCTTGAACCGCCTACAGAAAATGCACAGACTATAGACGTGTATACGCCAAATCATTCTGGAAACGAATCTGACCAAACAAATGTTCAGTGGGCACTCATTCTTCATGTTTTCAGATCTCTGAATATGATTTCTAAAGAATATTCTTATAATTTTTTGTGAATAAATATGTATCGAGGGTTGAGAATGGTGAATGTTTTCCTCTCTGCTCGAGTATGCTGAATTCGTTCACCAAAGTGACTCTTCAGTATAAAATCGGTTTCAACCATATTTATTTCAAAAATATATAAATTGAGTTAAAAAGTGTCTTTGAAAAAAAGACAATATATTTTTTAAGATTACTAAACAAAACAATTTGTTATTTTTATTATTTTCTATATTTTGATCTTGAGATTTAGTGTTTTTCGAGCTTATTACTAGAGGGCGCCAAAAGTATCGAATCTAACCATAGTTTAACTAACGGTTTCCAATAATTAAGTTTTTGAAAATATTAAATTCGATTATCTTATCAAGAACACAAAAGATTGAATTTTAGAATCATCTCATCAAGAATACAAAAGATTAAATTTTCTAGCTTGTCATAAAGAATATATTCATATTTTCTATAAATAAAGCAAATAAATTTTAGTAAAAATGCTTAAAATGCAAAAAAAAAGAAGTTGAACAAAAACAAGCAAATTAATTAACGAATTTTCAATTTATTTTTGAAATAACTTTCAATATATATCTGGTGAATGACTACAGGATATGGCATAACATTTTATTAATTATCAGACGTTATTTTATCTACTAAGGCATTTTTATGTTTAATGTATGGGTAACAGATAACATTTTCATTTCTTTTAATTCAGTTTATTCATACATTATATTTCGCATTTCGAACAAAAATTTTCTGTTTCAAATATTAGAGACTAAATTATTAATTTTTAAAATTGCATTCCGTTACAAATTAATAATCTTATTTCAAAGAAACATTGGCATCTTTTTCGATTCTTTACGTCTATTGATAAGAGGAAATAAATGAATTATTTGTTGTGAAATAAATGGGTAATCATTCTCACGGTAACTGTTGAATTATTCTAAGATGGTGTAAAGCAATAAAATTGAAAGTTTCATAATTCCATCTATTTATATTGTTACAAACCTGCAATTCGGCTTCCCAGCATAATTTGTTCCATCGATAGAAAGGAGGTTTTACAGTCATCTGAATGGGACTAGCGCGTCGGAGGTCCCAGAGCTTGGCGACAAACTTGGCGACTTTGGCGCCAAAGTAGATAATACCCGAAACTTCCAGAATTTTCCCGATCCGTCCAGTAGGAACCGAGATACGCCTCGAACGTTCCTGATTGGTTGAGAGGCTTCTAGCCCCGCCTCCTGAGACCTATAAAAGGAAGCGGCCGCCGCTGCCAAAGAAGACGTCAGGGGAGTTCGAGAGCAGCGGAGTAGTCCGAGTTCGAGAGCAGCGAAGTCAGTAATCCGAGTCAGAGTCGGAGAAGTAGAAGACGGAGTAGTCGGAAGCGACTGAGTCAAGCTAGTGCTGAACTGAGCTGTGCGCTACTGTCTGCAGTAGGTTCTGGTTGTATGCTGCTGTGTGTGCTGCTGTATGCTACACGTCTCGGGTGAAGATAATCGTCTTCTGTGCTGTATATAGTTGTCGCTTTTGTGCTGTCCTGTGTGTCTTCGTGTAAATAAACGTTGTTGTTTTATCTTCTACTGCCGTCTGCTGATTGAGCGTTCTACACACCATATCACTTCCACTATCCAAACGAACCCCGGTAAAGAAAATTTCGTAACAATATTATAGGAGAGTGATTCTTTTTTTTTACTGGAAATGTCAATACATCATTATTACGTTACGAAACATGACACAGAACTATGAGAATTTATAAAAATTAAGTTTCATATATTTTTCAGGATTACATTTATTGACTTAAGCATCATAAAAAATTTTTTCGATAAATTTTAATAGCTGAAAGCCTTTTTTTAACCGGTAGTATATTCTTGCCTGTAAACGTTTAGAATTTAGATATTAAGCCATAATTATAGAGGATATCCTGTATATTATGAGAAAATATTTTTTCTATATTTTAATTTCAGCAATTAGTTTTCAATTTTTCAGCATTCGCCCTATTCTAATTTCTTTTGATTTTTCCTCATATTTTTCAAAGGCATTTACTGTGGACGTATTGCAATTAACTGAGAACTATTGATAAAAGTCTTACTGGATATTCAGTAATTCAAAACCAAAAGTGAAGATATAATTAAATAGAAAACATGCTATTGTTATTTTACAAAAATATAGAAAATAAATTTTTGCATCAAAAATCTAAAAATGAATATAAAGTCGCAAATCATCTGAATGTGTCGATTTATTATGACAAAATTAGAACTTTAAATTGCATAAGAATTTTTCTTTTATAATTTTGTTTTGTTCACTAGCTTTTAGATAAAAATACTACTTTTTATTTTTAGAGATAAAAGCCTGTTGATTTATTTTAGAATTTTCCTGCATTTTGATCTTTATAAATCTAGCATTAATTAAATACATAAAAATCTTATGGAATCATTCAATCAACCATTCTTTCAATTTACTGTCGGATAGACTATTCATATCAAATTAAATTTAATGAAATTAAATCCATTCATTCATAACTAATTTCAGAAAATATTGGAGACATATTAGCATAACAGAAAATAAATGCAACATAAATAATAAAATTTCATCTTCACAAACACATAATTTAAAAACTTTAAATAGTCCAATTAAATAAAGCTTGCAAATATAAGGAAAAGGCTGCTTACTTGTGTTGAATTTTCATCTCTATAAGTAGCAAAGATGAAACGAGGAGGCTTAGGTAATTTAACTAATTGTTTCACAAATTCTAAGCCGATTCCTCTATTTGCTCCAGTAACTAAAATACTTTCAATTTCCATATTGTTTAATGGTGATAGAATAAAATGCCGGTCTTGCTCTGAAAGTAGGCAGTATGTGTGGAATGAAGTTAACCCAACATTGGCGATAAAACCTATTGTAACATTTGATAAGAATTGTTATCTATGAAGTATAAGAAACCTTCCCCTTTATAATCGATTCGTCATTATATTGATACAAGATTATGTAAAGGTCACGCAATTGTTTTGCAGAATAATGCCTTTCGTTCCGGTTGTTAACCTAGGTAAATACTAAGTATACTAGATAAATAAAAGTTTATTTTTATCTTAACCAAACGATATTTATTCACTTAAATTTTAACTGCTTTTCTTTTAGTAGAATTGTTTCGTGTTGTAAAGATAAAATTTGTAATCTATTTGTCACTCACTTCCGAATGTTCTAGATTTTAAAGTTTTATATATTTTAAATCTAGAAACCTTTTCCATGATCATGCGCTATTAAGAATTTTTAATTCATGTTCATAAGATAAATATTACTTAAATTAAAATGTTATTTCACTCCAGAGTTGATCTTATTGTAAATCTGAATCTATTAAAATCAAGATTGAGAAACGGAAGTCATTTAAAATAAAGATATTCTAAGTCGTAATACACAAATAAAACTGTTTCTTTATTGAATTTATAGTCTAATTCTATTTGCTTCATGTTTTTAAACATAAAATTGATTTTGAGAAGATTTTTAACTTGATTTCAGCTTGTATTGGCTTTAAACTGTTATTGTGGATGGCATTGCAAAACCACTTTAACATTTTTAACTGAATTATTAATTAATCTATTTTAATGAAATTCTGTTTCTAAAAACTGCAGCATTTGATACAGTTATTGTCTGTAACATTCCATAATATTTGGAATGAAGAATTAAAGTTAAAGATTAAAAATAAAGAATAAATAAAACAAAAAACCCCTCTATTCTTAATTGGATTAACAGAAACGTTTAGAGCAAAAAAATTCTACGTTTAATTGCATTAATAGAATTGTATTTATATTATATTGTGTATTATTGTTTAATAATACACAAATACATTTATTAGAGAATATGCGAGAAAATTTCGGAAAGACAACTCCAACTCGTTTTTATAATAATACATAAAAACAAAGTGGAACAGCTTTGAAATAATTTTTTTTGATCTAAAATGAATTCTCACAATAAGTTTTAGTAATAATTAACTATTTCTAGTATTTATCAGCTTTTAACAAACATTATTAACTATTACCTATTAAATTTTCAAGTTATTAACAGCTATTATATGTGTTGTAAATAGAAACCTCGAAGCAAGGATTTTTTTGAAGATTTTGAGCTTAATTTGCATAATCCGAAGCAAAAAATGATAGAAAAATGTCTTAAAAACAGTTTATTCTATTAAAGCTAAGCTCTTACAATGACAAGATTGTGTCATGCACAATCCCGTAATATAACTTAGGACGAATTCATCATGAACTATTGATTCATTATGAATCGATAACCGAATCTTGATTTATTCTTTTTATCGTGTAAGAACATGATATTGTTTTCGTTACTGGGTTTTGAATAATTGAAGCTGGAAATCGTGTAGGCAATGAATAAAGTATAAATGGCAGTATTCTTCTTCATCTGCTTCACCTGCTTTTACCAGTATTGCATTATTATTATGTATGCTTCTTTGAAAGCAGATGTGTTTTTAAAAGGTTGGCTTGCTTTTAGAGACATGGGGCTTTCACCATAGTAATTCTACGGGTTTTAGAAGACCCCCACGCAGTCCTCTACTGGCATGCGCAGATTTATTTTCGTTATATCTCGTAAACTACATCTATTAAAGACATAGGGTTTTCACTTTGAAGTACCCCGGGGGTTCTCTAAACCCCAAAATTTTGGATCTATATCGCATGCGCATTGCGGGTTTTGCTTACTATTGGTCAAATCAATGTCAGATCGATACCATAGAGTTCCTGTGGGTCTCGGGATGTCGATGACTCAAATTCTGCTCAGACCGGAAGTTGTTACATTTCGGCTTCTATGCAACGTAGAGACAAGTGGTATCCATTTAAACACTTTTCTCGATAAATAGAGACGAATCACATTTTTACCGAAACTCTGGTCTCGATAGAGTCTCGAAATTTACAAATTCGTGTTACATTGCATTTGCGGGTATCGTTGGATAGTACTCGTCGAAATGCACGTAACGATATGAGTTTTGCGTTGCTACTCCGAGTTATTCGTGAGTTACAGGCTCTAAAAGTTGTAAAAATTTAAATTTTTCCAGTGAGGTTTTCGACCTCATTTTTGCAAAAACTCTCGTTACGAATGGCCTCGATACATTCTACTCAATGTACTCTACTGGGCGATACCACAGTTACGTCACTTACGTTATTAGGAGCCGAGAAACGGAAAAAGAACATGCTGTTGTTTCATTTAGGGGGTTTTGAAGCTCGAAATCGCGTAGGCAATGAATAAATCATAAACGGGGAGTCCTAAGCTTTCTCCCAATGAAGCCTTGCAAATAAATAAGGAAAGGGAACGAAAGAGCAAACAGAGGCAGGAACAAAACCTTCAGTCAAACCTTCAAAGAAAAAAACCTTCAATCAACAAAAACGAATGATGAAAATTTAAAATTAGAAACTGATCGAATTAAACATGAACGTAAAATAGCTTTACAAACGAAACGAAGAAAGCGTAAACGTATGCAGTGTGTCGCAGATTCTCAATCGCAACAATCAACTTCAACGTGGCCATTTAGATTCTAAATCCTAACGTCAACGTTCAACGCAAAACGTCTCCGTTTCGATTCTGAGTTAAATATCGCTTTCAAGCACTAAGTAATTTATCGAAAAAAAAATGTTCTCACATGATAACTTGAAATTTACTATAGTAGATTTTAATTATTTATTGTTTTTTTTATTCTTATTTCGTAAAAAATGTTCTCATATTTTCAGAAATTTTTGTTTTTCTTATAAACGTCGGAAAGAAAAATTCGAATTTTAGAAATTTTAATTCACTATGTTTAATGCATTTTCAAATTACTGCGATCGCATTAACCCTTTACTGGGACAGCATGTATCTTCAAAGTTATGCATACAATAAATTCTAAATATCTGTGTCGCGCTCGGGGATGATGTTATATAAATCAAACTATAACTTTGTATTACTTGTATGGCAACATGATATTGTCACGGCAATTTCTTGTAAATAAACATGGAGTCGTTCTATGCTATGTCTTGTGTGTGTTGTATATGATTATCAAAAATTATTATACGTTTTATATACAGCAGCATGCAATACTCTGTGCATTACGGTTTGAAAATGGACACATTCTTAGCACTGAAATTAAAGTTCCATATTAAAATTTGAACCAAATTATATGGGAAATGCTATGAGTTGAATAAATGAAATAATTTTTCTTTACACAAATATATTTGTATATATTATTGCTAACAATATTAAAAATAATTGTAGATTTCTTTAATAGAAAGACTGCTGAAGATTCTCTATTTCCAATTCAATTTTGCAATTCTTCGTATTTGTTTATAAATTGCAATAAAAATTTCGTAAGAAAAAAAATCATGTTGAAAGTGTGTACTATCAAGTTCAGCAAACAAATGTTCCAAATTCAGGGTCTTTTTTTATTTCCTTTGTCGCGCTCTTTATTTTTATGATGTCTTTGTATTTCTTTTATCATCGTATTTTTATATTCTTGTTTTCATTGATGGGTAGAGCATCGCATTTATGGTTTATTCCCACTTATGTTATTATTCCTCCACATTTATTCCCACTTATGTTGATCACTTAATGTAGCTAACTTCCTGCTTTGAATATGTTGGAGTATGGATTTGGAAATACTGTAATTTAAAACTTTTTTATATTTTTATTCAAGATATGACATATTTCATATAATTAATGACAAGAATCATGACGATTAATGATTTAATCGCCATTTCCCTTTAACTCTTTTGTTGTTGTAAAACACTCAGACCACTTACAACGCCATCTATTGGCGAGATTCGATAATAGCATTTTTATCTGGAATTAGTACGAAATAAGAAATAATAGCATTAATTATTTAAAACGAAATAATACCGTGTGGAAAATAATATCAAGAAGAGAAAGCATGAAACAATGCATATTGTTTGGTCTTGGTATTTGTAGTTCTGTTTTTGAGAAGTTTAAAAAAAAACAAATGTTTCACCATTTATAATCGCTGACGTACCGCGTTTTCATTAAGATATATACTTAAGAGTTTCATTCAGTTGTATTTGTGTTTTAAATATATTAGATCTCACTTATGAGAGTATTAATATTTTAGTTTATTATTTATTAAATTACTTATTATTTATTCATAAAGTGTAATTACTTATTATTTATTTATCTATCCACAGGATGCAATAGCTCATTTTACACCTTTAGGAGATTCATGATAATAAACTCAGTGTGAGCCTTTTTGAGAGTTGAAGCTCTCCAATAAGTAACACTAATGCCCAGTTGCAAGAATCATTATTAGTACTAATAAATATGTGGAGACTGGAATCATGCGATTTTTTTCCAAAATCTGTTTTTAACTTCATAATATTAATTAAAACTATAAAAATTTGTATTTTATTCAAATTTTATGAATTATAAACTCATTTTTATGAGTTGCATCTATATACACTTCATGATTCTTTCCATAACGAGAGATCCACTGATGGTAAGTCAGAACACAACACTTGAGGATTCCTGAAATGATAAAAAAAAATTGGAAGAATCAAAATAAGTTTAAGAAAAAAACTTTAACGTAGAATATTATAGCCATCTTTGAAGATCAGCTATTCACCTATCATATAAATAATTATTAATTTAGTCATATCACCTAATGTTGATGAAATATATCTTATCACAACCATTTTCAAATTATATTAAGTGCTTCCAGGTATTTTAAACAGCAACATCTATTGGTAAACATGCGAGTTATCTATATAAACGATTTGGATTTTACAAATTTAGTATTACTTTACTTTTATCATCTTGAAAATTTTCCATTTAATATTATTGAGCTATTCAATGTATAAAGGACCCAATCATGGAACGCTCCAATCTGCATTTTCGACATTCATTGCTTTTTTTTTGTTTGATTTGTAGAAATCTGCTGCCGAAACCCATCAGACTCTTTTAGAAACTTACGGTGATGCCATTTCGTCATATTCAAACTGACGATTTTGGTTCCAAGGATTTAAAGAGTGTTGATTTCGATATCAAAGACAAAGAACGGTCTGGAGGACCAAAAAACAAAAATTCGAAGGCAATCATTTGCAAGACATATTGGACGAAAAAGGAAAAAGTTGAAGAAAATGATCGAAAATATTTTGATTGATATATATTGTACCAATTTTTCTACCCCCCCCCCGTTTTAAAGTGAAAAAATGATCAAAATATATGCAAGCACCTAATACTTGAAAAATAAACTCGAATTATACTGATTGGTTAGCTATATTCCCAAAGTTGCGAAATTAGTTGGCGAAATCGATCTAGCTGTTGAAGCTCGGGGTTTTATCGAAATTTTATGGTGTACCAACCAAAAATTATTTGTCTAATTTATTATCGACCAAAAATTACACCGGGCAAATTTGTACAGTATCCCAAAATACAAGGATATTCTAAGTAGATAAATTTAGTGGAACAAATTAAAAATATTTATTCCTAGTGAAGGATAATAGATATGTATGAATAGAATGATAATAGATACATCATTGGATAGAAGAAAACTCAAGTTTTTATTCAACGTGTTCAATATGTGTTAAATTTGTTATTCGACTAACGTCGTATCGGAAGTCCTTTTATTGCCACACGAGAAGTTACTGCCAGATTATTAAAATAACTTCTGTAAGAATTCTGTCTTGAAAATTTCGGAAAGTATCAAATTTTAACGATTCTATCTTGTAGAATTTGTATCTAAACGCAATTCATGCCATTAGTTGCGAAATTTCCGACTGCCCTTGTTCTTGAAATTCCGGTAATCATGCTCAAAAAGCCACCATCTCATTACCTAAGATTACGCTCAACATTTTCATTTGATGAAAATGTTAAATGTTCGGGTGTTTTGAACGAAAAAATGAATGTTCATGTTCATGCTGAACGAAAAATGTTTTTATTCAACATTTTCATATGAGAGAAATAATGTTTTTCTCTTTGAATATACAATAACCTACTATGAATTTCTTGTACCAATAATAAATATGTTAGCGATAAGACGGCACTTTATTGAACTTTGAACAAAATTATATATATATATATATATATATATATATTTCTTTATTCAGTGATGTATCGGGTATATTTCAATATATTGTCACTCACTAGAAAACATATTTAAAATCTGCTTCGTTTTTTCGTAAAAATTATGAAATTGTGGCAAAATTTCCTCAACATTGAAAAATGTAAGAAAAGTCATATTTTTCATTATTGTAAAACAATATTATTCAATATATTTTTCAAATGCATTAAGCAAATGAGATCAAATCTTTAATTTCATATTTTTTATTTAATTTATCAGACTACATTTATATTTTCTACAAATATGTTACATGGTTTCTTCTGATTTTATTATAATGAAAATTGTTTTCTTCAACTAATTTGTTGACATAAATTTCGGAGAATTCTGATAGTTAATTTTTCAATTTAACAACTGATTTTCAATTTCTCATAAAACTAATGGGAGTTTAGCATTTCACTGATGGAAAAAAATTATAAAAAAATAAAGTTATTATCGAGTGCAAAAACGTTTTTTTGTCGTAATTCATTGAGACATTTTTCATACATTTTAGTCCATTTGACATGCTCGATTTAAAAATGCTTCCTGTTAGATAATGTAATGATTATCTGCCATTTTTTCTCTAGTTATTAATGGTATATTTAGGTGGCTGAGAAAGACATTTTACTAATAAAACATCTTAAAAATTTCATTCATATTTACTTAAATAACTCATGACTGCACATCATATCTCACAGAATAATATATAAATAATAAATTGACTCAGAGTATCGAAAAAATAATGCATACATTTCTCCTAAAAATAATTTTCTTTCTCATTTCAGAATCATTATAAATAATAACTCAAAATTAACCCAGTTTACAGATGAAAAACTAATACATACATTTCTAATCAAATTAAATTTTCTTTCTCATTTCAGAATTACTATAAATAGTAACTCAAAATAATGTATTGGGTTAAAAATTTCATTCGGAATTTTTTATCTCTAAAATATTTAATGATTGTACATAAAGTCTCCCTCATACATTCAAGAAAACATAAATAAAAAAATCACCTCCGATAACTAATGAAAAACTTATATATAATCCATTCCATAAAATAAGACTAATTTTTCGTTTAGTAATAGTATGAATAATATTTCAAAATATATTTTTAGGTTAAATACATTTTATTAATACTTTATAAATTATATATTAGGTTAAATAAATATGCATTACACATACCTCCTGGAAGGCAGCAGCAGTGAATTTAATTGTACTTTAGAAATGTAAGTATTATCACATAGAATGCGGGACAGGGAGGTTTTCTTAATAGATAGTAGTTGAGCTAAAAGAGAAAATTTTGAATTAATAAATAAAACATATTTTAATACATAAAAATGAATTTTTTTTTGTATTAATGTACCAACTTGGCGTTA
>JAPMOR010026318.1:24634-46754 GCA_026543865.1 Argiope aurantia
ATTTAAGCTCAGTATTTGATAATTTTTCCTATATTGGACATGTGATTAATTAATAGCTAAAGAGAAATGGCATTTGTTAACACAAAAAAAAAGGAAAAAAAATATGACACAAACTTTGAAGAGCAACTAGATTTCATTTTATAGTAAAAATTGTTTTTCTTAATCGTTTGAAACCTCTCTTAAATATAGTGTTATGAATCTGTAATGTTGTTTCCCAGCTCAGTTAGTTCCATCGTAGTAAACACTGTTTTATGATCAGCTCTACTGGATGCTGATCGGTTGATGGATCAATGTCCCCTGGGTTTGGTAACAAACTTGGCGGCTTTGAAGACAAAATGGATTATATTAGAACCCTCTGGAATTCTGTCCATATTTCCAATAGGAAGTGAATTATGCTTGATTGTTGGAGAACCTTCTCTGCCCTGCTCCGGAAAGCTAGCTGTACAGGAAGCAGAAATGAGTCATTTAGAGTGTCGTATATAATTAGTCCATGATGAATTAGTTGGATCAGTCAGAATTGCGCTTCGCTATTAATCAGTTGGATTAGTAGCGAAGCGCAAGCACTGCGTAGGGTTCAAGCGATTACTGAATTATGAATTGAGCTCCGAGTTTAGTATTGAGGCAGCATTAAACGTATGTGGTTATGCTTGATTGTTGGTTTTGCGTATCGTAGCTAGACAGCAGTTGGATACAACTAAAGCGGCGATGCAGTGGAGAATAGCAGGTGTTTGGAAGGACTTTTTGTGAATAGCTATGTGGATTCCCTCTTTATGCTTTCTGTATGACTGCTTTGTGTGCTGTTGTGGTTGTTTATAAACGATTACTAGGCTGCTGTTTTTTTCAAGTACAGTTGTTTGTTACTTGTGTATGTCTCAGTTGTGTATTTGTAGTCTGTGTCTTCGTGCTTTCGTGTTAATAAATGAAGTTATTTGTTATCTAGGTCTGGTGTCTGTGTCCTCATACACCCATTATAGCGAATCCGTTCGAGTATAGTGGAATAATTTGCATGTAACAATATATATAAACGATTTTGAAATTTTATATATATATATATTTTTTTTATTCTAAAGAATATGATTAACTTTTAATCCTTTAAAGGGCCATTTTTTTCTAGTCATATTATGTTAAAATATTTTTAGGTTTGAAATTAGAATAAGAAAATAGATTCATTTAGCTTATTAGATAAATTTAATTTGATTAATTAATTAATTTGGCTAATTAATAATTACGTAACAAATCAAGACACATTTTGTGTAAGATAAAGAACTGAATAATCAAAATTTTTGTCTTTATAAAAAAAATTGTCAGAACTTATGCCAACCTACATAATTTCATACAAATATTGATAAATTTGGTGGGAAGCATACTTCCCACAGCCCTAGAAAGGGTTAATTAAATCACCGCGCATCTTCCTAATATTTACATGCTTTTAAATTTTCAAAAGAAAATTCCCGAAATAATATACATTCTACGTTGCTTTCAAACATGTAATTATTCAACAACTAACTTGATACCAAAAAAATAAAAATGCGCAAAAACATAGAGAAATTCAACGATACCAAAATACATCAAAATCTCAACCTGGTGTGAATGATCCTGCTTGTCCAACATGCTCGAAGTAAAATCTGTCGCCGTATTTCAAGTGATAAAATTGTCTCGCTATAATGCAGGCAGCAGTTGGACCCACTTTGGCTCCTTTAGAATGATATTCCAGTTGCAATCCAACATATAAATCAACATCTTGCACTGACCTAGAATTGAATACGTAACACATAGAAACACTAGATGAATTGATAGTTTAGTCACGTTTGGACATGCTGCGATAGTGATTTCTGTCGAATCACTAGAAAAGGGTGTAAAATCAGGAAGAAAATTAATTAAAAATAGTCAGTTTACTACAGTGAAGTCTTACAACAAAAAAATGGGAGCTGATTGCCCACAGCAAGTTGTTGAATAATTAGACATGAAACTCAGATTACAGAAGGATACGTTGCGCTGCTGTATTTCATAATTATTAGATAAAAAAAAAACAGAGTGCGAAATTATTGAAGATATATTCCCACTACCAAAAATCTTTAAAGAGGGTGTTTAAAATGGAGATAGCAGGTCTCATCAAGTGGCTCTCACCAACGATGAAATGGTTACTGCACATTTTGAACGAGCTCTGGTGTATTATTCATCATACACCAGTATACATAATCCGTAGATGAATTCAATTCCATCTATTCTGCCAGAAGAGGGAATAGAATAAGCCTGGATTCGAGAAGAATGGCTAAGTTCACCCATATAAAGTCACTTTAAGTTGTACGCATCTCATAGCACCACTGATCACATCAGTTAGTAATGAGGCTTTAGATCTAATGGGATCAATTAGACAACTGCGATCAGTGGTATAAACAAGAACTAGTTGAAACCTACAAACATAATCACAAACTACATAAGGAAATTTTAGCCACCTTAAAACATAACAGGGTGTTATTCTAATCGTAATATGTAAACCACGGACGATTAGTTTTCCGCATCACCTTCAGAGCAATTGAGTCCTTATATGAATGCTGCCTTAACACCTGCTTTCAACTCCAAAATCTTTGAATTGCTTCCTAGTCATACTTTGTATGATCTAATTATTTTGTAATGTTTTCCATGATATGGGTTTTATGGGCACCAACAGGAAATATTATATAGCAGTATTAGTCCTTTTCTTATTTCAATGTGACCTTATCTAATTACATCCGATAATAATCGATTTTAATCCAAATATCAGGTGCTTGAAGCCTCCCATTCATTGTAGTAGAGATAGATAAGTCAATGACAGAGAATGAAACTCACTATTATATTAATTTATAATTTCTTGTATGAAAATACCTTGGATATATAAACGAAATAAACTTTTGAACATAGTTTTAGTACCTGTGTTATTACTTTATATTATGCTTTTGTTCATTTGAAGGAATTGCATCTCTAACTTCCGTCCTCAACATCAGTAGTTTCTCAATAGTTTGCTTCTTTTACATTGAAAATATTAACCAAAATCACGTATATTGAAATAGAATAACCTCTTTCTAATCTCTGCAAATGATAGAAATGTTAGAAGCACGATTTTTCTTAAATGCTCACTGTAATCATAAACAATAAAAAACCCAAGTATGTTGGAATATCTTGAATGTACAAATAGTTGACAACAGCATGAATGAACTACAGAGCAATCACAAATAAATATTTCAAAATTAAAGGGATATATTTGCAAAATTGTAGAAGAACACGCATTTTGGAAAAATGTAAGTAAGAAAAGATAGAAAAAGCACTTTGTGGTAAATGATATCACTGACTCTCCGATCCGCCCGAAGGCACACAGATAAAAAAAAACCTAATGACCGGACCACCGCAACAGCAAAATTGGCGGGAGCTGTGGTTAAGTCCTAAGGGCCATCACCGGTCACGGTACAACCCTTCCCGATTTAAGTACAACCCGTCCTCGATGGGAAGAGCCAGATTCTCTACATATTTGTGTATCCTCCAGGGTGGCGAGATCCAAACACTATACCGGAAGCATCGCATCCTCTTTCCGAGGTGCCTCCCAGGGAGTCTAACAGTTTATGGTAAGTCAACCAACTGACTCTCCGACCCGCCACGAAGGCACACGGATTTAAACTATAAGGCTGAATGACCGGACCGCAGCAACAGCAACACTGGCGGGAACTGTGGTTGAGTCCTAAGGACCATCACCTGCCACGGTACAACCCTTCCCAAAGGAAATACGTCCTGTCATCGATGGGAGGAGTCAGATCCCTCACCTATTTGTGTACCCTTCAGGGTGGCGAGATCCAACTACCATGCCGGAAGCATCTCATCCTAATTTCGAGGTGCCCCCCCCCCGAGGGTCAACACTTTATGGTAAAATGATTTTTGAAAGATAATAATGGATCACTTTTAGCAAATTTAATTACACAAATCACTTTTGTTGCACCATTGTCATTTCGGCCGCAATCGACCAAATGAGCACGCACGCATCGGACCATACCGTTTCCTTTCCAACAGCTACTTGTAGCGCCATCTATCGCTAACAATACCAAACTTTATAACTTCTCTCTGAAAACAGTGTGTGAAATGGAATTCTACCTTGTATTACTTAAAATATATAACTTTTCAAAGCTGGAATTTTCAGTTTTACACTTTTTTTGAAAAATTTCATGAAAAATCTACATGTTAAAGGACAAGCACTCACAAACCGAAATGAAAAGATGCATGAATGAGCTATCATCTTTCCTTGAAAGGTTAACCAACGCATCGAAAGAAAGAAAAAATAAGGAGTTTGAAAGATTCCATACTTTGTATCTTCATTGACAGATGGCGCCATGTAATCATCACCATTCTCATCATTATAGCAAACATCACAATTCGGCCAATTTTATTAATGTTGATAAAAGCAGATGTTTAATTGTAATTTTATTAATAATTATAAAAACAGATATATAAATTAATTTTAGTTATATTTATAAAATTATCGTCTGTAACTGTAATTGCATCTGTAACTGGTTTTGTTCCATTATTTTTTAACTATGTTTTTTATCGCAATTTATTTCCAATCGCTTGTTTCTTTTTATTCAATCTTTAGAACTTCATTAAATCAAATCATACCCCATGAAAGCATATCAAAGTGAAAAGAGTCAAAAACTAATTAATGTGTTGGCGATAAAAACAAGGTCATTTCATTGAAATATAACAAATCGATACAAATCATAACAAAAATTGTAATTAAAGGCTATTTATCATTATAAAGGATGTCCAAAATTTTTCAAGCAAGATTTGAAGTTGTCACTTTTTCTACTTTAAATAGTTTCAGCCTTATTAAAAAACCATTTAACAGCTGATAGTTTAGGGTGAGTAAAATTGGAGCGTTACATGATAGAACAACGTGTTAATGCAAGATTTTAATTAAATAGAAAACTTTTTTTCTTTAAATTGTTAAATGTTTATTGAATCGTAAGGATAGGGTTATATATGGAATAGCACACACGGCAAATTACCTCCATGGTTTTGATGGAACATACACACTCTGTTGTCAAAATTTTCCATGATCATTTTGCATAAATGTGGCTGAATTTCGTTAATGCAGCGTTGAATTTCCTACTCTAATGCAAGCACGAATGTGGGCTTGTTGGCATAGAACGTTGACTTCATATAAATCCATAAAAAGAAATATAACGGTGTTAATTCACACGATCTAGGGGGGCAATTCTGAAATATTCGAGGAGTGGCCGCCAGACTTTCATTATTTCTGAAATATTATTCAAAATTGAAAACATATTGTTTTATCATGTAACGCTCTATTTTTACTAAATCTAAATTATCAGCTGTCAAATGTTTTTTTAAAAATAGTGTTGCCAACACTTTACTACAAGAATGGTGGCAAATTCAAATGTTACGTTAATTTTGGGAAACCGTTCAGAAAACCCTTTACCAAATTAATCTTACCGAAAAAAATTTGCAAAAGAGTATTCACTCAAATTACAGAAAATATCAAACAATAGGAAACAAATAATTAAAACTTACGCATAATTATTTTTCAGCAACTCAACATTTTTCTCCGAAATGATATAATTATTTACGAGATCATCGAAAGACCGGATATCTACTTCTCCATCAGAACAGTAATACACATAATACACATACGGGGCAATTCCATGATCTCTTCCTCTTTGTACATCCAAAGCAGGCAAATCGCTTCCATACTGAGCTCCAGGTTGTCTACAAGCACATCAGAAAAAAGTAATGTAGAATTTAAAGCTAAGATTTAAAAAAAATGATAAAAAAATAATAAAAAAATAAATTTTATAAATGACTTTTACAATTTACACTGTTGATTTATTGTTAATTTAAGAAATGCCTTTTATATACATCGTTCTAATATTCATTTACTTTAGCGAACAAGCAAATGAATAAAAAAATAAAATATAATAATAACTTCAGACGATATTTCTAAACTAAATTTTCTTTTGTTGTTGTACAAATATTGAAAAAAAATCGCAATTATAATTTACACTGTTGATTTATTGATAATTTAAAAAATGATTTTTACAATTTTCTCTGCTGATTTATTGTTAATTTAAGAAATGGTTTTTATATATTCCTTCTAATATGCATTTACTTTAGCTAATAAGTAAATGAATAAAAATAAAATATAATAAAAACTTTAGAAGATATTTCTAAACTAAATATTCTTTTGTTGTTGTGCAAATATTGAAAAAATTACAATTATTTCTTTAAATCAGTACTATAAAAGATAAAGTTAATTTGAGCAAAACCAATACAACAATAATAAAGAATAAAAAATTCAGACGATATTCCTAAACTAATTTTGTTTTTGTTTTTGTTTTTGAGCAATTACAATTATTTCTCTAAACTGCAATGTAGAAGAAAAAGTATACAACTGTTAATTTAAGAATTGGCAAAAACACAACCTTCTAAATTCATTTATATTAGCGATTTATGCTTTATGAATAATAATTAAAACAATTTCTTGTGGTATTGTAAATTAAATTATTGCTTTTACATTTATTTGTTGCAATACAAAGTCAGTACAACATTAATAACGAATAAAATATCCAAACGATATTCTGGAGCTAAATTTACTTTTGTTATTGTGCAAATATCAAAAAAAATTACAATTATTTCTTTAAAGTTGTATAAAGTTTTGTGCTTTCCTAAAGATTAATTATTGGGAAGTCAGTTCTATAAAATAGAAAAAATTTAGTGTGTCTAAGATATATAGGATTATTCAAAGCAATTCACATACACAGTTGAATTAGATATATTCGTATATATTCATAGAAATATTAGAATTGAATTAGATATGTTTACTCAACATGTCCAGTATAGCAACAATATTTGAGGATAGTAACGAATATTTACTAACAAATCCGTTGTCTTCAGTTGCGTCATACGCAAGATGCTTTTTCGTTATACCAACATTCGTTAAATCACTTTGAGTTGAGTTAGTGCTTCATGGCACAAAAGCCATCTTTGGCTAATCCGTGTTACGTCATGGCACTTAAATATTTATATCAATTTACAGATGAAAATCCCTATAGAAGGAAACTCTATAGAGATGTGGTTTTTTGGACCCGACTGGAGTTTCAAGCAATGCTTTGCTCGTTAATTGATTTTATTTTGTATTTCCAACAAAACATTTTAACTTAAAATTTCAGCCATTGAAATTTCTAAAAATGCATATGAATCATGAACATATTTGAAATTGTTATGCTGTTTATGCAAGAAATTGTTGATTTTTTTATCAATGTAATATTTATCTATAAACAAGCACGAAATAAAACAGGATAGAACCCTCAAAGCAGACAAACTGCTACAAGGAGATTTCCTAAAGAGTTGTTTGATTAATTTCACACAGAAATTACTTAAAATTTTAATGATATAAACACTATTTCTTAATTTGAGTTGAATATTAAAATAGGGTATTGAAAAGAGGAATAGATACTTACAAAAACAGGTAATCAGTGACGTCGTAGACATACCACCTGTCAAATTTCTCGGATGGTACGCTGCATACACCATTCATGATATCTCCAGTATATCCTTGCCATAGGAGCCCAGGATTGGAGAAAAGATCCCTGAATTTAAGATTTAGCGCGCCTACGTTCGTTGCAATCATGCTGTGGATTCTAAAAGCTGATGTTGAAAACTCATTCCAAGCTCCTAATTGTATATATGGGTTGTATCTTGTACCACCAGAGCCTCCCTGCACATACAAATCGAACTCTGTCATGTAATAATCGCCAAGAAGATGTGGTAAATATTCTTGGAAATTTATGTATTGCAGCTGAGCGATATTAATTCTCCTGTGAAAAGAATGTTGTTTATCATTTTAATATTATAAGAGATATAAGTTATTTTGTAGTTTTTTTAGGGGATTATGATTTAAATAAAAAATATTGCAAAATCTATTCCATAAAACAACGCATCAGCTCTTGTTTGTGTTACCGGCAAAATATAGAACGCCAGCATTCTATTGAATACCTAGACATTGTGCAAAATACCAGACGTTTTTAGGCAAAGTATGAAATATGATAATCATTTCATACTTCCTTAGGCATTGTATATAATACTTAGACATTTTATAGAATGACGAATGCTATTTAAGCAAAGAATAACAAAAAAGATCCTCGTAAGGCTATTATTTAAATGACGTGTATTCCTCAAAAATACGAATGTTATTCTGAAAAGAGTAATGAGAGTGCCATTAAAAATTTTGTAAGAAAATGAAAGAAAAATGCAGAGTAAAGAAAAATGAAAGTTGTAAAACCAAATTTACACCTTTCTTATTGAGGGAAACGAAATTTTTATACAAAAAAATAATAAATTAAATTAACCTACTTGTTGCAATATGGTAGGATTGAATGACATTTTGAATTACATTTCATTAAATTTTTCCCATAAAGACATTTCATATAAACGTTATCAGACATTTCATTTCAAAAACGTTTTGTTTTACCCATATATTTGATGAATCCTTGGCCGCTTCCGCTGGATTGAGCAATTGCAGAAAGAATTTCATGGTTAGAAATATCTTCAATTCAAAGTTCTTAGGGCAAAAATTGAATTTTGATCTTGCATATTGTTTTAAAATTCCTTCAGATGTTCTAAGTTGGTAGAAACAATCCTCTGTTGCAAGACTTATTAAAATTGCTAATATAGTGAGCAAATCATCTCGGCCCTTATCGATTCAGGAAGAGGAAATCGTATTTCTATTGCATTTCATACTTTGCCGGTTTCTCATTTGGCATTCTATCAAATGTCTAGGAAATGTGTGAATATATACGTTTCATATATTTTTGGCAAGTTTTTAGCATTATATACAATGCCTAGGAATTCTATGGAATGCTGAACTTCATATTTTGCTGGTAACATATACGCCCTCATCGCACATTATGAAATAATAATTTTAAAATCAGTTCCTGTATATTCCTGTATGTGACACATCGACCTTCGGTGTTTTGATTATATTTGTCACAGTTGATGAATCTGTAAATTCATTTTATAGAGTAAAGTGGGGATAGGTAATAAAATTGGTAGAAAAAAATTGAAGATTATAATATACTTTTGTGAATATAGTTAACTTAATGTTGGATTGAAGTTGTTTGCCATGCTATTTGCAGCAACAAGCTGCTAATTTTCAATCGCTGAAATGAGAAATAAAACGGATGCAGTAGTCATTTTAACACTAGGTTCAAAATGTGGTAATTCTTATTCAATACTACTATTCTTACTTGCTATTTTTTATTTTATAAAACAGAGTAGTAATAATATGAATTTTGAAATTATTACCTTGATTCTTGAAACAATCTTTCATCATCCCAATTAGGGTTAATTTCTTTCAACTCTTCAGCAATTCTGTTATGTTCCCTCATGAAAATAGTCTGCATGCTTGTTAAAGCAGCATGTTGATTCACGCGGGGATCCCCTAAATATCAAAATTACCATCAACATTTCTAAAGAAATTTATCATAAATATGTTTTAAAAATAGTAAATATTGAAGAAAGTGATTTTATTAATGGATTAAAAAACAGACTTTTAATATTGAAAGACTAAATTTAAAAACAAAATCATAAAAACATGTTAACCTGATAGAAAAACGTTAAGTAAATTAGTATTCAGATCATATTTATAAGTTTTTTTTTTAAATTTTGCGTACTGTTTATCTAAATATCTCAAATTAGAATTAAGTAAGTAAGGTGAGTTGAGTAAAGTTAAGTAAAGTAGAATTAAATAAATAAGAATTCATTATAATTAGAATTAAGTTAAGTAAATTGAATTTAGATCACATTTACAACATGTTTTTTTAACTTTTGAATTTCTTATGAATCTTTTTTTGGATTAATAACTTTAGATTATTTTTTTATTTTGTGTTAATTTTTCTATTTTGTTGCGACCACATTTCTGATTAAAAATTATTTTTGCTTTTATATTAACATTAAACATTAATAAACTCTTACTTTAAATATATGATTTTGTATATTGATTATAAATTTTGGTTTTAATATATTTTAAAATTCATTATTATAAATAAGATTAACCTTTTATTCAATTCTATTTTCAAATTTCTAATGATGGCGTCTGTAACGCAAAATCAAAATTTAAACAGAATTTGTTTATTAATTGATCCTTAAGTTTTGAAAAATCAAAATATTGAAATGTTCTTCGGGAACATGCATTTGTACAACGAAAATACTGAAGACTCTAGAGCAATACCAAAGATTTGTTCACCATACGCTGCCTAAAGAGTAATTACATGCCAAAGTATGGAGCTCAATTGTTTGACATTTTGAAAAATTGCATTTCCTGGTGGCATCGCACAATTTATAAATAATATCTTTCCCATAAATATTATTATTTCGTTAGAATAATAATTGGAATTTATTTTGATGGGAAATAATTTTTTCATCAAAAAGAGTGGCATTTAAAAAGTTAACATCACTTGCTGTGCAGATGTTACAATGTTTTCTCATTTAAACGGCAGCAAAATTAGTCAATAAAATATCCTCATTTATCAAATACATTTCTTTATTTGTAGTTGCTTGAAAAATATGCAGGTCTTGCTTCAGATATATTGTTTTTTATTTTCATACTGCATAAATTTATAGCTTGCTGACAGTCTCTGATCTTATGAATCTGTGATATTGATAATGAGCAATACAGTTAGTTGATTATAAAATGTTTCTATATTCTGAAGGCAACGCTATGATACCATGAAGCTGATTTGCTGTAGTTTTAAACGCAACTGCGTTTCTGAAAGAGAATTATGTGGAAATTATACTGCTGATATTGTACTTTTAATAATACATTTTAAAAATATGAATTGATTTAGCAATCTAGGAATATATTCTACTTTGAATGCTTCTAGTTTCTGTATTAATTAAAATAAATGCTACCAATCTATAATCTTCTAGATTAACAGGTGTTCACGAGACCTGAAGAATATATGTGAGAATTTATCTACTTTTTACATATAACTGATGAATATTAATTTACTTATAAACTTTTACAATCTAATTACTAGTTATAACTTATATTATTACTTGTTAATAATTAGAATATCTATAAAATAATGAGCATGTTTGAATGAGAAAAAGCTTCACTGCTCTATTTAACTTTAATTACCTGCTTCGAAACATTGGTATTTTTTCAACATGGGACAGAAGATGTCTTGTGGATTGTTACCACTGGGAAGAAATTCTCCTTTTTTGGTATAATTCGATATCAGTTTACCTATAAATATGATAAGAAAATATCAATACGTAAATGGAAACTTTAATATGACATTAGTTTGCTATAATGCATTTTACAAATAGTAATCAACAATAATATAAAATTATTGACTGATATTGACAAACATTCTGTATTATATTAACCTAGATTGGCATTTAAATGTTGGAAATCAAATATTAAATGAAAGAAAAAGATGGAAGCAAAAGACATGTTCATGTTAGTATGGAAATTAGAAGTTCTAATGCGAAATATAATTGTGTAATAATGTTTTCAGCATGATTTTGACTATATTTTTTCCACTTGCTTGAGCTGTCTCATTCTGCATTAAGATACAACACAATTAGTGGCATGATTTTTGGCGTAAAAATCCTTACCATGCTTAAAAAAATTGTATTATATAATTTGCATTTTTTTTGTAATTTTTGAAAAATGTATTATGTAATTTGATTTAAACTTTCTATGAGGTCTCTCTGGAAATTTCATTTGACACTTTATAGATATAATAATATAAAACAGTTTATGAATTATTAGTGATAAAGGAACATACATTTTTCAATAAAAAATGCAATGAATTACGCTCAGAATTCTGAAAAATCATAAAAAAAATTTAAAGTAAAAAAAAAAACTTTTTAAGCCACTTGAATCTAAAAATTAAAAAAAAATAATATTTATATACTAGTGTTGGAACTTTAATAGTGGCAACTATTTATTTACATGGAATACAAAAGTGATTTATGTCACATGTTTTACAGATCTTCAATATAATCGCCAGCATTGTGTACAACCCTTTTAACGATGTGGAAGTCGTAGAACACCTGTAGCAGCGCCTTTCTGTTGATAGTTCGAATGGACCGGACTACAACCGCAAGAATCTCTGGAAGAGTTTTGAAGCGAATGCCACGAAGTGCTTTCTTCATCTTAGGAATTAAGTCAAAGTCACAAGAGCTTAGATCTGGGGAGTGTGGTGGATGGTAAAGTACTTCCCAGCCCCATCGATCGAACAAATCAGCCACAGCTTGCGCTGCATGCGGGCGAGCATTGTCATGCAAAATGATAGGGACGTTCTGCAGAAAGTGTCGCCGTTTTTTCCTCAAAGCTGGTCTGAGATGATGCTCAAAAAATGAGCAGTAATACTGCGCTTTGACGGTCTGCTGTGGGGGAACGGTATGCGTTATTCCTACCATCACAGTCGTACACGAGAACCAGCATAACTTTCACATTGCGGGAATTCTGAAGAAATTTCGAACTTCGAGGTGACCCATAAGGACGTCATTCGATTGATCGACGTTTCAGTTTTGGCTGGTACGATCTGGTCATGTCTCATCCAGCACATTGATACAGTGTAAAAAAGCCTCTCTTTCGCGCTCATAGCGCTCCAGGTGGATTCGAGCAGCATCGTGTCGTAGCCCTTTCTGCATTTCCGTCAAATGATGTGGAACCCATCATGAAGCAATTTTTCTCCTGCCCAGGCGTTCCTTCAGTATGCGCAGCACAGTCGCATGCACAAACCCTGTGTGTCGGGCCAGCTCAAACATGGCTTGGAATCGATCACTGTCTATTAGTGCGGCAACAGCATGCACTTCTTCTTCGCTGACACTAGGACGACCTGGCCAATGTATGTCTGCCACATTTTGGCGTTCTTCATTGAAGGCTTTTACCCAACTTGCAACAGTTCTGTAAGGTAAAGCAGATTTCCCCGCAAGCCTCTTGAAGCCCTACATGACATTGCCGTGCTGCACGACCTCTGGCACATTCAATTTTTATCCAATTTCGTTGTTTTTATTATGAAAACCTGATGACAACACTTACTTTAGACCGCAGGCAAATAGAAGGATCATTTCTTCGCGTCACTCCTCACGCGCGTGACTTAGGAAGGACGAGTCATTTTGCTGAGAGGTAAGGTAGGTATGTAGCTAATGTGTGGTATACGTGACATTGTTTGGTTTTGTTGCGTGGCATTTTTGCAGCAGTGTTGCCACTATTAATTTACAACCCTCGTATATTCTTTGAAATTTCTAGTGCTTCTTCTAACGGGACTCTTTGAGAGACGTTAATTTTATAATTATAATAATGGATATCGAGTTCATGAAGTCCGATCTTAGACACAAATTTGGAGAATTTGGTAACAAAAATGAAGAAGAAAAAGTATTCAAGAATTTCGGTGGCAATTCTATCAGAACTCGAATTGTACTTTTGTTTTAGGGCGTGGAGAGGAAGTCAGCTAAGTGAGAGAATAATCTGTTAAAATGAGCGAAGTCTCTTGATCGCATTTTGCCTAAGCGCTTTGTGCTGATGCGAAAACTTAAGAGTGGTTTGTCGTTGTGTATTATTGATTTATACAAATGCTGTTTTGTGTACTTTTTCTGTGCTTCATGCTTTCATATAGAATAAAGCATTATTATTCTA
This sequence comes from Argiope aurantia, assembly GCA_026543865.1. NCBI lineage: Eukaryota > Metazoa > Arthropoda > Arachnida > Araneae > Araneidae > Argiope > Argiope aurantia. Next base: position 38,325 of record JAPMOR010026318.1, read on the forward strand.
TATTAAGCCTGTTATAATTTTCACCCTAACAATATGAAGAAAAGGATGACCTTTCTAAAATCATTTCTTGTTTAAAATAGACTAAAATCTTAAGTATTAAAATTCAGACACTTATCGCATGAATCAATCAAATAAGTCAATCAATTTCGCTAAATAATTTAACTTTAAATATTTATCATTTTTAATTTTAAAGAAAATAATTCACACCAACCTGTGCCATCATTGGTTCTTAATGCAAAGGATGCATTATCACTGGGTCCATAAACAATAGATGCATCCATAGGAGCAGTTTGGCCGGTGTCTTGCTGTCTTTTATCTAACATAGGATACATTTTATGTTAATTTCGTTGAAATAAAAAGAATAAATTAAAACTATAATGCATGTAAAAAATTACATAAAAAATGGAAAACATAAATGTACCATTTCTCGCTAATATTATATTTGCTTATAAAAATATTTTTGATTTATCATAATCAGTTTCCGCTTGGCATCATTTGAAATTTTCTCAAAAGAGTTTCTTAAATTTTAAACTAAAAGCATTGGGCAGAAAATAGCAAATAGGAGACAAAAATATCCTATACATCATTCAAATATTTAAAATTTGTTAAATATTTTTAAAACTTTTTAACGATCCATTTTCCATATACTTTTAATTAACTTGACATACTTATAAAATTCTCTTCGCATGCTTAAAAAAGTTTGATTCTTTGCACGTTTCTTAATATTAGTAAAATTTAAGATTTTCCATAATAGTATGCAAAACACTATTTTAATATTTTCAGTGCTTAAATGTAATCAATTGTTGAATTTATTTCAGTTTTTTTTCAATTAGTAGTGAAACTGTGTCAAGAATTTATATCAAGATTCTATATCATTTCTAATAGTGAATTATAAACTAAGAACTGAAAAATAGAAACTAATTAAGACAAAAATAATTTCTACGTTTTATCCTGTAATACCAGTAAAATAATTTTTTCATTTTGCACATAGATATTGTACAATATGCAACAATAGCGTACAACTTTCGTAATATCACATGATATTAAAAACAGTTGAATGAAATTACAGAATAACGTATAACATACTATGTTACCAAGTTTATGAACTTGTATTTTTAATACATTCATCTAAATACTTTACTGTTTGTTGCGTTTAGTGTTTGGTTTTCTCATAGAAATGCATTATGGAACGTTGCTAGGGCATTATTGCATTAAACCAGCATCTTTGGCAAAATAATCTCCATGAAAATGCATTATATTTCATTAATGTAAAATACCGATTATGTGGCTGTGCAGTAAGAAAATTCTTAACAGAATATCTGCATAATAGCGCATTTTGCTTCTCAGATCCCCTTAAATGACCAAATTTGACTTTTGTGTGTGGGAATTTTTAAAGTGAAATGAACTCCTTTATCAAATAACGTCTCTAGTATTATTGAATAAAGCCATATGTAAGTATGTCTATTTTACACCAAGATATTTGCAATATTTTAACGATGTTTTTCGACATTCTGCATTATATTCGACATTTTTTCGACATTCTGCAAGTCAAGAAGGCCATAAATTCTTATACAAATTAATTCGTTAAATTGTTCATTAAATTCAGTTGATTTTGCCATGGATGCAAAGACACTATTGCTATTACCTTTAATTGCAAGTGCTGTGATTGTTAATTATTAAAAATAAATTTCTTTAGTGATAACCAAATGGCATCTTTAGGCAAATAAAGTTAAAAGAATGCTCCTTAATCTTTAAACGAGCAGTTCTTGTATATACATAAATTTATTTTGTGCATCTTGGAAATGGCTTCAACGATCTGGATCAGATTTTATATTTATATATTTTTATATTTAATATTTATATACGATTTTGAATATGAATTTCTTTTTTTGCTTTATCAATATAAGAGACTTTACTGAAAACACCCAATTTTACACATAAAGAAATTATTTTTTTTATAATTAACAACTAGAACTTTTTTTACTGTCTGCTCTCATGCTGACAATATCTTATGGCGCCATCTCTTAAATTTTTGTGGTACTTGCATTGTGATAAGACCCGATTTCACCATGGTAGAACTGAGTGTAAGTTCAAAAATATATGTAATGTCAGATGAACTGTAAAATGAATGCTGCAATTCAGCATACTATTTCAAATAACATGCTAAACTAAGTGCATACATGATTTTTTAAAATTTAAATGACTAGCTCATATGTAGGTAAGATTGAAAAATATTCATATGTAATCAGTATGCGATTCGTATCTAAATATTCTCCCCAGCCCTAGAAAGAACAAGACTTCATAAAAAAAGAAAGACTGCCAGGCCAAACGTGTTCTCCCAGATACTTCATAATTATTTGTTATGAATCATTTTTTTAGTACTTACTGGTGTTACACGCCCTGCAAGTGACTGTTCGAAAGAAATCAAGACACGTGACTCCAAATTGGGAATAAAAAGGATCGTTTGGAGACACTGCAATATTCAGGCAAGCTGGGTCGTTCGTATTCTCCTGTGCACAGCAGCGGCCCGGAACAGCAGCTAAAGTGAGAAAATGTCACTATTAAAACCCAAATTAACCATAAAAATTTACATAGAAATGAGTGTAAATTATTGTTCAGTTAAATTAACTATCAAGACAAACCAATGGTCACCCAGAAATCTATTTTCATGCTCTCTCATAAAAATATTTCCCCCTTTTTTTTCCTATATAAAAAATGATCAGGCACTGAGCACGACCAATGCTCAGATATTTATTTTCAGAGTCAACACATGACATTATGTTCTTAATGTTGTAAAGAAAAATTGATTTTTGCATTTTGCAAACCTTTTTTAAATCGAATAAAACCAAGATAACAAGAAACTAAAATTTTAGACCAAGTTCACACATCAAATTACATTAATAATAATCGCTACGTTTTTCGAATTTATGGCCTGTATATGCATGTGCATGTACAGATTGATAAATAGCAACCCATTGCTGAATTTGGTTGAAAATTTGATAAAGTTTAAACTTTAGATATTAAAATTACCTACCAAATTTTATTTATCTAGCTCTTTACATTTTGTAGTTATGGCGTTCACTTGCTCACGGACAGACAAATCTTTTGCGAATGGATTTTGTTCAAAATTTAATAAAGATATGCAAATTTAATATAAAAACTGGCTTTCATCCATTTAGCTGAACAAGCTATTGCGTTATCGGATTCATAAACAGATACACAAACGTAATTTACAAAAATGTGCTTTCGAAATCGGTGTAATCTGGAGATTTGTCACAGTTTCGATTTTACTTTTTGTGTCGGTTACAAAACTATTTCTGTGGATATTTTGCATAAATCATATTTTTGACATGTTACATTTTATTTCTTTAAATTATATTTTAGACAATTAATCCTTAGCATAGAATTAATGCAAAATTGCCCAAAAATTGAATTTGTATATCAGAATACTTTTTTTAAAATCGATGGAAACCAAAATTTGTATTTGCCATTGAAGTGTAGTCGTTAGAATATGAAGAAATTTTCATTTATTTAAGTCCTTGCGATTTGGAGTTATTGACTTTATATTCTTGATAAAGTATCGACTAAAATACGATTAATCTTTTCACATATTTGATTCAAAATGTCTGAGAATCCCTATTTTAGATGCTAAACATTTATAATAAATTTTATCTCTCTAGTTGTTTATATTTTGTAATTATCGTTTTTACTTGTACTGGCGATAATTATTCTTTTGAAGAATATAATATCCATGCAGACATCTTGCAGAAAACTGATACGTCAAAATTGTTAACAATTAATAACTAATTAATTGGTGAACATGGAACAGCAATAGGAGTCAAAATTAATTAAGGAAGCAAAGTAGGGTATTTAACACAAACTCTTTTTAGTGGGATGCTCAGTTAAATTTGCGTTTTAATTGTGCATCTCTTTTCTTTATTTCTTAACATCTAACTTTCATTTGTTTGATTTTGAATGGTGTTATTTATGGGATGCAATCCTCTATTTCAAATCTCAGTATAAAATTACGAAGTTTCAAAATTGTTTGGATATAGCTTCAAAAAAAAACGATATTAACGTAACAAATAAGCTGAACTAATTCGATTTCTCCAAAATGCTCTGTTTTTAAAGAAACTGAATCCGAAATATGCCTTCTATTGTTTGTACCATCTATGAAATAGGCTTAACCATTAACCATCATTCTTACAATATTATTTATAAATACACTTTAACACATTTTCTTCTAAGAGTTTTAGACATACTTTATTTACCATATCTGATATAAGTTTAACCACTACCGATTATTCTTACAATATTATTTATAAACGCACTTAAGCACATTTCGTTTTAAGATAGGTGAGAACTTTATAATTATTGCCAGAGTTTATTTTGAAAAAAGTATTAACACGGCTTAAAACATATGGGCCATCTATGAAATACTCTCAATCACCGGTGATTCTCCTATTGCACCAATGATGCATTCCTAAGCATTTTGGACGCATTTTAGTATGATTGATAGATAAGTAATTGACTGAAAATTTGACATTGGTATTTATAAAAAGAAAAAGTTATATTTTCTACATAAAAATAATGGGAATGAATACGATCTTAAATTAATACAATTAATACAATAAAAACAAAGTATATATACCTTTATACAAAGTGATTCACAATGCAACATTTAAACTTTTAGAGCGAGAATAATATTCTTACAAACGAAACAAATAATGCACTGAACTCCACTCAGATAAGGATCATTCCACGAGGAGGGGATAGAGGACACATCATCATGAAGAAAAGATAAACCAATGATAATTGGGAGACCAATAATGATTGGATGATGCAGGAATGATCAACCAATAATAATTGGAAAACAAGATGATGCAGGAATTATAAACCAATAATAATTGGAAAACAAGATGATGCAGGAATGATAAACCAAAATAATTGGGAGACAAGATAATGCCGAAATGATCAACCAATAATAATTGGGAGACAAGATGATGCAGGAATGACAAAACAATAATAATTGGGAGACAAGATGATGCAGGTATGACAAACGAATAATTATTGGGAATTCTCTATCTGACTATATCTTATACCAAATATCAGATATCGAATGCTTTTTCGTTTTGCAATAAGTACTCGAAGCTCTTCCCAATCACAGTTATGTTATTAATCCCTGTAACATCGATATTAATAATAAACTCTTTCAAAAGTATTTGGCATTTCGAAGTCATTTGCAGATGCTAGTGAAATTTTTGTTACGAAGTCAGCCAAGCGTATTGTACACTGATGTCCATAAATTAAGGATAATTCTGAGTCACGAGGAAATCGAACTCTAAAATACATATATCACCCATAAAATGACTACAAAAATCATATGCAAATTGCAGGAAGCCACCAGATGACACAGACAGTACGTCACAATGACGAGACTGTAAGAGAGTGATGTATAAGGAATATAGGTAAATAAGTAAAATTGTTCGCAAGCGCTTTATAAGCCTTTCAGTGCAATAACCGCATAGTTATGACACAAAGGACGCATTTGGATGATTTTTTTACGTGGTAGAATTATCGACCATCTGAAATGTGGGCGTACCCATCTGGAAATATTCTAGAAACTTGGAATCACCTAGAGTGTCATCTCCAGGCTTTGGCAACGATTCCAAGATGATGGTAATGTGAGTAGACGTTACAGCACAGGTCGCCCCCCCAATTACAACGCCGAATGAGGGCAGGTATTTGGCAGTTACTGCCAAAAGAAACAGATGGAACACAGCATCAGACCTGTCTCGTCATATCTCTTCAACCACTGTTACGACAGTTTCATGGCAGACCATGTATAGACGCTTAGGGTAGATTGGTCTATATGCTCGTAGGCCTGTCAGATGTGTTCCACTTACTGCAACTCACTGTCGCCTGTGGTTTAGCCTGGAGTAGAAAGCATGCATTGTGCACACTGCAACAGTCGACTTGTGTGACGAGTTCAAGTTTAGCTTGCAGTCTGATTCTTGTCTAGATTTCATCTACTCATTATAACATTCTATATAGTTACTTTTTCTGTGTATTTTATATGTAAACCAAAATATTTTCTCTTAATAAACAGGGAATCCTAGAGATTCCAAGTTCGGGATATTCTGTGGCGAAAGAAAGAAAGTCTGATTCTCGCCGGGCTTTCATATTGAGAGCGCCAGGTACCGTTACCACCAAGAGAACATCATTAAACGACACAGTTACGGTGGTGTAGGATTATTCATTTAGGGAGGAATTATTCTGGGTTCCAGAACTGACCTGCATGTTCAAATTGGAACCATGACAGGTCAAATATATCGGGACGTCCTTCTTGAACAACATGTATGTTGGTTTCGGGACGCCATGGGCGCAGAATTCGTGTTCCTCACCGAACATCGTAACCGAATGCCTTCGATCGGAGGATACGCGGATATTGGCCAGCGTTCTCACCGGACTTACATCCAATAGAGCATGTGTGGGACTTACTTCACCGACGAGTTGCAGCCCGTCAACCGCTTCCTACATGTCTAACGAAACTTCCCCAAGATCAGATCTATAATTTGATATGCAGCATGCCTAGATATTGTGCGAACCATATTGCATCGTCTGGGAGACATACTATGTATTATCCATTATACCAACCATGTAATATTGGTTTTTGTAAAAAGTGTTGTTTTTTTCCTTTGCTCCAGAGAGCAAAAAATCGCAATTTTTATTAATGATATCAAAAATATAGCATCTTTTTTGCTCTTTGCATTTTGTTTAATAAATAAGCTTTACAAATAAGTCACATTTGTTTTGCTTCTCACTTTTTCTTTTTCTGAACTTACATTATCCTTAATTTACGGACATGAGTGTAGATCATTGTTGTGGGAGATCCTTACGTATAGAAATCTAGTCTAAATAAAATAGGCACTGCGAACCACACAAGGCGTTTGCTGTCGGCGTCATTTAGTTAATTCCGCTATGAAATATTCACATGCGATTTTGCTTTGTTTTATGTTTTTTTGCTTGCCTTAAATGTCTGTAAATGGATTGATTAATTACGATACATAAATCGCTTTATGTGTAGTTTATATTGTCAATATAAAAAAATGAAATTCATTATAAAAACTAATTGCATTTCTACTTTGATGTATTCGTAGCATACAAAGAAGAAGTACTTTATTTACAAGGTTACTCGAGACATCTCCAATACAAAAACAAACAAACAAAAAAATCCTCCTTTTTGTAATAATGTCTGTCTATCTGTAGACTTGATAGCACATTTTTTTTTGAGTTAGACAGGCGAGATTTGTTATACGATATTTACATGAAATTTAAAGTTTTCAGTCAACATCTGAACGAAATCTACTACATTAAATTTGTTATTCTCTAAATTCAAAAGCAATTGAACACAATAACTATGAAACGTGAATGGCTGGATGAACAGAATTTAACATTCATTTTAGCATCTAAAAAGCTAAACTGAATGCTAGCTTTTAAAGTGTAGCGTTATCAAATTCTGAACTAATAGTGTTTTCATCGACGGATTACCAATCTACATTCACGTGTTTGTAAACTCAACAACTAATGAACTTACTTACAAAATGCACCGTTTATGTACTTAATTACGTAGCACTACACTTACATAAATGAAATTTTTTGCACAAATTGTAGTTATGTTTCAAATTTACCCCATATTGATGAAAAATATTTTTTGGAAAGTCCTTATCTGATTTTCTTCACAATATTGCAAAATATAAAAGTTTAATTCCGGAACAAAATTCTAATCATTTTAATCATTAACGGTTTTGACCAATATCTACAATAGTAATACGAGAAGGAAGAGAATGAGATGACACCTCAATTAGTGATAAAGTGATCGTTATAGAGTAGCGATAAAGTATTGGAGAGGCCACCCCTTTTTTGTTCACGCTAAATCTGTTTCAAACTTTTTATTGTCTTTTCATAGGAAATCGCGCATTCTAAAATCATACCCTAGGTAAAAAGAATTAACATTTTAAACTTCAATTCAAATTCAAATGAAGTTTTCCAGTTTCCGTCCATTTAGAAGAATTAAAATGTACTTGCGAGCTTCGAATTCAGACAAGGAAATGTCGTGAGCCACAGTTTGTCCGTATATCGTAAACATGAAGGACACATCTTCGGTTGGACGATGGCGATCCTGGAAAATGGTCAGAGTCAGCTCTCTGGGTTGTGGTAAGGGGGCACCATTTACAGATCTTCGGGGATTGCCGAACCCTAAAATGAACAGAATTTAAATCATGTAGGGATTTATACAATTTGTATATAATGAAATTAGTATCAAATGATTAAAACTGGAGATGTGAAATTTCTACTTAATTATTATCAATTAATTTCTACTTAATTATTATTAATTATAATTAATTTATATTTCAGTATTATTAATTA
>JAPMOR010026318.1:46764-57304 GCA_026543865.1 Argiope aurantia
TAATTTATATTTCCGTATTATTAATTAATTTCTACTTAATTATTATTTTTAATTTCTACTTAATTTCTAATTATTTCTACTTTTTCGTTTACGAACTTTACAAAATATCGTAATCGTTAAACTTGGATATCTTATTTGATTTTTTAAAAAAAAATTTCTTTGAGAATTATTTTTTAAATTTAAATTAATTTATTTATTATCAATATTATTTTTCAATTTTTTTTAAATTAATAAATATTTGTAAATATAATAATAAATAAATATGTATTTAATACTTTCATAGGATACAATGGCAACTTTAATAATAATATTTAGGAAAATCAGATATTAATCGTTTCATTTGATTTTTGAATTATATCTCATTTGTCATGAGTGGCAAAACGCAGGTTGATAACTGCAATATATTTTTTTTAAATAATTTTTTATCTTCACTTAAATGACAATGCTTTAAAATGTTTTTAAATATAGCTCTTACCTGTGCATTTCAGGGGAGAACAGCTTTTGATGCTATAAATCCCAATATCCTACTTCTTTCAAGTTCTACCTATGCATTTTCATCGTACAGTTGAAAAAGTCTAGCTAGTCTTTAGAAAAGGGATCATGATCGGAAGCAGAATTTGATACAAATGAATAAAATAAAATATGGACGGTATGCCAAATTTCAACTTATATATACTTATATATGCTTTTTTTAGTTGTTATGCTTATTATTAAACAATGCAAATGTCAATCTGTTAATAGTTAAACTAATTGCATGAGCTTTATTATAGAATTTAAAAAAAATTGTAAAATGGGAATAAGAAAATTTCTATGATATTTGTTGATTGTTATAATATTTTCATTATGTATAATTTCATATGGAAAAAAAAGTTTTAAAAAACTCTACGGTACTTATTAATTGACGGTGAAGGATTGATAATTTCATCAGCGAAAACAAACAAATAAACAAACAAACAAAATGTTAACAGATGATTTAAGCGCGCTTATAGGTTTATAATGCCAATTTGGGTTTGGTACTACATTTGGCGAGTTTGGCTCTTTCACCTTTGATCAATAAGTACCAAATCTACATCAATAAGTACCAAATCTACAATAGCATTGCAAAAGAGAAATCCATTTATTGAATTCCACTTATTACAAAAGCGTGCTAACAAAAAAAAATTACTTTCCATTACCTGAGTAAAATGCAGGTAGGTATCTTTCGAAACACGTGTTTGCTGCGCCCCACAATGGATAGCGTAAATTATTACAAATCCCATTCAATGTCCTGTAGGGGTAATTGGGATCGCATTTGATAGGTTGACTTGGTGGACAGTTGATGAAGCCGTTGGGATTATTTCCGGGGTAATTTGATCCTTCCAATTCCATCCTTAACAAGAATATAAATTCATAAACATGATTGAAATAACGGAAATATAAACAAATCATGAAATATTCTGCATAATTTAGATATAAGAAATTTCTATTCAGTTGCTTCAAATCAGTAAACCTTACTTTTTTTTTAAGTTAAAAAAATATTCTTTGGTAAATTTGTTACTTTTGAAGAAGCAATTGTTTTTAAATACAAGGTGACCATAGATTGACTTTCCCTGTCTGCATGCATCTGCAGACAAAATTTATAAATGGAATTACATACAAACACATAAACAGAGAGCACGATAAATGCAACGAACATGCAGAAAATTGATAACCTTCTTAATTTTCACCCTCTTAAAATTGTGGTCATTTGTATAAATCTTTGAAATCAATACGTCACAACAATATATAAATGCTATTCTTATTTCACTAATTCTGTGTAGCTCACTTTTGTTACTGGAGAGTGTGGTGGCCTGGTTGTAAGGTTGGAGGATCACGAAATGAACCTGTCTAGTGCACTTCAAATACATCGAGGGCAAAGGTTATTCTGTTGGTGTTGCACATCTCTGTGTATCCAGCAATATTTTCGCTCCTCTTCCTTTGGGCGGTATATGGACAGGAGGCATTCATTCAAGTGCGACCTAAAGCCTCAGATTGATGGAGAAAGATATTTTTCGTTCAAGTTTCTTGGTATATATTTTGTCGTATTGTATTCTGTATTATAACGACATCTAACTGAGGTGGTGAAGAGAACATCGTGACTGCCTGGTTGAATTTTAGCTTCAAAGCAGAATGCAATACAGCTGAAAGTGCAGAGGATCTCTATCAAACCTAATAACAGCTATATAAGCATGTCCGGCGCAAAGGTTATTCCATTGGTGTTGCGCATCCCGTGGTACCCAGAGATCTATTGCCTTCTTTTCTTTTGAGCAGTATTTGGACAGGAGTCCAAATACTGCTCAAAAGAAAGTCCAAATACTGCTCAAAAGATCTCACTCAAAAGAGTCAAAATACTTCTCAAAAGATCTCACTCAAAAGAGTCCAAATACTTCTCAAAAGATCTCACTCAAGTGAGACCTAAAGCCTCATATCGATGGGGAAAAGCTATATTTCATGCATGTTTCATGGTTTGTATTTTATGGTAGTAAGTTAAGTGGTATAATGGCATCAGCTATAGAAATGAGGTGTGGATGGTGACTGTTGAATTGAATATTTTAACTGCAAAGCAGAATGTGAGACTTCGCTGCAAGAGCAAATTGAGTCTTTTAGAGCTACTTAAGTAGTTCGTTGATGGTTTTGCATGAATAAATTTCATAGGTTTAGTGCTTCTGATAAAGAAAATGGATATCCCTCCTTTCCTACTGGAAAATCAGGTCGATCTTCCAGCTGAGTAGTGCCTTCAGTCAGGCTCTTTTAGTACATGTATCGAGGTAGTAGCCTCAGATTGAAGGTTTGTAGGTAACTTTAGTGGCTTTGGCTTTGCAAGAAAGTAAAAGTTGATGAAGGGCAAATTAAGGTGTTGGTAACATCTTGAATGTTTTGATTATTAGGATTTAGTAGGTTGAATCCCCCTACAAGAATGATGTTAAAATCTCATTAGGATGAGAATGGTAAGAGTTCGTAAATGGCATATTATGGTGATGGTCATGTTTTGATTGCTGTGATTTAGTAAGCTAAATCTAAAGAATGATCCTAAAGTTTTATGAGGGTGGGAATGGAATATTTCTCCATGTAAATGGACTGAAATTTAACGGTTTTTTTCTTCTTTGGGCATGAGTTACCAGCATATTACTGCATTGAAGGGATGTGGGTGGTGAAAGCCGGAGAGGGATTCGTGATTATGATTAAAACTTAGTCTGGTGAGGTATATGAGTTAGTTAACTTAGATGAATTATAACATAGGTTTGCTAGAATGCAGTATTATTAGAACTTAGTTTGGCGGTACGAAATATTTTAATAACGAATATGAATTGAGAAACATATGTTTAGGGAGTTGTAATTAATGGATTACATCAGAGAAGATAGTAGGAATAGTTATGTAGAGCCTGGTATTTTGTTTACAAAGACGACAGGTGTTATCGAGATGTCGCGGTTAGACTTCGCCTGATTCTTGTGATTGAGGGCCAACCACCGCGAGCATGAAAGCGACTAATGGAGGTCGCTGACTTTGGTCACACGATATATTCATCATAGACACTACATAGGGTGCCTATGGAGAAAAGGGAAGCGCCAGACCCCTCTAAAGAGACTAAGTCTGGAAATTCAGTTGCCGATGGAACTAGACGGAGAATGTACTAGAAGTCGGTTACAACAAATCCTATTGATATTGCTTCGTTCAATGATAAAGGGATGTTCGGCTGTACACAACTGTAGGCATTGTGCAAAAATTTCGAAAAAGAAGTGTCATCTCAAGTATTGTCTTCATCTTCTGATCATGACTCAGTATTAAGAGATAAGTCTTAAAATAGTCCTAGCATTAATTCGAAATTGGAAATACATTTTACTTAGCTAAAGTAAATCTGGAATTTTAATTCCATCGATTATAGTAGTGAAATAATACATCATATTCTCTAAAAAAAATCTAAAAATTCAAGAAACAGTTAGTTTTAAGTACTTTACCTGTCATGAATACTGCAGTCTGATTTATCTTCATCTGATCCAGAGTCGGAATCAGAGTTAGAATTGGAAACAGGACCGGGCTTAAGCTCATTTTCAGATGATTCTTCACCTTTTTCAAATATAAGAATTGGTATCTGAATGTAATAATTTGTAGAGAACAACAGTTAATTTAAAATTCACATTACAAAATTGATAATATCATCAGGTAAAACACTTTTTTTTGTATTAGGCATGATTTTATAGAATTTTAAGTGGTTTTCCATTTCCAAATAATTTTTTAACCAAATTTCCAATTGCAAAATTTTTAATAATCTGAATAGCAATTTTGATTTTTCACAAAATTTTCAGAAAATCCCATAGAATTTTTATGAAATTGTGTGATATTACAACGAGTATCGAAAAGAGATACCAGGACCACCAATAACCTGACTTTTCCTATTTTGTTATTTAATTGCTTGTACTTGTTTACTGAATTGCAATACTATGCTTGTATTCAACGCGTCTATAATTTTTGTCTTTTTTCATTAACATTCTATTACTACTTCTGTGATCAAAGTTTATCAGGAAATATCACGTAAAACAATAAGTATCATTTTAATGTTCAATATATTTATATATCACATCTATGTCCAATTTTTTCCCCAGATAGAAATGCACTGCTGTCAATATATTTTTTTTCTGATCCTAAAATCATTTTTGCGAAAGGCTAGAAAATTTGTAACGAATTTTTTTATTGCATTAACATACCAAAGGACTTTTTCAACCTTTACACAGTATAGGCAATTTCAATCATGGAATTGAGGAAATATTACACGGTTCCAAATAAGGTGAACACGGGATTTGTGGACTCATTTGTTGATTATTTTTAAGAAAAATTATCAAATAACAATGATTATGTGAGAAGGTGTATTATCGCATTACTCCCATGTGTTTTCTAGTCGCGATTCAACTCGTTTTCATTATAAATAATTTCATAACATCTGTGCAAAAAATCTGTGCATATTCAAAAGAATATCCCACTGCTATTAAGCAAACTTACGCTGAGATATTCTTTGAGTATTCTCAGAAAATCTTCCAAATCCCTGTTCCTTAAACCTATCTAGAAGATAATTTCCTCGGTTTTTCATTCAAACACGCTAAACAAAAGTAGGCGGGCAGGAATTTCGTTTGATATCCAGATATCTCGGTCATCCGCAGTAGTTCGTTGAAAGGATGTTTGAGACTTTTCAGTAGTAAATGAGTTAGAAATGCTAATAATGAGTTATTTTCTAACTTTATTGCTTGTTGAGAACAGCTAGATATTGAGTAGTTGTTTATCATTATTAGATATCGCTTTTTTGCCTTGCTTTTATTTTACTCTTTACTTAATTCTTAAGATTCTAGGAAGCAGGTAGATGTCTAGAACCTTTCTACACCTCAAAATTGTGAGGAAAAGTTAGGTTCACTACATCGTCAAAATGAATGATCATGGAATTTCCTTCCCTAAAAGGCATAAAATGAGGAACGAAAATGGATGAAAAATGACTAAACAAAATTGATGTTTTCTTTAAGGAAATTTATATATTTTAAAACTTACGAAACTTCTTGGCGTAAACATTTATTTTGCATTTCTCATTTAGAGAGCTGTCGTTAGTTTCAAAATAAGCGAATCCCGTGATGAAAACACAAACAAAGAACCTGCAAAGAAAAGAAATATAAGCATTTAAAAAGTCCAGACAATTTTCGTTCTCGTTATTTCTAACATTAAGATTTTGAATAAATTTAATCCCGAATAACATGTTATTGAAGGTAAAAGTATTTGACAAAGAAGAGCTTCTTCGATTCTCAATTCACATTCTATCTGATACTAAAATCTTTAGCCTTTTTTGGTCATTATAAAAAAAAAAACTTTTCCGATATATGTGACCGTAACTATCATGCCGTTCACAGAAACAGAATAAAATTTTTATTCAAGGTATTTTGAGATATGTGCTCAAGATGACTCATATGAAAAACGACATTTAAACTCTAACTGTTACGGTTACAATGACAAAATTTCAAAATTTTCGAATGGCAACACCAACAATTTTTTCTGGAATGTGTTCTCCAGAGCAAAAAATAATAAATAACGTTCGAATGGTATTTGTAGCACGGAACTCTCCAGAAAGACATATTAAGGACATATTAAGAAAAAGCGAGAATACACATGTGGTGTGCCTGCCAGAGACGTACAGTTCAGCAGATTTCTTTCGTTATGGCACGTGGTTCTAGTTACCATCTGCAAATGCAAAGTGCATCGTTGTCAAGTAGAAAATTTGAGAAGCAAAATAAATTGTTTTTTTTTTCTGTGGTATCTCTACTATTCTTGGTTATTTCCTCTTTTCTTCTTTCTCTATCCAGCACTGGTGATCCCCGTGCTACAAATACCGTTCCAAAGCTATCTATTGTATTTTTTTCGCTATTGAGAACATGCTCCAATAAAGAAAAATTGACGTTGCTGGTTGAAAATTTTGTCACTGTAACCGTAATTGTTAGAGCTTAACTATTGTTTTTCATAAGACTCTTGAAATACCTCAAATTACCTTGAAGCAAAATTTTATTCCGTTTCTGTGAAAGGTATGTTAGTTGCAGTCACATATATTAGGAGAATTTTTTATAATCACCCTGTGCATGGATTCACAACATTTCAGAAAATGAGTATTCCCTACTATGACTGATTATTTCCACGTAATCAGTACCCCGATCTGCTTAGCGGCAGACTACATCTTCAATTCGGTCTGATGAATTCCGACATACAAACCACGACCTGCCACTTAGATTAACTAGTTAAACTAGAACACCATTGAATATTTAAGGGTATTTACGGGCTGTTCAACCCGTATCAATTACGGCTATCGAATAGGAACAATCAAAAACTGATTCCAATTAAACAGCTGTATATTTAGAAGTCAATTTAATAATCAAAGTAATGGTGCACTAGATTATTGAATAGGCTTATTTACATTTTCATAACAAAATACCTCACCTAACCTAGTAAAGTATGAATTTCAAAGTGATAATTATACTATTTCAGAAATAAGTTTATGAGTTTTTAGCAATTGCTTTCTTTATTAAAACTTAATCCATTCTTGATATATGAGATAATATATGGAGAATGAGAAAATAAATTATCTGAAGAGTGATAAGGGATTTCACAGATCTACTAGATTATAGATGATAATCTAATGGTACCAAAGTTACACCAATCCCAATGCAGAGAAAGTGCTATCGATATCAATTCCTCTCATAATTAGAAAGTCTACCTTAATATTTTAATACTTTCATAGTTACTAAAAATTAAAAATTTTCTTGAAAAAATATCGCATGAAACTGATTGGATAATATCTATAGTCTTAAAATATACAGACAAATGCCATCTCTTTTCTCTTAGGCAAATTCTAGGTAGCTCATAGGTATGTTATTATTAGTGTAGAGGTGAAAAATATTTAATTTTTTCTCTTCAAATATAACCCTCTCTGTTTTTTTATATCTATAGATCGTATAGTTATGAGAAAAAATAGAATAGACATATTTTGCTTTTTGCAAAATAAAAAGCAAACGATTTTTTCATAAAAAATGGACCAAAAATTGTTTTTCTAGCAATGCAAGAAAATCAGAAAGAATATGCAACTGTTTATTCGTTTCAAAATATTAAAAAAATGAGAATTAGATATAAAATTTTAATAAAATATCTTCTTGAAAGAATATTTTATTAAAAACTTCACCTTGATATTTGATAGTTTAAAGTCAATTGAATTCTGAACTGCATCACGAACAAATTTACTAACTCAGTGAAATATTTACAATTGCTCTTTTTGTTCAAGCTAAATTAAATATTTTTTAATATTTATCAATTACAATTTTTTAAATGTTTATTTATTATGAAAATATTTAAAAATTCATAGACATATCAGATCAATCACTACATAAAAATTTATGTATTATCATATAAATTTTTATTATATTTATTCTTTAATGCCAATCATAATGCTAAAGCATAAGTTACAGTAAGATTCTTTTAAACTATGATAAAACATCAAGAGTGATATAACTATAAAATAAAGATTCATTTCTAATTTGATTTTGTTTTCGAATTTATACAGAAAGGAAAGACATCTGAAAAATTTGGTAAAACATTTATCTTGGATAATCCTTGAATTTTGATAAAGCAAAAGAAAATTTTACAAAGAATTCATTTTTTTTTAAATACAAAAATATGTTTACCATATTTTTTTATTTTAAAAAAATTACCATTTTTTAAAAAATTATTTTTTTACTTTTTTTTTATGGTTTATCATTTTTTAAAGTGCTATAAAAAAGAAAAGAAAATTTATATTTCAATCTGGTGTAGTAAACGTTTCTATAAAGTCATACTTTTATGAATTATTGAAATCAAACAGGTTTTGATGCTTCATACAAGTTAAATAAAAAAAAATTACTCAAAATAATCCAATGAAAAAGTTCTCCAAATCCCATTTTCAATTAAACTAATTAAAATAAAGAACAAATTATTTTAAATATGCAATTTTTCGACATCCACGACATTGTTTAATAATCTAAAACACTTAATTAGGATATCCCTAATCTAAAAGGACAAATTGCTATATAATCCATTTTCACATTATTATTAAATTTTTATTTACCGTTGTAATGAATGATATTCGTTTTCATATGTTAATAATGTGTCCTTTTAATGTTATAAGCCTGCAATTTTCATATTCACCAATCTTTTTAATACTGGACATAGGATGGAAATTATTATCTTATAACTTTAAAGAAACAATTCTTTAATATAAATTTATTTCTTGTATCTCGATTACGACTCTAACGATATTGTTCAAATTTTATATTTAGATAAGGTTTTGCTTTTTAGGTTTATCTATATAAGCGTCTTTCCTAGAAAAAAACCCCGCACTTTTATATACAAAAAAAAAAAAACACTTTTTTTATAACTATTTTATAATTAATTATTACAGCCATTTTTTTCTATTTTCATGCTTACAATGTCATATACCGCCATGTCATAAATTTTTGTGACACTTGCACTGCTGCCTTAGGATGGTAACCAACTGGTACCAGAAAATTTTGTAAGATGGGTCTGTATGACATGAAAAAAATACGAATAAGTTCGGCTCACATCTAATCGAACAATGTAATTATTGTGTCAACCAATTTGAATAACATGTTAAACTAAGCGCTATCATGATTTTTTTTTATTTAAAGGATGTAGGATTCATATGTAGAAAAAATAGAAAAATAATCATATATAATCAGTATGTGATTCGTATCTAAATATTTTCTCCGAAAAAATAATAATGAGATAATGGTGATTTTACAAAAAAGAAACTGCCTAGCGAAGTTCGGTTACCCAGGTACTCTGTCTATATTTAAAAGAGCAAAATTCAGAAACGAGAGACTAACTTATGCCTTTTTAAAAATTTTTTTTAATTAATTAAAATATCGATTTTAGGCTTCAAAACTAATTGTTCTGAAAATATTATCTCACGAAAACTATTTTTGCATCATCTGAAAATTCAGTAAATCAATATTTAAGTGAAACTAGTCTCATTTTCGTGTAGATTTTTTCACTAGTTTTTATACATTTTCGAAAATTAATTCTATAATAAGTTTGAAACAATTCTTTTTTATTGCTTTTATTAAATAATTTGTCAATATTAAAACTTAAATAAAAAATTACTTTCTTTGAGTGTCAAAATGGAATTTTCATTTAGGGTTTTATTTCACAGTTTATGTGGGCATGAACTACGAAATAATAATTAATAATGAAATGTAGTAATTCGCATTTGAAATAATGCTTTTAAGCTTATTAGAATCTCTTTTGTTTTCAAATTAAATAGTTTAACTTTGTTCCATATTTTTGTATTTTAAATTTAAAAGGGTACAATCAATATATTATAAATCTTTTCTCCTCAGTTTTTCAACCAGTTTCAAAGTCCTACTTTTTAAAATGGATACTCCATTTTAGTATTGCGTTATAAATACAGAATTTGGAAATGAATATCCTTGTGTCAGGTGAAACAGATGTTGACCGCTTCAAACTATGAGGAATTAACCAATATTTGCTTTTCTCCATCGAAAGTTCGAGGGAAATTATTCGAAAAAATATGCATCATCATAAAATTAAAATTTTTACATTTTCAACGTTTGCCAAACACTTCTGTGTGCATCTTAATATTTTATTGAAAAGAAGCTTCTACGTTAAAACATTTATGGCTGAAAATATATTTTAAACCAAGTAATGCTGAAAATATATCTAGTTTTCAATAAGTACTGAGGAAATGAAAATGAGTAAATGACAACAATTGAATAGTTATTTAAATTTCTTACAATTCGACAAATAACACAAGAAACGTGATATTATTATTCAGAAATGATATTTCGCATAAATTGAAAATATAAAATAAAACTAAGCAGTATTGAAAAATCTATATTAAAATACTCAAAATTGCTTTATTAACCAATTTACATTTTTAACAGTTCAGTTAGGCTTATGTGTCTCTAATTATCATTCTCAACGTCGTAGAAG